>JBBHKE010000754.1:163162-279897 GCA_037447655.1 Zygnema cylindricum | reverse complement strand
AGAGGAAGAGAGAGAAAGAGAAAATGAAATAGAGAGAGGGGGGGAGAAAGGAAAGGACAGAAATAGAGAGAGGGGGAGAGCGAGGGAGGCAGAATGAAAAAGAGAGGGAGAGAGAAAGAAATAGAGGGAGGGAGACAAATAAAAGGATAGAAATAGAGAGATGGAGAGAGAGGGAAAGCGGGAGAGAGAATGAAATAGGAGGGGGGAGAGAAAGAAACGGAAAAAAAAGAGAGATTGAGAGAGAGTGAGAGAGAGTGAGAGAAAGTGATGGGGAGAGAGAAAGCGAGAGAGAGAGAGAGAGAGAGAGAGATCACCTCAGATTCAATCCGGGCAAGGTTGTCCATCGCCAGTTTTTTCTCAAATTCGACAGTCATCAGCTGCGCACAAAAAAGTAAAACAAAACAAAATATTTTAACATATTTATATATAGATAGATATAGATAGATATATATGTATATGTATATGTATATATATATATGTATAATCCTTAAATTTAGATTGGAAAATTCCTCTCTCCCGCTGTCTCTCCCAAACTTCTAAGCAAGGGCTCGGCCTGGGCCTCTTTCCTAACTTCGCTCCCTCTCTCTCTCCCTCCTTTCCTCTCCCTCTCCTTCTCCCTCGTAGAGCGAACAATAATAATCTTGTTGAATGTAAAGAAAGAGAGTGATAGAGAGGAAGATAGGGAGAGCAAGAGAGTGAGGGAGAGAGTGATGTTATATAGATCCTTCGAAGAAAAAAAGAGATAGGAAGATGGTTTAATAAGTTTTTGCCTCGCAATATTTAGATTCAGAGGGACAGGTATTTTAGAAAGGTTAGGGAGGAATTTTAATTAAAAAATACGTGACTAGAGAGAGGGGGAAACAGAGTGTGGGAGAAAGAGGAACAGGAGATTAGAGAGAAAGAGGGAGTAGAAAAATAGAGAGCAAAGAAAGATAGATAGAGAGAGAGAGAGAGAGAGAGAGGAGAGCCTCATAGGTTTTCTGACAGGATAAGACAAAAATATTTTTGACTAGATACTATTCTACAGAATGTACGGCTTAACAGAACTGATAACCGAATATGGAAAAGGAAAGAAAGAGTTACTAACTAGGGAAAAAAGTGACAAAAGAAACTAGTTTGAAAATCATAGAAAGAGAGAGGGGCACAGAGGGAGAGAGAGAGAGAGAGAGAGAGAGAGAGAGAGAGAGAGAGAGGGAGGCGGGGGAAGAGAAAGGAGAGTCCTACCGCAGCCCTGTGTGCACTTTCGTGAATCTCCCTCACAGTATCCTCCAGCTGCACCCCCCCAAAGAAAAAGAGGGAAAGGAATGGGAGAGTCAGTTGTCATTCAGATCACAAGAATCCCTCTCCCACTCTCTCTCGCTCTCTTTTTTGTCTCGTTCAACTTCCTTAATGAATTCCCTATTGCCTATCAGTTTTGCCCTCCCTCTCATTCTCCCACTCGGCTTTCCACTCCTCCCTCTCGGTTTCCCCTCCCTCTCCCTCGCGGATTTCCACTTCCTTCTCCTCTCCCTCTCCCTACCCCTATTCCTCCTATTTCATTTATTTCTCCTTCTCCCTGGTTTACCCATGCCTCTGCATCTCTCACTTCCTCTCATCTTTTTCTCCCTCTCCCCATTCCTCTGGGTTTTTCTCTCCCTCTCCCACTCTACCCACTCTCGGTTTTCCTCCCCTCTAGCTTTCCCCTTCCCTCACCTTTTCATTCCCAGTTTCCCCTCTTTCTTTCGCTCTCCCTCTCGGTTTTCCCAACCCTCGCTTACCTTTCCCTCTCCCTCAGTCTCTCGTTATTCCCCTCTTTCTTTCCGCCTCGCTCTCTGTTTCCCTTCCTTCTCTCCCTCTCCCTCATGATATGATCTTTCCTTTCCCTCTCTCTCTCAACTTTCCCCTCTTTCTCTTTCTCTCTCACTCGGCTGTCACTTCATTCTCCTCTCAATCTCGGTTTTTTCCTCCCAACTGGTTTTCCAACTCGCCCTCTCCCTCTCCCTCTCAGTTTTTCCTTTTCTCTCCCTCTACTTCTCTCACTCAGTTTCCCCTTTCTCGGTTTTTCCCTCTCTCACTCCCTCTCCCTCTCCCTCTCGGTTCTCCTCCCTGTCCCTCTTTCTTGTCCTCTCTCTCTCTCTCCACCTCTCTCACATTTTTCTCCTCCTTCACTACCTCTCCGTCTCCATCTCTTTTTCAGTTTTCCTCTCGCCTTCTCTCTCTCACTCTCAGTTTCCCTTTTCCTCTCCCTCTACCACCCTGTCTCAGTTTCCCTTCCTCGGTTTTTCCCTCTCCCTCTCCCTCTTGGTTTTGGTTTTCCTATTTGTACCCGTCCCCCTCCCTCTCCCTCTCTCTCTCCCATACACACTAATTGTAGGGTTCACCATTTTGTCGTTTTCCGGCTGCCCTTCGGAGGATGCTGTGGCGGCAGTTCCGGAGAAGGAGGGAACGTTTAGGGAGGAGGGGGGGAAGAGAGAGGAGGGGAAGGAGGGATAGGAAGAGGGATCTGAGGAGGGATAGAGAGGGAAGGAGAAGGAGGGAAGGGGGACGCCAGGGAAGATCTGGGAAAATCGGCCGGAGAAGGAAAAGAGAGGGGTGGGGCGAGAAGAGGGAAAAGAAAATCCCGAGGAGGAGGGAGAGGAGGAGGAGAAGGGATGGTTGGAGGGAGAGGACGGAAAAGAAAATTCCGAAGAGTTGGAGGAGGGGAAGGAGAAGGAGGGATTATTGGAGGAAGAGGACAGAAAAGTAAAACCTGAGGAGGAGGAGGAGGAGGAGGAGGAGGAGGAGGAGGAGGAGGAGGAGGAGGAGGAGGAGGAGGAGGAGGAGGAGGAGGAGGAGGAGGAGGAGGAGGAGGAGGAGGAGGAGGAGGAGGGAGGGCTGGGGATTGAGGATGGAAACTGGAAGTCAGAGGGAGAGGAGGAGGAGAAGGAGAAGGACGGGGAAGGGATAAGGCGAGAGGTCGGGTGGCTGGATATGCTAGAATGGGAGGTCTTGGGAGGGAAGGAGGGAGAGGGGAGAGAGGATAAAGCTGACATGGTAGAGGTGGGAGGGATGGAGTGAGAGGAGAGGCCGGTTGACGTGGGGAGGTCCGTACTAGTCGGCATGGTGATAGCGGGGAAGGAGGGAGAGGGAAAGAGAGAGGGAAGTAATGAGGGTCACAACATTGTTAAAGGTTAAGAAAGCGGAAACTTTTTCTCTCTTTATACTTTTCTAATTTTCTGTACAGTTGGCGTTTCGGCGGGAAAAGTTTTTTTTGCTTTTTTTTTCGTACTATTTTTAAATTTTGACCATTTCTCGATGTTTGCCATTTGGCATGCTGATCGACGGAGCAGTCGCCGCCACGTCATCAATATGGTCGTTGGTCCCATGTTATCTTTTTAGTGTTGCATATTTTTTGTCGATTTGCACACGTAGGATGCTACGTGATGTAACATTTTGTCGTTGGTCCCACGCCATCTTTTTAGTGTTGGCTTATTTTGTCGACTTTGACACGTAGGATGTAACACTGTACTGATTGTAGCCTTAACTAAATAGATATCATTGGCTGACTTTGCTGGCGGCGCAATTGGGCCTACGTATATGCGCGCGTAAGTTAGCGAGCATTTAATGATGTTTCAAATGTGTACGAATGTGAATGGCTCACGGGATCTCTTCTGTGATGGCTCTGCGGTCTATCTGTACGGAAAATTGGAGCTACTGTACTTTCACTACGGAATCTTGTGCGATAACCACAACCGTACATCACTTTGTTGGCGACTCCAAAAGTAAAGATTCCATATTTTACGCTCCTTACTGCATGCTTCCACGTGTGGTGAAGTGATGTCGTCCCCCAGATATTTTTGTCCACTACCTATTTTTTCGAATGTAAAGCCAATGTGAAAAAAGGTTTCTCGTGTACGAGGCCGGCTAATGTCCTTTTTGATGGACACGTGGTTGATCCTCCTGAATAATTGGAGATTTCTTTTCTACGAGCTTTCATGCAACAAATCGTAATGATTCCTTCGTCTCCAAGATCAACCTCCAGTTTTGTTTTGTCAACCCTGTTCCTATTTTATTTCATTTTGCGGCCAATACAATATGGGTCTTAAGGGCATATTGTATGTTTTGCGTACAATAGGCATATTGTATGGGCGTACGGACACCTACTTTTGAACTATGCTTCGTACCACACTTCCCTTTGCGCCACTTTGATGTGTTGATTTCGTATGTGAGTATATATTAAATAATAACTATTTTTTCTTGATAATGAACGTAGTTCAAAAGTAGGTGAAAGTAGGCCCATACAATATGCCTATTGTACGCAAAACATACAATATGGCCTTAAGACCCATATTGTATTGGTCGCAAAATGAAAAATAACGGTAACAGGGTTGAGTTGCACATCGATCGATAGAGAATTAAACGTCATGTCTAAATTTTGAAAAACATTCGGACAAATTTTTATTTTTCCGTGAGTTTTGAGGTATTTTTTATTTAAACCGTCGGATTTAGAAGATCGGACGGTCGCTGATCAAAGTAGTGATCTAAGAAGATCACATGAAAAGCCCATAACACAACTTACAATAAGACTTACGTCCGCGTTTTTTTTTCCGGGCTTTTTTTCCCGCGGAGCCGTGTCAGTTCGCTAAAAAAAATTGTACGGCGGCGTGTGCTGTACTATGATGATACGTCAGATTCGTACGTTCGTACAAGAGTGTGCACAACGCACACACATACAGTATGCCTACTCTGCGCGAGTTTTGTGCCAAGTTTTGTGCGCCTACCAAAGGCCTACCATAAAAACACCTACTTTTGAACTATGATAATGAAACGTCCGCATGCTCTTTTTTTGAGCCTTAAAAACTTAAGTTTTATCGGAAGCTTATACACATGATTAAGTGTGGTTGACAGATATAATACAGCGATAGGATCTTGTACCGTGGTCCGTCGGTCCGTGCTATTTTTAGGTATCGCGATACATCGGGAATTGATACACGGTTTCGGTACGACAAATTCTACATTTAGGATCTTAAACTACGGCTCCGCTCTTCTCCCGTCTCCCATATCCAAGGAGAGAGAGGGAAAGGAAAGGAGAGGAAGGAAAAAAAAGCAAAGAAACAAACAATGTCATAGATCGACGTGGCGATACATTCCCGACCACCTTTTTCGAAAGGATAACGGAACTACGGATTGTAATAAAGGAAAAAATAGTAGTGTTGTGTATCGGCAAGAAACTTATAGTGATAAAATCGATATCTATAGTTATCGTTTATCGAACGGTGAGGGGTCCTGATATATCGCTTTGAGACCAATAAATTCCTTATCGACGATATGTAGAGAAAAATATAGTACACTATATAATAGTACTTTGAAACATACTGTAATATATTATTGACTGTATATAGCGTGGCAGGCCACGTATGACAATCTATTCCGTACTCTGTATAACGAGAGTTCAATATGGACCCATACAACTATACGTATAACTTGTACGGCCTAAACCGTACAATTATCGCCGATAGTTATCGGTACCGATGTTATTGCAATGAGAAACTGATATTGTTATTGCGATAAAAAAATCGATGTTTGCTATCGCGATAAAAAAACCGGTTTTTTATCGCGATAGCACCTGTATCGATATATCGTGCCAATATATCGATTATCGGTAAGCCAAAAAATGGGACATATCGGTTATCGACAAAACATTTTTTCCACAGAGCACCCAAAAATATAGTCATGATCTTAATTTAAATTCATCCTATTATGTATCAAAGCCAGGTTTCGATCCTGGGACCTGTGGGTTATGGGCCCACCACGCTTCCGCTGCGCCACTTTGATCTGTCCGTACAATTGTGGTTTTAAAAAATTTAAAATATCATAATATATTTTCAAGCCTTCAAATTTGAATCCTTGAATTTAATCGGAAGCTCAATCGGAATTCAACGTGACGAATTGGATCCAGCCACGTAACGTTAAAAGAACATTGTTAACACAGTCGATCGTGCTTAATATTAAAGCCAGGATCCGATTCTGGGACCTGTGGGTTATGGGCCGACCACGCTTCCGCTGCGCCACTTTGATATAATGATACATATATTGATACATATATATGTTTTATTATATCAACTATATTTGTTTTCAGGTAAAACGTACAGCTAAAGCACGAATATGATGTACAAAAATCCGTACGGAGGATTCTCTCACTCCTTTCCGGGGGGCGCTCCCCGCCCGGGGGTGGTTGAAACTTCTTTGGAAACCCACCATATGGAGATATAGAGCTGGTCAGAGGTCACAATCGGTATCCGAATCCGTTCCCGAATCCGTACCCGGCCGGCCGCGTCGGATCGGGTACGGATTCGGGTGCCAAATTTTGGGGGCCAGCCGGATTCGGCTGGGTGATTCAAAAACAAAAGAAAAAATGTAGGGCCAGATTCGGGTACCCGATTGTGACCTCTGGAGCTGGTTATGGAAACGACAACCCATCGCGATATATCGATATTAGCCTTCTCGATATATCGTATCGATACGTATATATATAATATCGGTGCGTCAAAAAAAGATACAGCTAAGGGCTCTAGATACACAACACTACACCGTGTATCGCTATTAGTGTTAACAATATTTTCGCCACTTAAAACATATTCTATCCGTACACACTTGTCCGATTGTGGATCTGACGGTTGCGATTGAAAGACAAGATTTTCACCTTTTGGTCGGTTGTCTCCAATCGAAAATCGGACAAGTGTGTAATGAGAAAAGACGTTTTTAAGTGGCGAAAAAAACAACACTAATAGGTAATAGCAATAGATGTTGTACCTCATAAAAAAATACACGGGACTAAGAAAAATTGAGCTCAGGATGGATGTACGGCAACTTTAACTTTTGAAAGAAAATATTTTTTTGCAAAAAAAAATACCTTTTTTGAAGGAAAAACCTATATCTTTGTCCCTTTTTCTCATCTTCATGTAAGATTTTGCATGCTGCTCGAGTGGGGTAAAAACTTGACAATATCGTCCAAATTTTAAAGTTGAAAGGGGATTAGATTGTACGGTCATGTACGGTCATGTACGGAGATGACATTAGTGAGGCCATTCACGCTCAGCTATCTGATTTGATGACCTCCACAGTATATGGAGGATGTGTAGATCTGAATGAAATGTGTGACGCCAGCAATATTGTCCAATTCGCACACCATAATCGATGTGGATTTTTGAGAAGTCCACGATTTTGTGCATTTTGTACACCAGAATTAGAGTGGAATATGTGATGTCAACAACTTTGTATAAGTGCATACTATAAGTAATGTGGTATGTGTGATTTATTTGTTTTAAATAGGAAAATATGACAAATATTAAGGGGACAAAAAAAGAAAGAATAAAATAACAACAATTAAACCAATAAGCACAAACAATTCATCCACCAAAAACATAAGTTCAAAATCTTTACAAAATCCCAAAAAAAAAAAAAAAATAAACAAAAAAAAGAATTGAAAACTATTTAAGATTTTCGATCAGAAATTCAAAAATTTCATAAATTTTCGCAAAAACTTTTGACAAATAAACATTGTAGTTCTAAAATATCTCTCTTTTGAAAACAAAATCTCCGATTTATTCTAAAACGGAACAATAAAAGAAAAAGAAAAGCAAAGAAAAAAAAAAACTGAGAAAAAATACCTTCAGGTTCCTAAAAAAAAAAAAAAACTTATTCCAGAGAAAATAGAATCCTTCACTAAAGCCCTTCTAACAAGAAAACATAAAAACATTTTGTGAAAAGGACAAAAATGAAAATAGCTTTGAAATCAAAAACTTATTCTCGATAATAATTTGATTCGCTCAACAAACTGTTTTCTCGCCCCAAAAATTAAATATCATTGTCACGTCACATTCACATTGTGACGTCATACGTCACATTACAAGTAGTCGCCTACTCCATCGCAATAAACTTCAATAACTTTTTTTCCAAAATTCTTGTAAATCTCCATGTCCCTTTTCCCCCCCTCCTCTCACTCTTCATATCCCTTTCCCCCTCCTCCTCTCCCTCCTCCTCTCCCTCCTCCTCTCCCTCCTCCTCTTCCTCTTCCGATGCTTCCGCTTCTTCCTACTACCTTTTTTTTTTCGAACGTAAAGAATAAAAATCATCACTCCTGTCACCATTCTCTTCCTCTTCTCCTCTCACTCTCCTTTCCCCATCTTTCCTCCCTCTCATTATCCCTTCTCCCCTCTCCTCTCTCCCCTTACATTGATGATTGTTTCTTACCCTTGAACCCAATTTTCTTTTCCAGTTCCACCTACTCTTATTTTTGTCAGTTTCCACAGTCTCCTCTTCCTCCTCCTCCTCTTCCTTCTCCTCCGATTCTTCCGATTTATCTTCCTCCTCCACGCTCACTCTCTTTTTCGCATAACTCGCCGTTTCCGATATCTCCTTTCCCCTCTCCCCTCCTCTCCCCTCACATTGGTTCCCCTCCACTTTCCCTTCTATTTTTTCTTACAATAGAACCCAAGATTCCAAAGGAGTTCTTCCCTCGCTCACTCTCTTCCCTTCCCTCAGAATCCTCAAAAAATAAAAAATCTTATCGTTTAAATCTTCGTATGTTTCGAACATTTGTTTTTTTCATTTCTCTTCCGTCCCATATTTCCTTTCTCTCCTTCTCTATCTCTTTCTGGTTCTCAGTCTCTCTACTCTTCCTTAATGCAATTTCCTCCCTTTTATCCTCATTATTGTGCTTTTCGTTCTCGCATTCGATTCTTTTCTGTTCCAATTTGTCCTCTTTGAGACTCATCTCTTTCATTTTTTCCTCCAAACTTTTCTTCACAGTCTCGATTTCCTCTCTCTCCCTCTCCATCTGATTCCTCTCGTCAACTTTAGACATCAAATCTGAAATCAGATTCTCCGCCTCCACTTTCAAATCCATCTGCCGCGAGAAAAAAAAAGTAAAAAGAAAAGAGAAAAGAAGAGAGGGAGAGAAGGGAGGAGGGGAGGAGGGAAAGAAACAGAAAAACAAATTAATAGGAAGCAATTAATAGGAAGCAGCAGGGAAAAAAAGGGGAGAGCAACCGCGAAGAAGATAGTGGGAGAGGATGAGAATTGAAGAGAAAAAGGGAGAGAGAGAAAAGCGGGAAAGTGGGAGGGAGAGAGTACCTCTTTTAGAAGATTTTTTTGGCATTTTTCGAGGTTGAGTTTCATCTCATCCCTCTCCTTCTGCATATCCAGTAACTGCCAAAACCCGCCACCCACACAGATGAAGGATCTCAAGCAAAAGAGTTTCTCTTAAAAAAAAAATCATAAAACATAAATCATTACACAGCGGAAGCTCATAAAAGACAAGAGGAATATTCAGCCAAAAAGATTTATAAGTGTTCTTGGCCGAAGCCTCTTTACATCATCTCTCTTCTCTCTTCTCTCTCTTCTCTATCCTCTTTTAAATAATCTCTTACTCCAATATCAAATCCTCTATGATTCAATCATGTAAGATACAATTGATAGATTCGATTAATTCGATCGATACTCTGCACATGTACACTGCTGCCTATATATACTCGCTACTCTGCACTAAGAGACAACAAGATAAGACAAGCAGAACTTAGCGTAGCGACGAAGTCACAAGCAGAACTTAGCGTAGCGACGAAGTCTGTCCCTAGCTGACTGTGCACTCTTCAAATGAAAGTTCCACGAAGGAAGGCGCACACGCTTCTTCCTTCAAAACGACAAACTCCAAAATGTTGACTTAAACATGTGTCGCTTCACGAACTCACCTGCACGCAAAATGAAACACCTGCGCACAAAATAAACAAGTAACGCGGTGACGCGAAACGAAATAGAATGTTTCGTTCGCGGACATCAAAAGTACCGTCGCGAAACGACGTCGTACTTTTGTATGATGACGCGACAGTTCGCGTCAAACAAATTCAAATTGGAATGACGCTTCGCGAAATGTCGCGAAAACGACAATATCCCAACATTCCCCCTCTTATTGTCGGATTCGCCAAACTCTTCAAAATAATCCTAGTTTTGGTCGCCCCCTCTCAAACACATCATGTGTGGCAGCCTTTGTCAACAAATCAGCCGCTTCCTCTTTTGTTGGAACGTACGAAAATACAATCTCGTTCGCCGTAACCAAATCTCTTACAAAATGCCATTGGATCCTGATGTGTTTCGTCCTCTTGTGAAACACATGATTTTTTGCCAAGGCCATAGAACTCATGCTGTCAGAATAAATCGTCATACAACCAATAGAAATGCTTAACTCACGTAACATCTCCTTAATCCAAATCGAAGCCTTAGCTGCATGACACGCAGCCATATACTCAGATTCTGTGGTGTCATGCCGTAAGACGTCAGCAGGTATTGTGATTATATCGTGTACTAATTGAAGTTTCGGTGACGTGACAAGTACATATCCGAAAGTACAACTAGATATTCGTACGGGACAAAGGTCGAAATATACTCTCGTACGGCACCACGGGAACACAATATGAAATCAGCGTGGAACTGGACCACGGTACGGCATCAGACGTCAGAAATTCAAACGGCTATAAACTTCACAGGTGTCTAAAGTCATGAACCCTTGGAGGTTCATGCATCATTTTTGCTTAGCTTAGGGAGGGTTTTTATCCTCGAGGTGTGGATGTAAGGCAGTCCGAGGCGGCCACGCAGCGGTCGTCTCTTGAAACTGGCAGTGTTTCAACATAGAAACCTGCCTGCTCAAAGACATGTAGGAATTAGTGTAGCCGTACGGATTAGTGAGAGCATAGGATAAATGCCATTTGGCAAGATACTAACCTTTGCAAATTAAGTACGAGAATCCAACATTGGAAGGTTGTCGTTTTCTGACAAGCATTATTCTCGGGATTTGTCGAACTCTACTGTAAGGGTTTCACCTGAATATTTAGTGACAGGCTAGTTTTTGAGTTAGGGTTTTTCATTTTTCAGACCCATAGTTTCATGCTAGTAATTGTCTCTGGGCTTCTCCTTTTATTTGTTTTAAGACCTTACCTAATCTACCGGCGCAAGCCAGCATGCAAGCTTTCCCTCCAGACTATTTTCTACTTGTTGTGATTTGTGAATTGTGCCTGTGGACTTGGCGTTTTCTTGCTGTCTGGACGCTGACCGCACGGGCTGGTACTCACCTTGTCTGGCCTTGGAGGAATGCCAGTTATCTCGGCTCTTTCATCCGGCTAAGGAAGGGTTCTTACAAGCTGATTGGACTCCTGTAGGGAATATTGAAGTCATTGATGACTTCAGTGCCTAGTGGCTACTGTCGCAAATATTCCCGTACTTAATTTGTTTTTATTTCTAATTTCTTTATTCCTGGTGTTAATTAGTTTCTTTATTTCTAGTTTATTTTAATTTGCTTCATTTCTATTTTTCGTCATTATTGGTGTTAATTGCTTTCTTTCCATCTAGTTATTGTAATTTGTTTTCTTTCCCAATCTAGTGGTTTTCGTTGGATCGCTTTGATCTGTTTTTTTTCGATCTTTAGGGTTTCATTGCTAGTGTGTTTGGAGTTGGATATTTCCGATTTTATCTGGACATCCGGTATAGTTTCCTCTTTCTGTCTACCTACCGGATTAACTCACTCAGAAAACCTAGCAAGCCTAAAAACTTATATAAAAAAAAAATCCATATTCAAAATCAAGAAAAAAAAAAAAAACAAATATATATACATTTAAATTTATAAATTAGCTTGCACGAATTATCACATAAAATTATAACTGCTTTAATAGTTGGGTAGAGCGTGTCTTAAAGCTGATACGCGTACCCTAACAGGCTACTAACTACGTTGGTATTTTGAGTTGTCATCTCTTCTCGACAATTCGGAATTGGAGGGAGGTTGGAGCATCGCTGGGAGACCTTACGTCATCTCTTCTCGACAATTCGGAATTGGAGGGAGGTTGGAGCATCGCTTGGAGACCTTACGGAGCGCGCCAGGTGAGTAATCAATCGGGTCTTTGTGGTTGCAGGCGTGTGATAGGTTGTTAAGCGCGATAACCTAGAGGGGTTAGGATCCGACCGAAGGCTGTGCCTTCCTTTTCGCATAGGCATTGTGGTTGCATTTTCTTTAGATCTGATCGTGATTGGTCTTGGATGGCGACTTCTTGTCTATTACATTTGGCCTTGTTGGGCCAGGATAATTTCCTGTTTTATTACATCCGGCTTTGTGGGCCTTGAATAGTTTCCTGTTTACTACATCTGGCCTTGTGGGCCTTGAATAGTTTTCTGTTTTATTAAATCTGGCCACAAGTGGCCTTGCATAGGTGAAATGTTTCTTCTTGGAGTGGCTTGAAGTGACTTATTGTGGTATTGCTTAGATCTGGCTGTGAACAGCCTTGTTAGGGGTATTCACGATTAGACTAACCCAGGTGATACAGAATAGATCAAATCGTTTACGGGGGTGCTTGTTTGCGTGGGTGCTTGTTTGCGTGAATTTGAAGACTTACAGTGTGATTTGATTATTAGATCTGGCGGTGGGCATTTGCACACTGACCCCGAGTAGGGTCTGGCATCTAGTTGCATCCGGATAGGACGACTGTCTGTTTACATGCCAACGGACTGGAACAATTTACCATTTCCTTCTGGTACCACTAGAAGCTCCAGTCTTTACCGTGGACCGGACCGGGATCTGATTCCCGCCCGCTCACCTCCTGTCCTATTTCTAGGTCATACTGGTCATACCGCTCAGTCTCAGCTTACGGGTTCACCCGACTCTAGATCTGGTATTGCCACTACATATAGATCTACATCATCTGTCTCCTACCCCTCTTCCCATAGCTGGGGGGAAGATTCGGACATAGACTCCCTTGATATTCGGGATCTAAATCTACCACCTTCGCTTTTTCCTTTGAGCGGAAATATACACACTAACTCCGATTCCTATTTTGGGGATATGGCCTCGCCCATAGACACCGGAGGAGGTAGAAATCAGTTTTGTTTTTCGGGTCTCAAGGACACTATGTCCTTGTCACATTTTCAAATGCTTTTTGATACCGAGATGCGCGATCTCGCATTCTGGTATCAAGACCGTTATGATTTGCGGGTTGCTTTCTCGTTACTTGGGCGATACCTTAGGGGATCTGCCCTATCCCTATATACACGGAAATATGCGGCAATTTGTGCTATGACAGAAATGGCACCCGCATATTCTGGATCTTTAGCCATAACATGCAGTCCAGAAATTCTTTTCCAAGCTGCGGTACTCGCAGTTTATGACTCTGCAGGTAACAAAATTTCACTTGAAATACCTGAGGTCCCTCATCAGTTCGCCGTTGCGGCCCGGGCTGCAATCCCAGCTCGCCCTGCAATGCTGGTTCCTCTAAGGGATCCATTATCATTTGTTTTCAGTTTATTACAAGAAGAGTACCGAATGCAGAATCCCGATCAGGTTAAAGAACTAATGAATTTCGAACGTCGCCCGGGCGAAACCGCTCCGGCATTACGAGCACGTATGGAAACATTACGTGAAGCATTGCCAGATCTCATGTCAGACGCAGAGGCAGTTCAGAAATTTGTGGGGCAATTTCCCACCCAATCTCGACGTTTCATTCAAAGCCATTTAACTGAGGCATATGGCCTCAAATTTACTTTCGAGCAGGCTGCAGAATACGCTGTACGGTATGAAATGCAGACCAGCTGGTAGGACGCTCACGAGCGACCTAAGTCTTCTCCCAATGCAAACCCGAATCCTAATCCTAACCCACGCAACCCATGGCCTAATCCGAGACCTCCAAGGGCTCCGGCCATGGGAACATTACCAACCAACCCTAGTGTTCGTATATATTTTCGATGTGGTAACACTGGTCACGACGCACGCAGCTGTCCGGATAAGACCGCCACGTGTACTCATTGTAATCAAACGGGTCATTATGTACATCGATGCCACATTAAAAATCCCGATTTCAGTTATCAAAATCAAATCAAAAACGGCGGTATACCTGCTCGCTCGGCAAAATTGGTCACTCTACCCAAAGGGGTAGAGAAAGACAACCCTCAGAAAATCAGCAGGAGGGACCGAGAGAGAGCCGAGATGCAGGCTACCGTCGCAACCATGATGAAGGAGCAGTTTGCCGCGCTTATGGCGCAAGTCAAACCGCAATTAACTGGAATGGCTCGAACTGTGGTCCATATGCCCTCTTTTGCTGGGCGATCTCTTCGGGAGTCCACCGTTCAACAGCGGGCATCTTAGTTTAAAGGGACTCCCGATCACAATCGCGAGTCAAAATCCATTAACACACGAATCCCATTATCATTTGCCAAAGAACCTCGCTCACCTATTCCAGAAACGGCCTCAAGCATCACCACTGAGGCATTAACTATTTTAGAGAGGAGAATACAAGACACTTATAAGGTCAAAGAACGTTTGTCCATCATGTCCACCATGCTTCCCGAGTTGGGTAGCAATGAACAAACTATAGATCTAACTCCTTCAGCATTTGCGTTACAAGCATTACAAAACCATCGTAATGCTCTCTCTCTTCAAGCTATTACTCTTGAAGAGCGGTCTAGCCTCACTCCTCACGTCAGTTTTCTAGATAACAAGTTGGGCGTTTTTACGGTTAATGGGTTTGCTCCGGCACTTCCTCTCATGGATACAGGCGCAAAGCCAATTATCCTCGGTTCTGATTTTGCCATCAAAATAGGTCTTACAGCAGATAAGTTACAACCTACTACCACACGTCTATTGACTTCCGCAGGTACCACAGAGCCAGTCCTCGGTATTACGATAGAACCAATCTGTTTTCAGTTTCAGAGTCAGTCAGCGACGGATTTTGTAGAAATTTATGCTCACGCCTTGGTCACCAAATGTAGTGACTATGAATGCTTGGTCGGTCAAGACGTTATTTTTCGAGTTGGGGGGGGGGGGTTGATATGCATGATCAGACATTTTCGTACAGACCAAACAACTTTCCGGAACGTAAAATTTGCTTACCCCTTATCTCGGCCCGGCAACCCATGCCTACTACGGCTCATTCGGCGCTGATCTTGCCATCCTATGCCGCAATTGGCATAGGCGCAGACATCCTTGAATCTCTAGCCGCGGATGAAATCTCACCAGATCCCGTGGGTTTACCAGAATTATTTAATACACTGGGATTTATCATAAACTCTTCGGAGTTTGACCAGCTTTATAAATTTACTATACCAATTCCTTTATGTAGTATTCCAGATCCACCCTCCTTTACGATAGATCCTTCCGGGTTTTGGCCCATTAAATGGACCCCGGTCAATTTACAACCTCAACAAAACGGTCTCGTCATCTTAGACCTTTTTACAGGAATAGGGACTTCACTTCTCTCTTGCCTTCGGAACGGTCTTCTGATAAAACATTAGTATTCCGTAGATATTGATCCTTTGGCCAGACGCGCTCAGTTGCACCACTGTCAAGTCTTGCACGAATAGTCTTCTCATCTCTTACCTCAGTCTGCTTTTCACGATATGCATTCGGCGTTGCCACAAGATATTTGTTGTTCTTTGGTCTAAAATAGACCGCAGAAGCAACCCAAACTATCCTGCAAAAAACTAAGCAAAGCTAGGCCAATGAACAATCATTTGAAATGCATCCTCCATATGCGTACACAGACGCAACAAACAACATTTAGGTTTTCATGGAATAATCGACATAAACAAATCCTATGACAGCATCTAAGGTTTGATGGAATAATCGACATAAACAAACCCTAGGACAAATGCATAAACAATGCATATCAAACATATATAAAATAACATAAATAAATAATAACAAACAAATGCATCACACATAAACAAAAGTATAATCAAAGTATAATCAAATAATCATTATATCATTCAAAGTGCATGACCTAATCGACAACCCTAAAATACTACACTATAGATCTAGTCTTTTAGGCATTTCTCTTTGGGTTTGCTTCCGCTAACATGTCTGATAATGGCTCAGCTCCTATTGCAAGTGCTCCTATTAGCCCTAGTGCTCCACCTGCTCCTGCTGGTGGAAGTGTGGCTCCTCGTGGGAGTGGATCACAGCCGAGTCTTAATGCCCATGACCTTCAACAAGCTAATCGTAAGCGTACACCTGAGAGTCAAGCAATCATAAGCGTACACTTGTCTAGAAGTACGACACATAAACACTCACAATTTAGAGTATCCAAACCCTAAATGATTACGTAAATAAAAACTGTCATAATAAACACTAATTTATTAATACAAATAAGACAAACCAATGTTGTTCCAAATATTTACAAGTACACACAATTGCACAGAATCGTATGCTGAGTCATGATGAGTCACTCAACGTAACTCTTTGATTTTCGTCAAAGAATTTGGGACGTCCAAATCATACATCTTGTGATTTGACGCGATTTCGCGTTCCCACTACTTGAAAAATTACGGCTGCCTTTGTCCGCCGTCCGTAGCTATTATTCGGCACCCTTGATGTCGCGCCACGTGGTCCCAAAGTCCACTTGACGAAACGACGTCAAACCATCCAAATTTGTCCGTACCTGAATTACGTACTTCGTCATAAATGACGCATGTCAAATCTAACGTCCACTTGCAAAAGAAGACGTTCCGTACCGGCGGCGTCCTTTTTAATAAATGTCGCCTGTCGCATTTTGTTTCGTACGTGCGACGTACAATTATATACACTTCGAATTTCATACATCGGATCGCTTCGTGATCCGCCGTCCATTTCACTTACGCGAACCGTACTTTTACATATGTTTGTTCGCGTCACTCAATTAGTACTTTTGTACGTCTCAACCAATCAATGAAACCATGCGAACCTCAACGCTATACTTGGTGAACATGTACGCACTAAAAACCGCGTACACACTAAACATCGCAAACGCACGAAACGACGAGTACGCACGAAACTAAATCTTCAAAAACAACAATATCCGGCTAATAGGAAATCATCATTTAATGGAATTGGAACCAATTGATCTCCTCTTTGCCGGATGGGAATGTCAGGGCATGTCCAGGGCCGGGAAAGGTTTAGGTCTCGCAGATCCACGTACTAAGTTGTTTTTCGAGGTGGTGCGTCTTATCCACTTCTTCCAAAAACTGGACCGTCCTTTTGGATACATCTTAGAGAACGTCGCAGCTTATAATGACCCTCGACCTACGGTCCTCGCAGATTATAAACGCATTGAATCATTAATTGGACCACCACTGATCATTGATGCCGCACGCCACGGTTCGCTGGCCCACCGGGTTCGTTCCAAGTGGACTAACCTGGTGGACATGGGTCGGCTCCGAGAAGCTAACCTCGCTGTCCGTCCACCTAATCTTTCCATCCAGGACGCACTTCTTCCATTTCATAAGGTCCAGACCTGTATACAGACTGACTATCCTCCGGCATTTGGTCTTAACATCCCGGGCCAACCACTACGTGCACTGCCTACACTAGTTGCATATCCACACTCTCACGCATACTCGCATGATGGACCGCGCATGCTTCAGAATACTCATACAGGCAGCTTAGAGGAACCTACTGCCACAGAACGAGAACATCTTTTACATTTCATCTCAGGCACCACTGCTGCTCCGGGACTCACCGAGAGGCAACGTTGCACCTTACTTGGTCGTGTCATGGATCCCCAATCACTGTCATTTGTCTTAGGCATGGGGTTCGCAGCCGGTCAATACGCACAGAACCATCCGTCTCAATCAGCTGGGGGGGGGCATACACCATTTAAACACACGGCTTCCAAATCCTCACCTTCTCTTCGGGGTACAACTTTTCAGCTCGCTCTTTTTCCTTTCCCCGCTAAGTCTGACACAGATCACACTATTTATGATTTTTTGGAACCTAGTCACATGAGTTGGTCTCTCCCAGCATACACGGCCGCTAGATCTCATGTTCCGGTACGAGCATCACCACACTGGACAGCTGCATTTCCGTCTAGAAGTTGACATCACGTGGTAAATTGTTTGCATCAGCATCCTGTCGAGTATGAGTTGGGTCACTCCTTGATAGCAGATGAACAGCTAGCATTTGCACAAGCCATGGAAGCCATGACCATTAACACGCCTGAAAAACCGACATCGAAATTTTGAACTGGACTAACAGGAACTGAACACGAACTGTTAGATAAAGTCATAAACCGGAACATAGACGCATTTTCTTTCTCCATGAAAGACTTAGGTCGACACACTACTTACAAAATGTCTATTGACCTGGAAGATGACAGACCTATATTTAAGCCCAAACATCGTCTATCAGAAACTGAATGGGAATCCGTGGACAAACGATGCGCAGAGTTAGAAGAGGCAGGTCTGATTTATAGGTCCGATTCCACCTTTGCGGCTCCTACCGTCATGCCTCGTAAGAAAGACGCGGAGGGGAATTTTACAGAACGTCGCATGTGTGGGGACTATCGAGAACTGAATTCACGTACAATCCAGGACCGACATCCAATGCCGTTGGCCGAGGACATTTTTGATCACGTGGGCGGAGCTAAATATTTTAGCATCTTAGATCTGCGACAGGGATTTAATCAGATCGAAATAGAGGAAAAAGATCGACACAAAACTGCATTTTGGGGTAGTGACGGACGTTGGGAATGGGCGGTTATGCCTTTTGGACTGAAAAATGCACCGGCGGTATTCCAGAAAGTCATGGACTCAGTCTTGGGGGGATGTAAGTTTGCCCGTTGCTATATTGACGATCTAATCATCGCTTCAGCCTCTATAGAGGAACATGCAGTGCATATAGAGTGGGTGTTGAAGGAATTAAAAAAGGTAGGACTTAAATGTCATCCTGCCAAATGTACCTTTGGGGCCGAAGGGGTTCCATACCTTGGGCACTTTATCTCATCTGAGGGAATTACTCCGCTAGAAGTCAAAGTGGAAGCAATTAGTAAACTACCGGCTCCAACTGATTTGACTAGCTTGCGTGCATTTCTGGGGTTAGCCAATTATTACCGACGGTTTGTTCCTAGTTTCAGCACACTTGCATCACCATTAAATGAACTCTTGAAGAAATCTGTCCCGTTCACGTGGGGACCCTCTCAGATCGAGGCATTTCAGGGATTAAAAGACGCACTGTCCACCGCTCCCATCCTTCGTCCACCGAATCATAAGTTACCATTTTGCCTACAGACAGACTTTGGTAAGCCAGGTATTGCGGCCATCCTAACTCAGCGTGAACTCACAGGTGAAGAATATGTGGTGGCTTATGCCAGTCGAAGCAACAACCAAGCGGAATCAAATTACAGTAGTTATGAGGGAGAATGCCTTGCCGCAGTTTGGGGTATTGTGCATTTCCGACATTACCTCTATGGCAAGCCTTTTACCCTTCTTACTGACCATCAACCGTTGCATTGGCTCATGACCAATGACAAGCTATCCGGCAAATTAGCCCGTTGGGCTCTTATTTTACAGGAATATGATATGGAAATAATTCACCGACCCGGGCTTCTCAGCTTGAATGCGGACGGGCTCTCCAGGAATCCTTTGCCCAACTCCATTGATAATGGGGTACGACAGGATTTTGATGGCGAAACGGTTGCCTCCCTCTCGGCGGGAGCGCATCTGATCTACAGTTTTTCCGCACCTACATATCACAAAACCGAACACGATCCATGGCGGGACAGCCCTTTAATCCTTTTCCTGTCCACTCAGTCTTTTCGGGCGGGCACCGTACCAATGGAAGAGGAGCGTGTTCGTAAGAGAGCCCAGAGTTACTTATGGATGGGGGGCTCACTTATTCGTCTTCTCTCAGATGGAAGTCACCGGCACGTCCCACGACCGACGGAACGACTATCACTTATCAACCAAATTCATACTGACCTTGGACACTATGGCACCAAACGGACTTTGAGTTTGGTACAGGCACGGTATTGGTGGTCCGGCATGCAGGCTGATGTGGCGGCTGTGTTGCAGGAATGTAGCACATGTGACCGGCTACGAACGTCATTTTCTAACCGACAGACCTCCCTTCAGCCCTTGCCTATTCGGGGTCTCTTTTACAGGTGGTCGTGTGATCTTGCAGGTCCCTTTCCCATTTCGCGAAGGGGCAAGCAGTACATTATGATTATGATCGAAAATTTCAGCAAATGGGTGGATGTTGTAGCCCTTTCACAGAAAACTGCCAGACTCACCACGGCAGCTTTCAAAGAGCATGTGCTTCTCCGATACGGAGCCCCCGCAGAAGTACTTACCGACCAAGGAACCGAGTTCCGCGGTGAATTTCAGGAGATGTTGGACGAGGCGTTAATCGATCACCGGCGAACGAGCCGAGATCATCCTCAAGCAGACGGTTTTGCAGAGAGAGCTGTACAAACCTTTAAACGTGCTTTGCGTAAACATTGCTTAGAAAAACATATTACAATGTGGGATGAATCTTTGGGATATATTGTCATGGGTTATCGCATGTCTGTGCAGGCCAGTCTGGCAAATTTCAGCCCCTATTATGTGTTATTTGGCCGAAAACCACTACTAGGTAGGAATGTACAGAAAGCCGCGAGCTTACCTCTACCTCTTATGTCTGATTCTCTATTTTTGGAAGAACTAACTAACCGAGCGTTGCTCTTTGCTAGAGAAATGCCCATGGCTTTTGAAAACCTGCAGATTGCCCAACATCGCGACTCCTTATGGTTTGCGTCGACTCGCATTCGCAGCTACCAGCCACAACAAAAACCCTTTCGGGTGGGGGATTACGTTTATTTGCGACGGCAAACTTTTGATACACTCGACACGGATGTGTCAGCTCACATCTTGAGGATAACAAAAATCGACCCCAATGGATTATTAAGCCTACAAGGGACCGACACACGAACTTTGCGAGAGCATTCGAAAAATTGTGCCCCTTGCTATCTGCCTGACCTTTCCCACAGCATGGACCCGTGGCGGATGCTGATTACCGAGGCCACTGAGTGCCAATTATGCCGACGATCTGATGGAGAAACAACAATGCTCCTCTGTGACTATTGCAATCTAGGATTCCATATGGAGTGTTTGGTTCCACCTCTGCACACTATCCCGGCTGGACAGTGGTTTTGCCACGGGTGTCGCGATCTACCAGCTGTCCTTACCAGCTCCCCCGCAGGCTAAGGAGCTGGGGGGGGGGGGAATTACATCCTTACTTACCTGATCTTGTCTTGTCTTTTATTTTCCTGCTAAGTCCATGTGTTCGGAATAATTTGTTTCTTTGAGCATATTCATTTATTATTTCTTGCAGTATATTTCTTTGTCCTCCGATTGTGGTCACAAATACTGTACATATGTAATGGTCATTCATTTCTGGTGTTTTTCGGCGACCCACGCGGGATGTGATGCATGCCATTCACGTTTGTACTGTCATGTACGACACTGTCATGCGTAGGACGTCAGCAGGTATTGTGATTATATCGTGTACTAATTGATGTGTCGGTGACGTGATAGGTACATATTCGAAAGTACAACTAGAGATTCGTACGGGACAAAGGTCGAAATATACTCTCGTACGGCACCACGGGAACACAATGTGAAATCAGTTGGAACTGAACCACGGTACGGCATCAGACGTCAGAAATTCAAACGGCTATAAACCTGACAGGTGTCTGAAGTCATGAACCCTTGGAGGTTCATGCATCATTTTTGCTTAGCTTGGGGAGGGTTTTTATCCTCGAGGTGTAGATGTAAGGCAGTCCGAGGCGGCCACGCAGCGGTCGTCTCTTGAAACTGGCAGCGTTTTAACATAGAAACCTGCCTGCTCAGAGACATGTAGGAATTAGTGTTTCCGTACGGATTAGTGAAAGCATAGGATAAATGCCATTTGGCGAGATAGGTAACCTTTGCAAATTAAGTACGGGAATCCAACATTGGAAGGTTGTCGTTTTCTGACAAGCATTATTCTCGAGATTTGTCGAACTCTACGGTGAGGGTTTCACCTAAATATTTAGTGACAGGCTAGTTTTTGAGTTAGGGTTTTTCCTTTTTCAGCCCTATAGTTTCATGCTAGTAAATGTCTCTGAGCTTCTCCTTTTCTTTGTATTAAGACCTTACCTAATCTACCGGCGCAAGCCAGCCTGCAAGGTTTCCCTCCAGACTATTTTCTACTTGCTGTGATTTGTGAATTGCGTCTGTGGACTTGGCGTTTTCTTGCTGTCTGGACGCTGACCGTACAGGCTGGTACTCACCTTGTCTGGCCTTGGAGGAATGCCGGTTATCTCGGCTCTTTCATCCGGCTAAGGAAGGGTTCTTAGAAGCTGATTGGACTCCTGTAGGGAATATTGATGACTTCAGGGCCTAGTGGCTACTGTCGCAAATAGGAATTCCATCCTTACTTACCTGATCTTGTTTTGTCTTTTATTTCCTTGCTAAGTCCATGTGTTCGGAATAATTTGTTTCTTTGAGCAAATTCATTTATTATTTCTTACAGTATATATTTTTTGTCCTCCGATTGTGGTCACAAATACTGTACATATGTATTCGTCATTCATTTTCTGGTGTTTTTTCGGCGACCCACGCGGGATGTGATGCATGCCATTCACGGTTGTACTGTCATGCACAACATAACAGATCGTAGCTTGCGTCGCACCAATCAATTTAGAACACGTGGTTTACAGACTCTTCGTGATGGAACAACGACTCAATCGACCCGGTCTGTATAGTTCGCCGTACGATTACATAAATGTTTGATGGAACTTCACCCGTAGAGTTGTATTTTAAAAGATATAGCGATTGATGTATTTAGGCGACACCGCGCGGTCAAAATAACGAATGGGTAACGTTCAAACTATCCACAGAATTTCAGACGCACGTTTATAAAGTACCAAATGAATCAATATTTCGTTAAGTACGCACGAAGGTTCGTTTCGTACAACTTTTAGTGCGAATGTCACTTTCACTTTATGGAATTTTGTAGGTAGTTTTGCATGTGAAATTTGTGACGCGCGTCTGTGTAAAGTCGCGTTTTGATTCACGCGCACTTTTGCATGTTACGTAGTAAAAGGTAGCGTTCGATTGGTTAGAAAGGCTACATAGTTAGTGAGAGATTTCGCACATTTTACATTGGTAATCTGAGTCCTAGCTGATAAATGATTGGCCCAGGAAAAAACTTGTTCAACGGAGCGTTGACTATGGCTTGGCTAGTCCAGGGCGATGATGGATAAATAGTGAAGTCTAAGAGAAGAGTAGGCATCTTTTCCTTATGAAACGTTTGTGGAAAAAATCTGACTGATCTAGGTTGTGAGCGCATAATACCAAATTGGAGCAATGGCATTCTTACACTAAAATCTCTTACTAACTAGTAGTGTTTTGGTACTTAAGAGATATAATTACTTAAAGGTGGAGAGCAAGGGAAAAAAACTTTAAAGAAAAGGTTGAGCCAAGAGGGCAAGAGACAAAGCTGATTGTTATGTGGATAAAAGCTTCTTCTAATTTGAAATTGATCCTTTAAGTGAGTACTTTCCAATGTGAATGTGTTATTTCCAATGTGTGGAATGTGTGGTTGAAATTGGTTGGAGTAATGGGATTTTCTGAGAGGTAGGAAATCATGTGACATGCCTTGTGTAACAATCTGTTCCATGCACTGTTTAATTGAAATTTATTACGGACAACGCAACACATAAACGTTGACAATTTTAAACTAATTGTTTAGAGTTCTAAAAATATAGAACTAAAACCTACAAATAGAATTACATTGTAAATTTGTAAAAACAAACTTTTTTCGAAATCCATACGAACAGACGAACAAAGCAAACTAACAAATCTATCAGACTGCCGCCATTAACTACAATTTAGAAATAAATAACAGTTAAAAGGACATTCTAGAAGGGTATGGAAGGGTGGAACCCAAGTAAAACCCCCTTAAATTTAAATAATGAAGCAAATATCATGATGTTTTACCGAAATCGGGGGCAAGGGGGTCCGCGTCGCGTCAAGGGAATAACTTGTACAGTTGAGTGTACTTGCCATACATTTATCTGTACGGTCAGTACAATTATCGCCGATAGTTATCGATGTCAGTGTTATCGCCGATAGTTATCGATGTGAGTGTTATCGCCGATAAACAACCGATATAATTGGTTGTTTATCGCCGATAACACCGATGTCGAAATATTGTACCAGAACAGTGTGTAGGACAGTTGCGCGTCGACAACTTGAATAATTTTGTCCATACTTAGTACCGTGATACCCCATGGTCGCATAGAGTTGTCTTTTGACTCCGGTACAACTCGAAATCGAACAAGGATATTAAATTCTAACCTCGTGATTTAAAACTGAATTGAATTCGGGTCTATGCTAACCCAAAGCCTAAATGTGGGACACCCCTCCCCCATTTGAAAAAAAAATTATGATTACTTTATTCAAACTTTATTGAGTAAATTGTCGATTTGAGTTGTTTGATAAACACTCGTCTCGTCTCTATTTTATATATACTATCATGTAATTGTAATGTTCGTCGCGGAAAGTTATGAAACAGGCGCCTAACTTGTTGAATTTGTCATGTGTTTGTGATAATAACCTCTATCGTTAAAAACGTTACAAATTGTGTCCATGTTGGCGTAAGCACAACATTGCGACTTCTATTTCTTTGCCCAAAAAACATGGTGCAATCTCACATTTTATAACTTTTAAAATGAGTTACTAATCTCGTTGGAAGTCTTCCAACGAATCCTCTTCATCGGACCACATGCCCCTATTAGGTTTCTCGTTCGACAATCCTACGAATGTGTGATAGGAAATTTCACAGAGGTATCTTTTTCTTTAATCAATTTGAGTCCTTAATTACAAAAAGAATATTACATTTCCAAAACGTGATGGTCGTATTATCAAGTACAATCGTTAGCGGTAAAAGATGAAACACCAGAAGGAATACAGACATAACAATCACTAAGCAACACAAAACATTGAAATAAAAAGCTATAAAAACTAAGAAAAAAAACAATTGCAAAATTTAGCGAGCAATTAAAAATACCCAACGTTTGATTGTGAAAGAGAAAGTGGGTCCGCGACCTAAATCTTAAGACTATCCCACATTAGTTTTATGAATTATGAACATGCCCGCGTGGTGCGATGGTATGACTCACGACCTGCACCTATCATTCACAACTGTGCTCTATTATGCAAAGGTCAAATCGTATTATGCAAAGGTCAAATCGTAGGATCGCTGAAGTGTGAAAGGGATGTGATGGCCGTTGAAATTCGACGAGAGATTTCGAGAAAGGTTGTCAGGTCTTTTAGGTTGAAAATAGTTTTGAGCGCAATGATATAAAAAAATCTCAAACGATGATCCTAATAACCTAACGATTTAAAGTAATTGCTAAGTGGTTTTTAGTTAGATCTCGATACTCATAGCCGCGTCTTTTTGAGGATGTAACATCTCGAGCCAATATGCTAACGTGTAATGTTGCGCGGGAGGGAATATGGGATCACGAAAGGTTTGCAATAAATTTGTCATTTAATGATCTTTTGTCTCCGTGCAAAAACAAAAGACCAACGCAAAGGCTATTTATATACCCTTAAATTAAAAATACTTATTGCTCGACCATTAATGGTTGATCTCAAAGACTATTGCATAAATATCACTTTTTGGACCATGTTTTCTAAGACGAGTTGTCCTCGAACAAACTCACCGACCTTCCTAACATTTTTTTTTTTTTGTCTTACATCGTAATTTTGTTACGGATACTCAGCAACGATGTTTTTTTTCATGCGATTCATACAAAAAAGAGTTGATGTTTACCACTTATCGCTTATCGCAAACCGGAACCAAGGTTGTGCCTAAATATAAATAATGTTGTGAGCTCTAAATAAAAGATAGTTGATATGATGGTGTTTGGAAATCACGAAATTTATAAGACACCTCTTCGCCGTACAACTAAATGACTATTGGTTAGCACGTACCTCGATTGGAAAATTGACACCGAATCGACGCTCTTTGGTTGCGGGCTAAAAACTTGCATCCTTTAAATGATTTTTTTTGAGAAATCGATCTCATCATGTGATGCGGTTGTTCTCGTGACAATTTACTACAACTGGTGGATATAATCCCTCTGCATTGCATCCACACAATCTCCTATTTTAGATTCGTACGATTTTTTTACCTTGTCAAAATAAAGTTGTGTGGTTTGCATGGTTACAAACATCTCTTTGATGCCGTGACGACCTCTCCATGGAGAAATTCCTGACCTGAATTTCAAGGTTGGACTAGGTTGCGATATCATGTTTACTCTGATGGACAAACAAGGAACAGAAGGGGCACGGAAGGTAACCCAAGCATTATTTGACTGGAGTGAGCGTGAAGGCAGAAGAGGATTTTACAAATGGAAATAGGTAAATAGTTTACCAACGGCTAACTACCATAGAGATCCAGCGGTCATTTATGACGTCGCCATTGACATCATGATAATTAAAATCAAACTGGATCTTAGGGTATTTTCGCATGTAACCGAATCTTAGTCTTGCTACTTTGTTTTTTAGCGAAGATTCTCCGTACAGATTTCAGAGCATTCGGATGTAAACGCAAATAACTTGTCGCTTTAAAAAATTGACTTACGTAGACGTGTACGAAGAATTGTGACAGATGAAGTGGTAAATGAAATGAGTCGAAAATTCCACTCGCCTTCAATTTGAGGCGTTTCTCCCCACGCTGTACAATTTTTGTGACTTCGTAATGTCCGTACGCCACATTGTCGACGTGTCGAAACCCTCGCACAGAATTTGCGGTTTCGTTTATTGTCTTCCCACTTGCCGACAGGTGCCCAATATTTTTCATACGCCGTATGTGTGAAGACATGTGTTTTTGAGAGAGACGGCCCCTGTACGGATCAGCGCACGCAAAACATTACGCACAGGCTGGAAAAGTGCAGTGTGTTTTTTTTTGGGTACTCCTCGCACAAAAATTGTAAAAACCGTCAGACACGTGCGACATTGTCTTCCTATTCGCTCAACTTATTGGACTTTACATCAAATCACCTCGCGAGGTGATTTGATGTAAAGTTTGAACATGTGTTGAAAGGACGCGAAAGTGGGTAAAAATGCGCTAAACGACAAATTTTATCGCGCTAAACGACAAAATACTGTACTGTACGTATAAGGTTTCAGGGTAACGCAACTTGTACGGTGGTAATTTATATTTTTTGGTACGGCTGCGGATTTTCTCATTTTTTTCTAAGTTATGGAGGAAAACGACAGAAAATAACTGTTACTTTAGCACATGCGAAAATACCCTTAAACTCAAACCCGTAACTGAAGTAACATAGCACTGTGCTGAATTGACTCGTACGCTAACCCAAAACTAACCGTATGACATTGACGGCTGTTAATTTGATGAAAGGCAAACCGTGGTTCACCGGTAATGTACGAAGCATAGATTCGGTTTGTAAGTAACAAAATTGCACCGAATCTAGGGTGAGCGCAGCGGTTCTCTGAAGTTTTTACCCCGTTGACTGGGCTACAGAAGACGAGACTTTCAGTTGACTGCTCAGTGCTCACCAGTATTCAGTATTCAGTATTCACCCTCTCCTGTACGGTCTGCTGACGAAACGCCAGGAAGTACCATATGAACATTTCCCAGTTATTATTAGTACTGTACGAACGCACGGCGACCTTCCATGGCATGAGAACTATAGTACTGAAATCTGCTTAAGCTGACCAAGGATTTGACGTGGTCAATTGTCAATCATCGGCAAAAAGTCACGACGAGTTACAGTACCGTACCGTCAAATGACTCGAAGCGAATGGCCGATTGGCGATTGAAATTCGTCTTTAACCGATACGCTATTTTAAGCCGTAGGTTTAATGTGCGTTACAGTACTGTACGGGCAGTTCTGTTCGAACAAAACTAGACTGTACAATACGCATACGCATTTATTGTTGTGGTCCGGCCCACCAAATTTCTGGCGTGAACCTGTTTAACGTCAGAGTGCGTAAATCTCAGCGTCATACGGTTCTATTGGTTTGCGGAGAATCCGAGGAAATCTTTAGGACGACATATTTACTACGGTTGTTGTCGGCCTACAATTCTCCATTCAATTTGGTTACGCGTGAGGTAGTCCATCAGATCTAGAAAGATTCCCCCAAAATAGAGGCTATTCTTCGAAAAAGCCAAAAAGTCACATACTTTAAATATGGCCTTAAATTCGCTATTCATTGATGTGAATTTAAACCCTAAATTTTAGCCTAAACTTTTCAGAAAACGGGTAGCATTCAGTTTTTGTACGGACATGTTTTGAAGTGGCCGGTCAGCAACCGCCCACCTTTGTTGAAGTTGCCGCCTCACCGTCGAATGGAACCCGTACGACTAGCCAAGCGTCAACTCGTCAACCTTCCGAATCGCGCTTATAACGGTACGGAACACCTGGCGTACGGAATTTTTCTTTATTTAGTAGGGACATCATCATGGGTACGACAACCAATCATGACATCACCACAACCAGTCACATATATACAGTAGGAACGCTCGATTAAAATTAAATCACACACAAGCTGTACCAGAAAAGCCCTGTGAAATCGTTATTTATTTTTTGCCGGCAAAATCGCACCGAAGAGGTGAAGCGTCAATAATTTTTTTGGATGTCAAACTAAATGACGTAACGTAACGACTGACATAATTTCAGTGGCATTGAGGAGTCGGTTTAGAAAAACCAAAAAATAAGTGGATAAGCCGTACATTATATTGCACAGATGTGACGCATAGCAATTATTCTTACGTCGCTATCATAATAAGTAGCTCTCCGAAAAAGTTATTTTCACGGACGTCACTCAAATAGCGTGACGTCCGTACACTTCTTGAATGCCAGCTGGCCACATCCAAAAGATGGTACATTCAACCAGCAAGTGCCCCTACCGCTAAAAACAAATTTTTTCTGGCTTTTGTACCTTACAACATCAAACTTTCCAAACTTTTTGTACAGTATTGTACGGTTTCTGTACTCTCACTACTGTACTTCCCCTAAAACTACACCGCGAATCGTTATTAGCGTTATGAACTCTATATCGGCACCCCAAAATTTTGACATTAATACCTTAAATAGAATAAACTACACTATTTAATGACGTGGACCATAATCTGCCACGTCTCCTGGCACTAAATTAGAATGAATGACGCTAAATTTTTCTTTACACTAATAATTTCTCAACGCTAATAACGATTCGCGGTGTAGTTTCGATACAATACGTGCGAACACAACACGCAAATTCGTGCGTCCAGCTCACCACCTCCGCAAATTATTTTCCACGTCACGTAACCCAACGAGACCTTTTTGACCTTTTGTGCACGATAATCAATATATAAAATATATATATATATATATATATATATATATATATATATATATATATATATATATATATATATATATATATATATATATTTATCACGTCACTCTATATACCGTCCAGGTGTACACCTGCCGTTATCCCCCAAATCTCTGCCAGATTCGCCGGCCGTTTCTCCTGGCGCCCCTCTCCACCCCGCCCCACATTTCGGAAACGCCCGTCGCCTGGAACCGGCCAATCACCGCACGCCGCCGACATTTGAATCGCGCCCACTTGGTCGACTGCCGGTCGAAGCCTCCAACTGGCTCGCAGAAGACGACAAACGTTGGTTCACTAGACAGGTTGACCGCGCGAGCGTCGATGCCACGTAGGAGAGTGACGTGACGACCGAAATCGCACTCGAGCCAATGTGGGCCTATTTCCTGGACCCGCGGGCGATCGGAGAGGCGCATAAGAGACAGAAAGGGAGTGGTTAGGGAGGGAGGGAGAGGGAGGGAGAGACAGAAAAAAGCGGGAGAAAACGACAAAAGTTGGAGGCGGGCCAGGAAGGCATAAAGGGAACGGAAAACGTCGCAGAGAGGCGGGAGTAGGACTGGAAAAGCAAAGAACAGTAGAAAGAAAGGTGGAGAGGAAGAGGGAGAGAGAGCGAGAGAGAGAGGAAGAGAGAGTGAGGAAGAGAGAGAGGTGAAGGATAACAGTGGGAATTTTTGAAGGACAAGAAGATAGGCAGACAGATATACAGACCCGCATTAGAGAGAGAGGGAGAGGGAGAGGGAGAGAGTCGAAGAGAGAGACAGAGAGTGAGAGGGAGAGAGAGGGAGACAAAGAGGGAGAGAGTGGAAGTGAGTGAGAAAGAGAGAGGGAGAGAAAATGGCTCCTGTGGAAGGGCCAAATATGGCGTGGTCCGATATGTACGAAGACGAATCCGTTTCGTCGAGAGGAGCCAAGCAGGAGAGAGAGAGAGAGAAGGGAGGAATAACATCCGTACGAGACAGTTTGTCACGTCTCGGAAAACAGACAAAAGAGAAAAAGCAACAACAAGAACCCTCCGAGTCGACATTTTCTTCGTCACATAGATCCCTTCTGTTCCGTTCCGTAATTTCCGGTCAACGGAGTACCGTTTCCCCATGGCCCACAGAAAATAATGTGGTGACCCAGATTCCCCATTTTCCCACCGTGCTCAGAAAACAAAAAACTAATTATTCTAATTTTCGCGACGACTCCGGAGTTCCCTCCGTTCCGTCGGAGATTACGGAACGGAGAGACTCGTCGCATAGAAAGTCTCCGACGTCGGGTTCGAGGCTGGAGTGGCGAGGGAGGTCGGGGAAGTCGACGCTCAAAACAACGGAAACGGACAATGGAAACATGGAACATGGGGATGTTCAGAAAACGACAAATGAGGAAAACGACAAAAAAGAGAATTCTTTTTCTGGGTCTGGTAAGAATGGAGGTTCGAAGGAAGGGAGAGAGTGGAGCCAGTGGAGGAAGAGGGAGACGGAGACGGAGAAGGAGAGGGAGAGGGAGAAAGGGAGGGAAAGAGAGAAGGAGAAAGAGAGAGAGAAAGTGAGAGAGAAAGAGGGGGAGAGAGAGAAGGAGAGAGAGAACGATTTTCTTAAATTGGAGACGAGATTTACGAGGGCTTCGACGTTAGGGAGAGAGCACGTGCGAAGTCGAGGGACCCAATGGGTGTCGAGAATTATCGCGAGTCGGGCTGAAATTAATATAAATGGGTACAAAAGGGGTACAACGAAAGGAGATTTTTTTGGGTCAAAAAAATCTGGGGCCTCAAGTGGGAGTGGAGGTAGGTACGGAGGAGGGAAGGAAAGCAAGAAGGGAGAGAAAGAGGTGAAAGCCCCGGAAGCGAAGAAACAGGGGAATTTCCCCCCGGATTGTACGGATTGTACGGAAAATAGTACGTACGGTAGGAAAGAGGGGAGAAGGGGAGTAAAGCTGGTGACGTGGAAGAGTGGATTTGACGAAGGGGAGGATAGCCAGAGGGAAGGGGAGGAGGGAGAATGTAAAAGAGAGGAAGAAGAGGACAAAGAGGAGAGAGAGGAGGAGGAGAGTATTTATTCCGAATTCCCGGAAAAAATGAGCGAAAATGAGACACGTGCGGAAAAAAGAGAGGGAACGATGGCGATTGGTTTAAGCGGCACGGAAGCGGAGGGATTTTCTGCGGAAGACGACAAAATAACGGGAGAGGCGGACACGCTAAATATGGATGAACAAATAATGTGTACGGACGATTTTCTATTTGATAAACGACAAGGAGACGGTACGGATATTTCAACGGCGATGACGGTGCCACGTCAGCTTGGAGCCCGGCCGCCGCTGGTGTGTTCCAGTCCCGAAGCAGCCGGTAGCCGGTTGCCGCCTTTGCCGACCGGTAAAAGTGGCCGACTAAATTTGGTGAATGAAGCGGAAGGTCGGAAACGATGGGATTCGTCTTCCGGATCCCCGCTACGAATGGAAAACGATTATTTTTCACTAAACGCCAAATCGGTAAAAAATGTGGAAATGAAGGAAAATATGAAGCAATATGAGGATTCAGGAGATTGCCCCCCCCAAGTCATTACGGTGAGAAACTTTTTGTTTTGTTTTGTTTTTTATTTTATTTTATTTTATGGGAACGCATTTTTTATATTTTTATGGTAAAGTTTTTTAGTGTATTATATTTGAGGCGCTTATCTTCAACGTCCTTCCGGTGAATTAATGTTGAATTCCTTTTTTTTTCTCCACAAATCATCACTTTTGTGGTTCGTTTCTTGGACTTTTTATGTTTTTGAGCATTAATAAAGACATAATTTCTGAGCTTTTGATTGATTTTATTCTACATTTTGAAAATAGTATGATTTTCTCTGAATGTGTCTCTAGAGTTTGATTGATTTTTAGTTTTTTCTTTGGGATTTTGTTGTTACTTCCAAACTGTCATTATTCGAAAATAAACAATACCTAGAAACTAAAACAATCAAAATTATTACTCCAAAGCAAAAAGTTGAAACAAGAGGATACACATAATACTACAGAAGTTTACTTGCAGAGTTCCACAACAGTATCTCCTAACATATTTGATAATTAATACAGTGTAGGACCGTACTGTACGGATTATAGACTCCGATGCTGATATGCTGACGTTGACGGCTCCTTTGTGCATTTTGCAGTGCCACAAGTGTGACGCCGTGCTGCTGGTCTTTCTGACGGCCGTCAAAGAACAATGCGAGGGTAATTGCCGGCTTCTCTGCCGGCAGTGCAGCGCCGTCACGCAGTTGCGCCTCCGACGGGCGCCGTGATGTCACAAAAACTCCCGCGTCCGTCGTGCGCTTGTAGATTGTACACTAGCCGTGCAACCGTCCGATCTCCGTACGGATCAGATCTTGCATACGTGTTGTCTAGTCAGCCACCTGCCAAATCTCCACTAGATAAGCAAAAGCCATAAAGTGACTTTAGTGAAAGCAGGCGTAATAAAGATACGGGAGGCGGATAAATGGATAATGGGACAGCATAATAATATATTGAACATAGCATCGTACTGTAGTCGTTTGTCACGTAGCCTGTAGCGAACATAAGCGGCGATTTTCCTAGCGGGTTTGTTTCATAGACTGGCCTTCGCCAATTACTCTAGACTTACTCGCTTTTTTTATTTTACCTATTTCCTGGATTTTCTTATGACTATGAATCTCGAATGATTATAGTGATGGTGGTGATGATAATGGTGGTGGTGGTGATGATGATGATGATGATGGCAATGATGATGATGAAAAGGAAGAGGAAGAAGGAAAAGAATGAGAAGGAAAAAAGAAAATGATGCTTTTCTTTTGGTCCACCTTTTCTTGTTCACATAAAAAAGGTATGCAATAACACAAAGGTTTTAATGATATGTTTCCTTGAAGTCAAAAGTAAGTAGCAAGTGGCAGCTTTGATGGAATTGGAAGGAAAGGTTACTTTTACCCAACTTTTGCATGTGTAAACCCTAAAGAAATGGAATTTATCACGATACAATTACAATCTATCAGGTACCTTACACGATAATTATGGTGTCAAAAAAAATCTTCGAGGATAAATTCCTCCAGGCACATAGTTAAAGATATTAAAATGGTTAGAAGCAAAATTGAGACAATTGTTTTTTCAATAAGGAGGGAGGATGATTGAGTGATCTAAACTCAAATCCTTCTTACTTAGCCCAAGGACATGTTTATTACAAACGAACCTTAAAAGTTATTAAAAGCAAGCTTTGTACTCGAACCACCACTCCAATAAAACATAGTTCAGACGTGTGAAGACAAATGGAAACGCTATACTCGGTAATCTCATACTAAACGCGTACATTACAGGATCACCTTATTTATCCGTTCCAATCGTTGTTGTTCAAATCGTGCGAGTTTTTATTATTTTCGATTTCTACGTATAATTCGTGACTTTTGAAAAAATTGCAAAAAACCGCGGAGTACTTTCTGTCCGGTAAACTGAACGGAAAATTTACGGGAATGTACGGTATATCACGGGAAATGTACGGACTTTGACAAAAAGATACGTTGCACTTCTAAGTACTTTCTGTCCGTTAAATTGAACAGAAATTTTACGTAAAATGTACGGCATTTGACGGAAATGTACGAAAATTTACCGAAAATGTACGGACTTTACAAAAAGAGACGTTGCAGTGTTGCACCATTTGCGCGCGGTAAGTTTGAATTATGTACGATCGTACGGATTTTGTTTACATGTATGGAATAGTACGGATACAAAATCATTAACAATTTTAACAATTTTTTAAAATCGTTCAATGCGTTACTTACGTATAATTCGCTCGATTGAATCGTGAGTAAAATACGGTTTGAACAACTATGGCTCCAAGTGTTTTCACACATTTGAACTGTAACTCTTGAGTGTTCAGCTCCGCCAAAATCGATGCATTCACTATAGCTCGTTCACTAAACAGACTATCGCTTAGAGAGTAAAATAATCATTGGTGTATAAGGTACAGTACCGTGCATCGTAATTAGTGTTGATGTTTTTTTTTGTCTCTTAAAATATATTTTCTCATACACACATGTCGGATTGTGGATCTGACGGTTGCGATTGAAAGGTAATATTCTCAGCTTACGAATGGCAGTCTTAAATTGAAAATTGGACAAATGTGTACGGAGAAAAGATTTTTCAGTGGCGCAAAAATTATTAACGCTAATTACGATTCACGGTTGTAGCTGAAAACTTCGATAACATTTTATCTTACTTTGATAAAGTATTTTGGACTGTAGTGAAGATTCGCCGTACTACTTTGAAGAGCGTCCCAATGTGCGAAAATGAAATCGGAACTTTGACATGTGACGGTTGTAGACGTAGGTACAACTTGTGACGATTGAAGACAACTACGAAACTTCCGACGATTGGTGACGCCATCAAAAGCAGCGACTGTTGTAGACGTTTATATTTTTGTGACATTGTAAATGTCTAGGATTTGGTGACATTGTCACGTCACGCTTACTTGTGACAACGTTGACGTCACAGATTCAAGAAATTTCCGCCATGGTTTCCCGATTTCGCTTTTTCTACTTTTCTCACTCGACTAGCCATTGAATAATAACCTAAAAAACTAAAATAAAAACATTTTTCAAAGATCTTTCATTTTATACCATAGTTCAAAAGTAGGTGAAAGTAGGCCCATACAATATGCCTATTGTATGCAAAACATACAATATGCCCTTAAGACCCATATTGTATTGGTCGAAAAATGAAAAAAAATAGTTACAGGGTTGAGTTGCACATCGATCGATAGAGAATTAAACGTCATGTCTAAATTTTGAAAAAAAATCGGACAAAAAAAACAATTTCTGTGAGTTTTGAGGTAAAACTTATTTAAACTGTTAGATCCAGACGATCGGACGGTCTCTGATCAAAATAGTGATCTAAGAAGATCACATGAAAAGCCCATAATACAACTTACGATAGGACTATCTGTCATATTAGCGTCTGCAATTTTGAACGTCCGCGTGTTTTAGTTCGCTAAAAAATTTCGTCCGTCGGCGTGCGCTGAACTATGATCATACGTCAGATTCGTACGTCCGTACAAGAGTGTCCACAACGAACACCCATACAGTATGCCTACTCTGCGTGAGTTTAGTGCCAAGTTTTGTGCGCCTACCAAAGGTCTACCATAAAAACGCCTACTTTTGAACTATGTTTTATACCAATATTGTCATGTCTCATTCTAAAAAGTGTGAGATACAAGCGATAGTGTGAGAGGGAGATAGGAGAGGCGACGAAGGCGAAAAATTATCCAAAGGACCCATGAATGCAAGTGGAAGTCCGAGACCCCTGCAAATTTTTTTCCGTACATAGCGCGTGACAGGCACGGAGAAAAATAGCGAGGACTCTCCCTCGTCCAATTTTTTTACAAATCGTGTGGCGCGTGCGTGGTCCGTTTTTCATTCACTGTTTGAGCGGTACACCGCCAATCGCTATTAGAGTATATAACGCTAATTCGGTGCCCCTAAATTTTGACCCCAAAACCTGAAATAGAATTAATAACTCTATTTAAGTAAGTGGACCATAATCTGCCACGTCTCAGGCACTAAATTAGAATCAATAACGCTAATTTTTTTTTTACACTATTTAATCCTTGACTCTAATAGCGATTGGCGGTGTACTTGAACTAAAATCACCCCCTCGAGGTGATTTCGGATGAAGTTATTTTTTGGGCTGGATTCTCTTGCCCGGTGTCAAAAAAGGGAAAACGCCAAAATGCGTTCACATGACGACAAACGTACGTTCAAGGCATATAGATGTTTCATTCGTTAAAATTTTGAAAATTTTACGATTATGCATTATTTCTAGGGTATTATGAACTTTTCGTAAAGTTCGTATAGTTTTCGTGTACGGACAGATTGTAAGGAATGTATTTGTACGAAAGTACGAAAAGTACGGGTGTAAATTGTACGGAAAGGTGGTATGTACGGAATTTATATATAAAAAAAAAAAAACGTTTCACCGTGAATCGTAATTAGAGTTCTATACGCTAATTCTGTCACCCCAAATTTTGACCCTATCACTATAAATAAAGTACATTATTCTAAATTATTCTTTACGTTATTTAAGGTACTTTTTGAATGAGCCTTAAAAATATCTCTAATACAGTCCCGTATTAAATAGTGTGGCGTACGGTCGGTGTCTGACGGTGCAAAATCGTACTTTATTAAGTAAAAAAGTACAAATAATGATTTAGTACAGGCAGTTTTCATGTAAAAGTGTTTTAACAACTAGGGTAATGCAAACGTCATAATGACGTGAAACTGTATGTTTTGTCAGATTCTGTACTTGTACTTAATTTACAGAGGATATGTTCAGCGCCCAAATTTACGCCCAAATTAGAGTAAAATTCCCTTTTGAAAAAGTTCGATCACACAAATTATAATTCATAACTCTAATTATTATTTTTTATATTTTTACTCTAATTTTTTCTTTACTCTAATTACGATTCGCGGTGTACTTCATTTCCGTGGTATGTACGGATATACTTTAATCGTTTAAGATGTCGTGTTGTATTTTATTCTGATTTTTTTTTTTTTAGTTTTTCGTATTTTTATTATATAATAAGACAAAGTCGGTTAACGCATTTTAAAAAATGTGAAATTTTGAATAATGCGCATATGCATTCTTTTTCAAACTACTTTACCATGCGCATAGTATGAATGAAACATCTATGATTCAAGGTATGAATTGACGTTCACTCTACTTTGGTAAAAATGATTTTCTCGTACGGCTAAAGTTTTTGTCAAAGTTCCCTGAATTTAAGGGCAAAAAGACAGAGAAAAGTAGATACTTTAATACATGGGGACGTACCCTTAAAGTTGGAACATTACCGTACAATACAAGGTTGTAATACAAAACTGACAGCATCGGTCGATACCCGTCTTGTGGTCGATACCCGTCTTGTGGTCCGATACAGCCATGAAAGTGGTCGTAATTTACTTTCTGACGTCATCAGTAATACACGTTTGTTAACGGTTCAGACGCTTGTTGGAACAGGTGATGCTCAAACCGTTTAGAAACATAGTACGTCATCGCTCTCGCATGATGTCATCATGGATTTTGTAGCTTTGAACCATAGTTCAAAAGTAGGCGTTTTTATGGTAGGCCATTGGTAGGCGCACAAAACTTGGCACAAAACTCGCGTAGAGTAGGTATACTGTATGTGTGTGCGTTTGTGCACACTTTTGTACGAACGTACGAATCTGACGTATGATCATAGTACAACGCACGCTGGACGAAATTTCAGCGAACTGACACATCGTAGGATGAGTTGTGTTATGGGCTTTTCATGTGATCTTCTTACATCGCTACTTTGATCAGCAACCGTCCGATCGTTCGAATCTGACGGTTTAAATAAAAAATACCTCAAAACTCAGAGATTTTTTTTTTGTCCGAATGTTTTCAAAATTTAGACATGACTTTTAATTCTCTATCGATCGATGTGCAACTCAACCCTGTTACAATTTTTTTTCATTTTACGACATAGTTGTTCACGGCGGTTAGTGCGAACGTACCGTACGCAACGAATTATACGTAACAAACACATTGAACCTTTTGATCAAATCGCAAAAAATCGTTAATGAATTTCCTTCCATACTATTCCGTACATAAAAAAACAAAAAACTATTACATATAACGTAGTTTGCAAGTTTTTCCCGTTAAATGAGCGGTAAAACAATAAACTCTTTATATTTTTATCACACTCTTTGCTGGAATCGGAACTTCTTCACCAACTGGTAGTCCAGTCGGTCACCTTAGGGTACGCTACGCACTTGACGTACCCGGGTTCGAATGCCATGAAGGTAAAATTTTATGAAATTTCGTCTGTCCGAGCCTAATAATAAATACAGTGATTTCTGGGCATGATTGCTTTTGTCGAAGTCTGGAGGCGAGGATAGTAAAAAGCTTGGGAGGGAGGAGGGTAGGATACGGGGAAGCGGCTTCCTCGCGGTTTCGTTTTCAATGTTCCATGGCGGTCTTCTTTCAAAAAAAATTGAAGAAGACGCCCGTACAAATTTCAAACTGAACGCGCGAAATTATTGTGACGTTCAACGTCTCTTTTCGAAAATGTCCGTACATTTTCGATTATATAACGTACAGCTTCCGTGGTATTCTTGTTCAGTTCACTGAACAGAAAGTACCAATAAGTACGACGCATATTTCCCGTTTTATTCCGTACATATCCGTAAAAAAAATGTACAGTTACAGTAATTTGTTTACAGGTTTCTGTAAATTTCCAGTTTCAGTTTACAGTACACGTTTTTTTGCGATTTTTTCAAAAGTCACGAACTATATGTTTCAATCGGGAAAAAGGAAAAAATCGCGCTATTTGAACAACTATGTTTTACGACCAATACAATATGGGTCTTAAGATCATATTGTATGTTTTACATACAATAGGCATATTGTATGGGCCTACTTTCACCTACTTTTGAACTATGCTTTGAACTTCTGCACGTTCCATTTCAAAGTTTCAAACGTTATAAAACTGTACGACCGGCAGTATTTTGGTGTTCAAATATTTCGATCGCTGGAGTAAATCCGAAATAAGGGAGATATAATACATTTTAGTGTAAGGAGACGTGGCGGTTAATATACCGCGAATCACTTTTAGGGTTGAGTGATTAGTCTGATGTATATTTTAACGTTGATAATTCTATATTCAGTTTAAATGACCGCTTAATAGTGTTATTCGCACTATTTTATGATTTACATTAATAGCAAGCAAGTTAAAGTTCACCACAATAACCTTTCATAAGTATTTTAAATGGTATGTTTGATGCGCAAAAACAATTCGAAACACTATGTACCACAACCCGGTAATAACCATATAGTATGCGTACTAAATGGGGTGACAATACAGAGTTTCCTATTGTTTTCACACATTAAACCTATAATTTGAAGCAAGATTAGGGCCAACCAACAAAAGTGAATCACACAAACTGACAAAAGTAATAAAAACATAATATTTGGCCACAATGTACATTAGTGTTTTGAGCTCGAAGTTTTTTTTTTTTTTTTATAAGCCAAAAAAAGAAAAAAAATCATCAATAAAAATTGTCTCTCACCAAGACTTCAACCATTCCCTAATACACAATTATTTTACTTACTGTTTGGAAAGTCATATATGGACAAACAACATTGATGAGATTGACGGAAAATAAATAAAAACGATAAACAACTGATGCAATTTCTTTTCAGATACAAAACATGACAAAAACAATACCAAATATATCTTTACCTTATTACCTTTGACCTTGCTATCTCTAAGTTTTTTCCAGTGGTACAATGAATCAACATAAAAAATATCACCATCGAAAAATATAAACATTGAAAAATATAAAAAAAGATAAAAAAATGCTAACATTGGAAATCTTTTCATCCTTTTCCCTCTCTTAAACCACCTTCGGGTTTCATCCCCTTAAAAATACAAACCGGTTCTTCTCTATCTATACATTGTACCTTAAAACACAAACTCTCCCAAGCTTAAAACTTGACTTTAAATCTTGAACTAAGCTTAAAGCTTGGGACTTTCAAAATGTTGAAGCCAAAACTTACGAAAATGTAACTTCTTTCCCTCGTCGTCGATCTTTTTAACGTCCTCTTCACTCAATTCAAAATCCCCAATCGCCAATTGTTCCAATTGTCTCTCTTTCTTACCCGAAGTAGTCACCGCAACAATTCCCTTTTGAATCGTCCATCTCAACAACACTTGACCTTCGGTTTTCGTATACTTCTCGCTCAACTCCTTAAGAATAGGATCCAATGGTCCTCCCGTTTTCCTCACTATGGGAGCTAATGGGGAGTAAGCTTCGACCAAAATACCATTATCTCTACAAAATCCGACTAACTCGGGACTTTGTAAATAGGGATTAAATTCAATTTGATTCACCGCCGGTTTAACTTTTGCGTTCTTCAAAAGTACTTCAAGGTCACCGATTCGAAAGTTCGAAACTCCAATAGCTTTTGCCAAACCTTGGTCGAAAAGTTCCTCGAGAGCTCTCCAAGCTCCGGGAATATCAATACCGTGAGTTTCTTTTGAAAAAAAAGGGGCGTGAATGAGGTAAAGGTCCAAATAGTCTAATTGTAATCGAGAGAGAGAATCTTTCACGGCCTTTACGGGATCTCCAATATTGGGCCATACTTTCGAAGTCACAAAAAGGTCACTCCTCGGGATTCCCGATTCTTTGATGGCGATTCCCATTTCACGTTCCGTTCCGTAAACCTGTAAAAACATATATAGATGGATAGATTTTATTCAACTATTTTGGATAATACGTAAATTAAAGAAATTATGATACCCAAAAAGTAATTTCAAACCATTTTGTCACATAACCTCATGAAATGCAAAATAAAATATATTGGAGAACGCCAAGTTCAATATGTTGAGAGGTAAAAAAATCTCAAACACTTCAAAAACTTCGGTGGTAAGGCAAAAAAGCTCCAATTTGAAATTTAGAAGCCTTTCTCCTTCTTCTTTCTCCTTCTCCTTTCCCCTCTCTCTGTGCCTTTCCCTCCCCCCTATCCCTCCCTCTCCCCTCTTCCCTCTCCCCTCTCTCCTCTCCCCTCTGCCCTCTCCCCCTCTTCTCTCTCTCTCCTTCTCTCCCTCTTCCTCTTTCCCCCCTATTCCAGCTTGTAATTATAGCTTGTCACTCTTATTCTGAAAGCTACAATAACTAGCGACACTTCCCACCCCCATTATTGTAAAGTATATTATTAGCATAAAACAAAAAATTAGCATCAATAACACTGCTTTACTGCTATTTTTTATTTTTGTGGTAAAGTTAGTTATTATTAGTACTTAACCAAAATTAGTACCAATAATACTAATTAGAGGGAGAGTGACGTGGCAGATTTTTAAGGCCACTCCCTTAAACATATTTCTTACTAAAACTATTTTGTAATATTCGGCCGAAAAAAGTTGCCCATTTTGGCTCTTCGAATTTTCCGGTTCAATACTTCATACAAGGGAGTAAATCGAACGTTGTCTCAATAACAACGGCGACAACAGTGAAGTTATACGAACCAAAGGGAATAAAAATGGCCAAATATTACACCATGAACCACTACTACACCGTGTATCGCTAATACTGTTAATGTTTTTTTCATCTCTTAAAGCAAAATTTCTCCGTACACACATGTCGAATTGTGGATCTGACGGTTGCGATTGAAAGGTAAGATTCTCAGCTTCCAATTGACGGTCTTAAATTAAAAATCGGACGAGTGTGTACGGAGAAAAGATGTTTCAAGTGGCGAAAAAAGTATTAACACTAATAGCGATATACGGTGTAGAGCCGACAAATATCTGGCGTGAGGTTTATTTTGGTGTTAAAATAAAATCTCAACAGAATTAATTATATTACCCATTATTAACCAGCAAAAGTTGATAATTTATACTTTTAACCCGAGCAATGTGGAAGATTATCAACCACTTACCAAACTAGCGCGAAGGAAAAAAATAAATAAATATTATCAACACTATTTTATGTTCAGGGGCCCAAAAAAAAACCCTCACCGAATTAGTGCCATTAACGATAAACACGGATACATGTCTTGGAGTCCAAAAAAAATTATCTTTCTCAAAAAAAAAGCATCTTTCCAAAAAAAATAAAAAATTCCCAAAAAAACTTATCGTTTTGGAGAGGAAGAAAGGGAGAGGGAGAGGGAGAGGGAGATGGAGATGGAGAGAAAGAGATGGAGACGGAGAGATTGAAGAGGCCCCAAAAAAACCTTAAAAAAACACTTTAAAAGCCCTAAAAAAAAGGACTGAAGAAAAAAGCTAAAGCATAACCATGAAAAAAAAATCTGCTGTAATCGCCTTCCAGCTAAAATTTTCTGCCCGCTAACCGACATTTTCCCTGCCAGCTGGCATATTTTTGTCTGCTAGCTGGCGTTCCCTTCTCAGCTTACCTCAGCGGCGTCCAGATGTCGGTAGCCGACAGAAAGAGCACTTTTCAAACTGGAGATAAGATTCTGGTTCAGCGGATTTCCGGACACGTGTCCTTCCAGGTTGAACCAGGCGGTGCCTGCCCCGAATCCGACAGAAGGTATTTTGGCGCCATTCCTTAGGAGGAATTCAGGAATAGAAGTCGCCATGGATGGGGGAAAGGGAGACAGAGAAATGGAGAGAGGGAATATAGGAGGAGAGAAGGAAGGAGGGAGGGAGGGAGGGCGGGAGAGACAGTAGAGAGAGAAAGGGAGAACGGAGAGAGAGAGAGAGAGAGCGAGAGAAAAAGGAGAAGGGAAAGGAAGCGGAATGCTTGTTGGCAAATTGCAGAAGGGCTGACGTACGGCCGTACCATCTGTTACAATAGTGTGGACATTCCGTACGGAGGTCTAATTGGGAGCATTTCGCAGGAAAGTGTGTGATAAACATAGTTGTTCATAGCGTTTAGTGCGAACGATTCAATCGCGACGAATTATACGTAACGAACGCATTGAACGTTTTGAACAAATCGTTAAAAACCGTTAATGAGATTTAATCCGTACAATTCCGTACATGTAAAACAAACAAAAAATTACATATAGCGCAGTTTGTAAGGTTACCGTTAAATGAGGGATAAACACACATTATTATTTAAATTTATGTCACACTCTTATTGTGCAATTGACTTCCTTGATCAACTGGTAGCGGAGCGTGTAAGAGTAATCTGCCTCGGAATATTGCAGATCCAAGGCCGAATGTTGTCCAGGGAGACATATGTCTGATTTGGCTGACAGCCATGGTAGGTTATAGGTAGGCAGTTTCCTTGCGGTTTCGTTTTCATCAATCCATGGCGGCTTCTTTCAAAAAAAATTGAAGAAGACGCCCGTACAGTTTTCAAACTTACTGCGCGAAAATAGTGTGGCGTTTCATCGTCTCTTTTCGAAAATGTCCGTACATTTTTGATGAAATGATGTACAGGTTCCGTGATATTTCTGTTCAGTTCACTGGACAGAAAGTACTAATAACTGCGACGTATCTTTTCCTTGAATTCCGTACTTTTCCGTAAATTAACGTACATTTTACGGGAATTATTGTACTTTCCCCGTAAACTGTCCGTTCAATTTACCGGACAGAAAGTACATCGCGTTTTTTTGCGATTTTTTCAAAAGTCACGAATTATTCGTTTCAATCGTAAAAATTGAAAAAATCGCACGATTTGAACAACTATGGTTATAAAGCATAGTTCAAAAGTAGGTGAAAGTAGGCCCATACCAATATGCCTATTGTACGCAAAACATACAATATGACCTTAAGACCCATATTGTATTGGTCGCAAAATGAAAAAAAATAGTAACAGGGTTGAGTTGCACATCGATCGATAGAGAATTAAACGTCATGTTTAAATTTTGAAAAACATTCGGACAAAAAAATATTTTTCTGTGAGTTTTGAGGTATGCTTTATTTAAACCGTCAGATTCGGACGATCGGACGGTCGCTGATAAAAGTAACGATCTAAGAAGATCACATGAAAAGCCCATAACACAACTTACGATAAAGGCGCCTACAGAAGGCCTACAATAGAAACGCCTACTTTTGAACTATGTTATAAAGGACGGATTGCGACATTCCGCTGAAAAATGTGTTATAAAAGTGCGTTTTTTTCGTATGAAGGTCGCACAAAATCACCACGACCTTGCGGAATCACTTCAGTACCCAATTGGCAACTGTCCATCATTATTAGAGCTGGAAAAAATTAATAACTGATTGCGTCGCGACTTTTTTGGCCGAAAAACATAAAACAGTGTTAGCAACAATTATTTAAGGGAGTGGATTAGAATATGCCACGTCTATCCTGTTTTAAAAAAATCAAGGATATTTAAAGACTGACTAAAATATGAGGCACGATAATGTCTTCCCGAATTTAGACATCATACGATATGTTTACGATACATTCAAATTTACAGTCAATCTGGCAAAAACATTGAGTCATAAAATACACTCTTTGTTCACTTCTTTCAAATTGGCTTGATTTTTTTTGCAAAAGCCATCATGAACAACAAAAAACAAACGAATACAAAATTTTCATTCTTAACTTTAACAAACCAGCTTTTCCATGCCCGGTCACTTTATTTACTTTTGGAAGTGGCAACGGTACATGAGATCAGTTACCAAATCCTCAAATGTCACTAAATGACAAAGAATATCAATAAATTGGAAATGTACTATCGCAATGACACACAAAAAACTACCGATTGCTCGTTTATATCCCCACCATTTTACAAGGGACCGACTGACGACCTAAAACTAGATGAACAAAACTAGACGACCTCTCTCCTTCCACTTCCCTCATTCTCCTATTATTAAAGCCTATTGAAAGAGTCTCCAAAAGACTGCCTTTTTCTCTTCTTCTCATCTTTCCCTCCTTCTCATCTTTCCCTCTTCGCTTTCTTGTCTAATTCCTACACGTACAACGACAACCACTCTCTCTCCTCTCTCCTCCACTATTTCCCTATTTCCGAGGCCTCCAAATGTTTTCGATATTATTACTATTATCCGTCCTTTGAGAGTTATCATCCTCGTCATCTTCGTCTTCATCTTCATCTACATCTTCATCGGCATCATACGCCACAGTATTATATTCCTCCTTATCGTTATTATTATAACCATACAAAGGTTTTTCTTCGTCACTTTCCCATCCTCTTCTTAAACCCGGCATTCGATATTTTGAGTCAAAATTGTCGTCGTCGTCCCCATCATCGATTTCCTCAACTCCTTCCGAATCTTCTTCCTCCGGATAGTCGTTGTAAGGCTGGTTCTCATCTGTTTCGTTGAAAAGAAATGATAAAAGAGTGAATGTAAGCAGAGAAAAAACTCTACAAAAACAAGACGAATGTGTTCAAATGTGACGACATCATGAATTGAGATGAAATGTGACAAAATGCGACTTTTTTCCTCAGGATAGTCGTTGTAAGGCTGGTTCTCATCCATTTCGTTGGAAAAAAATAACAAAAGAGTGAATATAAGTAGAAAATTAACAATAAAAACAAGATGAATGTGATTAAATGTGGCAACATGATGAGTTGGGATGAAACGTGACAAAATGTGACAGCTTTTTTTCCCTCGAAATAGTCTTTGTAAGGCAGATTCTTATCGTTTCATTAAAAAAACAAATAATAAGAGTAAACACGAGAAAAAAAAAACTTAAAAAAAAATGCTGAATGTGATGACATAGGATGAGTTGGGAAGTAATGTGACGTTTTGTGACAACGGAACGCAAAAAAATGTGAAACAATTGTGAAAAATTGAAACAAATTGTGAAATAAAGTGACAAAATGTGATGAAGCGTGACAAAATTCATTAAATTAGGGGGGAACGGGAGGACGAGGGGGAGGGAAGGAGGGAGGGGGAGAGAAAGAAGAAAAAAGAGATAAAGAGAGAAAGGGGGAGGGGGAAGGGGGAGGGAGAGGGAGAGGGAGGGGAGAGGGGAGAGGGGAGAGAGAGAGGAGAGAGGAGAGAGGGGAGAGGGGAAAAGGGAGAGGGGGGAAGGGGGAGGGGAAAAGAGAGAGGGGGAGAGGGGAGTAGGGGGAAGATTTTCACTCACCATTTGAATCTTCCTCATCAAAGTCAGAGGGGGTACCATCTCCAAAATCGAGGTCGGAACTATTGTTAACTTTCACTCTGAGAAACCCAAAAAAAACACATAAACACCACAAATAAATCAACACTTTCGTTTTTTTTGTTGTTTTTTTGTTATTTCTTTTGGATTTGTTCAATTCAACTCCATTACTATTTTTTTTTTTCGCAAACCAGTCGAATAAAAAAGCTTATTGTCCACTCTAAATTTCCATCGCAAGGAAAAATATTTCCGCAAAACACACTGACATTAATAACTTTTTGAGTTTTTTTTTTTTTTTTTTGAAACTGATAAAGTGAAATGTTGGTCATTCATTCTTTCTTAAGCGTATAAAAAGTGTAATTTGTATTTATCTTTTTTAGTTTCTATTAAGTGTCACACCGATAAAATGATAAAATTCACGATAATAACACTAATTTTGGTCCTCCCAATTTTATTTTATTTTTTTTTTTCTGCCCTCCAAACACAAAAAGATGACATTTTTTTTACTTTTCTTAACGTCATTTCTCTGAATGGATCAAAATCGTACTCGTCATTTAGAAAAGAAATATAATTATTTAACACTTAAACAGAGAAGAGTCATTTTCAACTCTAAAACAGACATGAGTTATGTTTAACACAAAAAAAGGTCATACCAATTATTTTTTAGGGCTAAGAGCGATTTTCGTTAACATTTATCCATTCTCACTCAAAACAGAGCCCGATAAAATGGAGAAAAATGGTATAAAAAAACAAAAATAATAGAGAAAAAAAGGAAAAAGGGAAAAACAAAGAATCGAGATGCCTACTCAAGTATCCGCCTCGACTAATAAATACAGAAGAATCCACTATCCTTCACATATTACTTCACCTCTCTCCCTCCCTCTCCCTCTCCCTCTCTCTCATATATTGCTGTTGAGGTCGGGCAGTCCTCCAGTCTCAAGGTTCCTATTTCTAACGGTGGTTGTAAGTTTTTGGTGTCAATTTGATTGATGTAGATTGAACGAAAGCTGCTTTTTGGTTTTTGCTATTTCAGTTGTGCGGTGTTTAGTTATCGTGGATTTTCTTTATAATCCTTTTTTAATCGAAGTTACATTAGACGGATTTAATATCGTAACAATATGATTTATCCTCAATAGTGTGTCATTTTGGTACTTCCCAATAAAACGTAAGCTAATTGTCTTTCGTGAATGCTTTTCTCGTAATATTTTTCTGAAGAAGGGGGAGATGGGAATGAGGAGAGAGATAGAGGGCGAAGGAGAGGAGAGGCGGGGTGAAGGAAAGGGAGCATTAATGTCACCTTCATTTCCTTGTGACTTTACCCATATATTCATATCAGTTCCCCGTGCGTGCTTTTCAATAGATAACATATTGTATTAAAAGAGATATTTTATCGACAACTACAATGTTTAAACCCACCAAAATGTAATTGCAATATTCTACTTTTACTACAGTACATGTTGTAATATGACTCTGATTTATGATAGACGTCATTTTTTGCGTAACAAAGTTGGGTGAATAATAATAATTAAAGAAATGTGCTTTAGATTTTGGGGTATAGGGAGGCGTTTATCTACGATGACTATTGGACACCAGAGATCCGTCATTTCGGCATTAAAAATATTGGACATTGAAAAAAGAACATTAAGAATTCGTAAAAGAGCATTTTCATTGGACATTGGGCACTGAACAATGGAAACATTGACATGACGCATTGCATTTTCCCTCCCTTTCTCGCTCTTTCAGTCCCTTTACGGTCCCCTTCCCCATCCGGCTCAATCTCTTCAGGAATTTTCCTCTTCGGGGATTTTCCTCCCTGAAGTGTTCTCAGTGCTGCAACTGTTCTTCAAGCAATGAAAAGCTTCACATGTATTTCAGTTACACTATTATCTGTAAAACTGCTTCAAAGACGCGCCTCTACAATTGCTGCAGGAGAGAACAGTTCTTGTCATCCCATTACTATTGACGTTTTTGATGCATATATCTCCGCGTCTAACATAGACACGCAGAACACGTCAAGCGAATAAGTACAGTAGTTTAAACGAACGCGAACGCGTAGTTTTCTATTCATGCGAACACGTTTCAAGCGAAGCCGTCGTTTTGGAACCAAATAATATATCTAATTTAAAATAGGAAAACATAATGCGGCATGATAAAAAAAAAACGTGTTCGGCAGGATTCGAACCTGCGCGGGCAGAGCCCACAAGATTTCTAGTCTTGCTCGATAACCACTCCGACACGAACACATGTTCTACAGTGTAGGGAATGTTAATAAAAATTAAAAAACAAAACCAAAGTGAAACCTTTTATAAGAAAAACAAATGGAACCAAGATTGATAAAGGAAGTGAAACAAAGAGCAACAACCAATGATAAAAACTTAAACACAAGCAAAACAAACTCACATGGAACTGTAATAAAGTCGACGCCGTTTATGGTTGAGTGTCGACATATAACTTTCTCGTGCCGCATAAAACTTGTCACTTGAGACCGAATTGTACTTTTGTGACACGTGTCAAAATGCACAGATAAAAAAAGCTTCACATGCCGTTCACGATTGTGACATCCTTTTAAAACAAACGTAAAAACATTAAAAACAATTAAAAGGCAAACAAAAAAAACCAACATTGAACCAAACTTTTTGACTAATCCTTAACAAAACTTGAAACTAACCCAACCCTAAAAACTCCCTAAAAACTCCTACCAAAATACTTTCTCCCGAAAAAGTAACCCACCGCGTATATCCCTATAGTTGGAGTTTTTTTGTTGGAGCATCCCATTGGAATTGAGAGAGAAAAAAGTGAGGCACATATCGACCATTCATGACCTAATTGAGGATCTTAAAAAAATAGAAACCTTTATACTACCTTTATACCTTTAAAATAGAGCAGAGAATAAACGTTTGAATTTTTTCTAGGACCTCCAATCTCCAATAATTTAATTGCTTAGTGCTCTACTTTTCACAAAGATTCAAGATATATTTTGTAAGACTCCATTTTTTAATGTAGAACAAGTTGACAAAAAAATCTTAAAGAAAAACTAATGTCAGTTAATATACACCATACCGATTTTCCAATAAATATCAAGATACAAAAAGACACACATACCGCATCAAATACGAGCAAAATTTCTTATTGCAGTATAATATCGCGACTTAAATATCAGTCGATACATAGAACATGTAAAAAGAGTAAAAAATGTCTTAAGAGAGTCTTACGTACGTGTAGGAAGTACACCATGAATCACTGCTAAAGTTAACAACACTATTTCTGTGCCTCCTATTACTGGTTGCCGTGTACCGCGGTTAGGGTTCTCCGTACAGACTTGTCAGATTTTAAACCTTCACGATCTGACGGTTGTGACTCAAAGACAAGATTCTCACCTTCCGATTGACTGTCTCCAATCGAAAATCGGACAAGTGCGGACGGAGAAAGGTTGTTTTGTTTTGAGTGGCGGAAAAATATTAACCCTATTTTTTAATTATCATTTTTTTTTATTAATAATATAGTAAGTTTTTTTTCTTAAACCCAATTTGGTAAGCAGTCAACAATGCCACACGCCCTTGGAGTTCAAATTATGATAAATAATTATTATATATCAGTATATTGACTCACAATACATATGTCAATACATTAACATTAATGTATATACACATATATAATGTTAATACATTAGCATAAGTATATTGTGTGTCAATATATTGATATATATATATATATATACACACACACACACACACACACACACACACACACACACACACACAAACAAACACACACACACACACACACACACACACAAATATTCCAGACTTCCAGGAGGATTGGAGTTCATACGGATCATAGCCAGCGTGTACCAACTGTTAGTGCACGATACAGTAATACTTTATGGTACTGTACTGTACAGTACACCGCCAATCGCTATTAGAGTATATAACGCCAATTCGGTGCCCTTTTTAAAAAAAAAAAAACCTGAAATACAATTAATAACGCTATTTAAGTAGGTGGACTATAATCAGCCACGTCTCAGGTACTAAATTAGAATCAATAACGCTAAATTTTTTTTGACGCTATTTAATCCTTGACTCAAATAGCGATTGGCGGTGTACTGTACTACTGGAAATGTATTTTACTTTTTACTTTTAGGCTTTTAGCTAAAAGAGTAAAAGCTTCGTCAGTTCTTTAAATTACACTATTTAAGGACGTGGACCATAATCTGCCACGTCTCCTGGCACTAAATTAGAATGAATGACGCTAATTTTTTCTTTACACTAATAATTTCTATACGCTAATAACGATTCAAGGTGTACCGTTCGATTCAAACAACATTGAACTTATTGAGTGCGCACTCATATTTATGGGGCCAGCTGGACGTTTAGTGCTAACGCACTTTATCTAAACCCGCACGCGAGAACAGAAAGTCGAAGTTCTGGAAATCACGTGGCACTTTCCTAAACTCTCCCAAAAATTTGCCGTGACAGATACGAACGTCGTATGATGACGTCATAAATGTGTGACTCGGATTCAAATCAGCGAATCAGCGTCTGCTCGGTCGCCCGACTTCTTATTTTTATCTTTTAAAATTCATGCTAGCTATGGTCAATCACCGAAACTTCACTCTGATGACGCACTTAGGACTAGAAGTATTCAGATCAGCTCTATTCAGTGCGCGTATTTAATATAAGTGAAATTTCATGGGTTCTTCTCTTGATTGTAAATGATGCGGTATTGGCTTTTTGGCTTTTTGCACTTGACGTGGATGTCAGAACTGCAAACTGGAACGGGAAACTGGGAGCGGCCAGCTGGAACCGTACTGCTGAAACCAAGCCGTACTGTACCAAACTGGAATCATATTTTGTACCTTATACAAATTACACCAGCCGTATTGCCGTACTGATACGTACTTTATTCCTTCGCCGTAGTACGATATGTGAGAAAAGTTTAAAGAACTCTTTTCTTTCCTCTTCTCTCTAACTTTCTTTTCTTTTTTCTCCAACATAAATAATGTCTCTTCAAAATTTGAATGGTTCAAAGCTTCCTCTGGAAAATAATCCAATAACTAAACTGAGAACCATAGAACGCCTCCGAATGGCCAAATCTATCTCCACAAAGTTAAATTCATCAGTTTTCAAATCCACATTAAAAAGAAACCCAATTTCTTTCTTTCAAAATCCGAAAAACATAGCCCCCATTCTTGAGGAATCTCAAGTAAATCCAAACAAAATTTTCTTCCCTTCCCCTTCCCCTTTCCCTGCTTTAGCATTGGAAACCTCAATTAGTGAAAAAAACAACAAAAACAACTCATGTTTGAACGTATCGGAGGTTCCAAAGTCTTCCTTTTATGATTCTTTTGAGTCTCCCGTTGGAAAAATTACTCTTTTGGGGTCTTTTTTGGGTCTTCATGCCATTACTTTAACTGAAAAAGATGGTTCCATGTCAAAAAAACAGTTGGAGATTGAAAGCAAGTTTGAACGTTGTGGAGACGAACCTCTTCTGCAACAAGTGAGACTTTTCTCTTTACCCTAGAAACCTTTTAACCTCGGAAATCTTAACCTTTTACATTTTTGCTTTCTAATTGTTTTGAAAAGTGATTGATTTTTTACCTTTTTGTTTTGTTTTGTTTTGCGTTGGTTTGGTTTGGTTTGTTTATGATGTGTTTTGGTTTGTTTTTTAGGGTTTTTTTTATCTTTGAGTCTGCTTGCTTAAGTCTTTGGAGCTAAACTTTTGTCTTATTTTCAAAAAAAGAAAGTAAAATTATTAAAGTTGTAGTTTTTATTATAATTATTAACTTAGTCCAGACGTTTTTTAAACCTTGTTTTCGGTCAATTTTTCATCTTTTTGTCCTCATGCAAAAATATCTAACTTTTTGGCCAGGGAAAAAAAAAAAAAACCTTTTTCAACTTTGTTGTTTTTTCTTCGTATTCTTTTTTTCAGGCGAAAAAAGAACTAAAGGAATACTTCGACAGAAAGCGAAAAACATTTTCCGTCCCTTTAGCTCCAATAGGCGGTACCCCATTTCAAAATTTAGTATGGAAAAGTCTCGAAAAGATTCCATATGCCCAAACTTTGTCTTATAGTGAGCAAGCTCTCTCCATTGGTCTTTTGGAAACTTCCTCTCGAGCCGTCGGATCAGCCAATGGGAGAAATCCGTTGGCAATTATGGTTCCATGTCACCGAGTTATTAGTAAGAATGGAGGCCTTACCGGATATATGGGGGGGCTAGATAAGAAGAAGTATTTGTTGGAGTTAGAGTTAGCGTCAGAAAGGTTGTAATTATGTTTAATGGCTTTGGTCCTTTACTTTTTTTGGGTTTTCTTTTGCACTCTCATTTTAGCGTTTATTATTCAGGCTCTCAAGTGGGTTTGTAGGCGAGCAAGTTGAAAGAGTTTTTTTTGGATCGTAGAAGAAATACTTTTCTTCTTATTAATGTGGAGAATATAAGCAAAATATACAAGTAAAACATATAAGTAATTTAGTCTTCATATTCAGGGCCAGAAGTAATAAAGATCCTAGTAGGAGAGATATTTTTCTCGAGTTTTTTAGGTTTTTTCCAAAGTTTTTTTAAGTGTTTTTTAGGTCTTTTTTAGGGTTGGAATGTAATATAGTGTGGCATAGTAAATAATTAAATTGTCTTAAAGTAGGAGACGATGCAGATTGGGTGATCTATATTATTTTTATCTATTAGCTTGACTACAGTAGAACCTCTCTAAATCAATACTGCCTAATTCAATAACCTCCATAATTCGCCCTGGCCTACTGTAGGTGGGTGGGTGCCCCTTTGTAAATTATGACCCTTAGCTTAATTCAATACCAACCCTTTTTCCCAAGATTATTCTTTTAAAAAGGTTCTACTGTATATTGGTCCACATAAACCTGGACTCTCTTGAACCTCATTTGACAATTGTGGTTTTTCATCTTTCAAGTAGATGCCTCTTTTAAGTTTGATTTCAAACCTCTGCGAAGGTTTACAGTCTCCAATACCTGCAACTTCGAAAGTAGGGGTGGCAACAAATTAAGGATGTTAGTATAATGTTTATATAATGTTCAAATAATGTTTGTGTAATGTTACTGATATTTGGTAAAAGTTGGGTAAACATTGGGGAACATCACACAAACATTATATGCACATTATATAATTATATCAACATTGTATAAACATTGCCAAAACATTGCAAAAACACTGAATGAACACCGTATAAACATTGCAGAAACATTGCAGAAACATTGCAGAAACATTGCATAAACATTGCAGAAACATTGCAGAAACATTGCATAAACATTGCATAAACATTGTATAAACATTGTATAAACATTGTTTGCCCGCCGTAGTGTGAATACTCCAAGTGTTGCTCAAGTACTGGAGAGTTTCCTTGTAAAGAAAAGTTTGGTTGTACCAATGTGGGCTTTCATAAACAAATAGCACTTGAAGAACTCTTTCCATTTTGAAGCTAACAAAATAGCGTGTAATCTGCATGGATAATGATGTTATATTCGCCAGATCACCTGAGGGGATTTTTTATTTATTTAAGAGTCTCTTTGTGTATGATGTTAGGTATTTTTTATACAAACGTTTGACTTTAAATGTCTTGCAGTCTTCCTGAAAATTACGATTCAATTTCACATGTGTATCAAAAAACATATCAGCGATAATATGTCAATTGGTGGAACTCATACTGAACGGATCAGAAAAAAGACAGTGGGATAGAAAGTAGTCCCGAAAACAGATATGTCGCAGTTGTGGTTCAAAAAGAACAAGCACAGTCAATAAAATAACTTTGAAAAGAAACAAGAATCGGATAAAAAAATCTCTTTGACGGAGGTCAAAATCTCCACACAAGACACACAAGTTCTGTAATGAGATTAAGACAGCAGAAGCAGCTGAATCTTTTGCATTCAAGAAAGGAGCATAGAAACAGGAGACCATATCATTTATTTCAATGTACAACATTTTTTACATTTGTAGCGATTTCACGATCATTCACCACCTTCCTCCCTCTCCCTCTCCCTCTCCACCATTTCCAATGCGCTTGTAAATAGTCTTAGGCATCGAAATAACACTAAAACATCAAAATATTTGATTTGTTTACGATCAAAATCCTTGTCCTTGACTTGGATTAAAAACACTTTGCCAGATTTTTTTCCTGGAAAAAATGTTGATTACAAAAAGAAAAAGTCCCGCAAAATTGTTAAACCGAAACCGAAACCGAGACCGAATCAATATCGAAACCAAAAGCGAAGCCAAAACCGGAACTTCTTTCTACTCATTGGCTACTCATTGGCCGTTGCTTCTTTGACATCCCCATTAATTTCTTGAACCCACTGTGAAGGCCACCAGTTGGGCTTGCCCGGGTTGACTATGGCTCCGTCTTCCTCGTTTATTTTCAACTCTACGGAATCTTTGAAGGCAATCTCGAGTCGGAGATGTGCCAAACCTCTTGGTCCCAAAGCTGCCACAATTTTCCCTGCCTTCTTATTATTGCTCGAGTCAACGATTTCGGCTCCGGGAACTGCCGCTTTGTTCAATTCTGAAAAAGAAGAAAACAAAAAACGACATTGGTACTTAAATCAGTGGCGGTACTTAGAAATAAATCAGTGCCGGTGCGTAAACATCAACCAATGCCGATACTTAAAAAACATAAATCATTGCCGGTACTTAGAAATAAATCAGTGTTGGTACTTGAATCAGTGCCAGAATCAGTGCCATTTGCCGGTGATCAGTACTTAAGAGTGAATATATCGACTCTTAAACCTATGGGTTAGAAGATTCTCCTTTGCTGTCACGTTACTCATAAAACCTTTTTTCGTTCACACTCCGAAAAAGAGTTGTAAGTTTAACTCTCTTCAGTTGAAAGATCTTTATAAAAGGCCAGCTAATTACAAACCTAAGCAGAGATACTCCCAAACATTAATAAAAAACAGTAAACAGTTTGAAACTCCTTCCAGAATAAGTTCAAATTAGTAGTGATTCCATAGGTCAGGTCGACATGATGGGTTGAAAAAAAAAAAACATCAAATGCAGAGTTTTGTTCAATTGAATTCGGTGATCGTAAATAAATTCACACGCCTTGAATAGTCATTGGCCGCAGGTTGGTCATTGGTTGTGGTTTAAGTGTAAGGAAACAAAACTTCCTGGAAATTATCCAAATTGCCAACGCGCCTAAGAGTGTAGGGAAAGCCTTCAACACTAAGCCTCATCACACTATAAATTAGTTCTTCTGTTGTTTCATTATGTACCAAGAATATCCAAACGTTACACCATTCTACATAGAAACATAAATTCAAACCTGATATGGATAAAATCAAATCAGTTGAATCGATAAAACTCAAGAAAGAGAGCCTACACTGACGCCAGAATTTGCAAATTTTAGAACCGATAGTTATTCGTCTCACTTATTCTTGTTCTTGTGCAAAAAACAAATAAAACTCAAAACTGAATTAGAGCTGATATTTAAAATGAGCGACAAAAGTGTTCTGAGAATGGCAAATGATTCACCTTTATCTTCCGTTGGAGAAACAAAATGTACCGGGACGAGACGTTTGCGAATGACCCCTCGATGATGTGTTCGAGCGGTGAGCTCTTGACCGACATAACAGCCCTTATCGAAACTGATAGCGTTCAAACCATCTAAATTGTATTCCAAGGGCAGAGCTTCCCCTTCACAAAAGAAAAAAAAGTTGGACATTCAAGTTAGAAGTTCAACTACATGGTTTGCACTGGTTCCTTCTAAATAGTCGAAGATGCAATACCCTTTCCTAAGGTTTCCTATAATATAACCACATTTGCCAGTAATGCAGTTATGTAGACAAGGATACTGACAGATGTTTCATTGCTAAGCTGCTAAAATGTTTCTTCAATAACATACGTTGACTTAATTGATTTATTCAAGGACAAGAACAGACATCTTCATGACAGTTACCATCCAATCCCCGTTTAAGCTTGAAATTATTCTTAACATCCAGTAGTAATCCAAGAATTCTGCTGATCCGATACAGAAACATTGTTTTTCAGCCTTTCAAAGGTACATTTACAGTACATTTAGAATGTTGCTTAAATCTACAACATTCAGTGGTTGCCCAATACAACTCTCTGAAGAACAAACAGACACTCCAGAATTCATCTTAAGAGTCCTGATAAGCATAATTAACAACCGTCATCTGTACAAGGTCCATCATCAAAATCCTCAAAAATATGAAATTGAAAAGTATCTCTCACCTTTTGGAATTTCAGTGCTTCCTTCAGCGACACCATGTTCATATCGCCAAAGCTTGTAATATTCTTCTCCCACTTCCTCCTGAGCCTCCACTAAGGGTGCTGTGGACCATTACCCAACATACCAATAGAACTTAATCCTACAAGAAAAATTTCAGAGGTTTTTGATCTCCTGAAACTTTAATGGAGGACATTCCAGCGACATAGACATTCGCAATGTTGAATTGACAGCCTGTAATTGTTAAAGACAAACACGCACACAATTCATTCTTAGATTTACGGCCCAACAAGAATACATTTTCATGTTTACATCCAATGAAAAAATAGTTAACATCGATAAGACCTAGAAACGCCCATATAAAAAATCCTTGTTCGAAAAAAAAAACTAACGCTAATAACGATAAACTGTGTAGTTTTCGACAGACTAACAAGGCTATAGAAGTTTCTATTTCACTTACGGACTGAGCCAGTTGGGAAAATCCCACGAAGACCGAGCGAAGCGAGACGGGAATCCTTATGCCAAAGCCAACCGGAGGTCGATGCTTCCGCAGCCGATTTCGCCAAAACGTCATCCGAGCCTCCGTATCCCATTCCTCCTGACTCCTCTTCTGAAGAAGCACCAGGATCCTCATTCAAAACCCCAGCGTATCTGGTCCAAACATCCATGTCTTTCGAAAAGTCCTCAAAATTAACATTTGCTCTCAACCTATGCCTGCATAAACACATTTCTGAACAGAAGTAAGTCTGGTGTTTGTTGCACACAAGGTAGTTTTGGTTCTCGAATAGTTTGGAGGAAGGAAATAGATTCATGATGTTATAAGGGGATTGAAAACTTGAAAACCTTGAGCAACAGCAACCTTAGTGCTTATGACCTTTGTCTTTGAGGAAATTTATTGACTGCGGCAAAACTTAAACAGGTTCCAAGCTCCCAGAGAAATAGGTGACCAATAAAGACACATTCAACCAGCTGATGCATGCTGACAGAAAATAAAATAACTACTTTATTCACTATTTCTCCTTAGAAGACAAATGTTTCTTACTTTCACAAAAGGGCCAGATCTCATCCCCAATAGTTGCATACTGTACTCAACTATTATCTCTTTAGTCAACAAATATTGACAACATTTTGACAAACGTAGACAATTCTTCAGAAGAGCCAGTATCTCCTCCATAACAGTTGCATAATTTACTCAACAGTTTTAAATATTTCTCAGATATTGACAAAGAAAAAACTTCTTACTTCTTCAGATCTTCAATAAATATTGACAAATAATTCTTACTTCGAAGAGCCAATATCACATTCACAACAGTTGCAATTTACTCAACCATACGTCTGTAATCAAGAAATATTGACGAATATTTCTAGGACAAATATGGACAAAGACAATGTTTCTTACTTCTTTAGAAGCGCCAGTTCTCATTCACAAAAGTCGCATCAATGTGTTACATAATTTACTCAACTATACCTCTTTAGTCGAGAAATATTGACAAATATTTCTTACTTCTTTAGAAGAGCCAGTATCTCAATCACAAAAGTTGTACATTGTACTCAACTACACAATTATAATCAAGAAATATTGATGAACATTTCTATGAAATACACTGACTAAGTCAATACTTCTTAAATCTTAAAAAAAGCCAGTATGTTATCCACAACAGTTGCATCGACGTGCTGCATACTTTACTCCACTATGATCTTTATAGTTGACAAATATTTCATATTTCTTCAGAAGAGCCAATATCTCAATCACAAAAATTGTACATTGTACTCAACTATACAAATATAATCAAGAAATATTCACAAACATTTCTATGAAAATATTGACAATGACGATGCTTCTTACTTCTTTAGAAGAGCCAATATCTCATCCACAACAGTTGCATCCACATCTGCCAGAAGCTCCGGTACATCTTGACCGTTGTCAGCTGGACCCGATCCGTCTCTAGAAAGTCGTTCCGCTACCTACACATCCAAACTGAATCAAACATATCAATTTGCAAAGCATCACATATCATAAGACGCGATATAATAAAAAAAACATGAGCCGACAAAAGCATATACCACAGCTTTTGGCTCCCCAAATGAATGAAAACACAAAAACAGAAACTAGCGGATTTCAACCGACTCTTTTTGAGCACTCCAGTGCTTGAAAGAAAGGAGGAGTTGATGCCAACCTTTCCAGGACGATAAAAGAAAAGATCGTAAAGAAATCGTCCCTGTGGGTTTAAAATGGCAGCGTAAAGTGGAGCATGTGCTGTGGTTGGTTCATTTACTGTTGGGACAGCAGCACCACTGGGAGGTGGAGGCTTCTGTTCAAATTTTCGCATGTCATTCGTTACGAGTCCCTGCAAACAAACAAAACAAAAAAAGAAAGGAAAAAGAGAGTCCAAACAAACTGGATTCATGATTGTTTGGAGGGTGTAACTAGCTATTAAAAAAAAAGGAACAGAGTTGAACGGAACTGGATTTGTGACTGCTTAGAATTTGTCACTCGTTATTATAAGAAACAGAGTCCAAAAGAACTGCCTTTGTGATTTGTAACTGAGAATATGCAATTTGTAACTCATTCGTTAAAAAAAACATGGTCCAAACAATTTGTAATTGTAATTTGTAACTCGTTACTTGTAATTTGCAGCGAAGTCTTCACTACTTTGAAAGAAGGTGCAACCATAAGTAGAGAAACTAAAAAACAATACAAAAGGCAAAAATAGACAAAAAAGCCAAAGACGCACACTTCAAACTTTTATGGAAATTGTCAACTAGATCCGAAAATATTTCAGTTTTTGCACAGAATAATTTGAAAAGAAAAATGATATTGGACCAAAATTTTAAACAGAATGATATCCAAACCCATTTCTGTTTTCCGCGGAGAATAATTTAAAAAAGAAGAATGATATAGTTCCAAATTTTTAGACACAAAAGGAATCTGTATTATTTACAAAAAGCGGCAATACTTGCATACAAACATACTTCATATCCTCCAAAATAGCCGCCCTCCAAAATACAACAGACATTAACTGCAGCATTCTGAAATAATATATCAAACAAATAATTACACCAGAAAAAAAAACATGTATGCTGAAAGTATACCAAACGAAAAAGCATAAAAATCTAAAAAAAAAAAGTACCAGATGACATTCAAGATGAAAAAATATACCAGATGACATACCAGACGAAAAAATATACCAGATGAAAAAATATACCAGATGAAAAGAAAAACCGGATGATAAAATATATCATACGAAAAAAACACAAAAAGCTGAAAGCACTACAAAAAAGTCAGAATATTCAATTAGCAGATAAAAAGTCTGCCTGCGGTAAACCATAAACAGTAAAAACAGTAAAAACACAAGTTGAATCTCTAATACCATAACAGCCACCCTGCTCAACTCGAAGCTGTTTCAATACTTATTGATTTTAAGTTCTGAAATTGAATTCTTAGAGACAAGTTTTTAAGTGATTTGAACTTCGCATGATGTTGTTGACAATAAGTAAAGATTCGAAACTTTCTACAGCTGAGAGTATATTGCCGTCGTACGGCAAGCTGATATGCAACTTTTGAACTTTGAACTGTATTTTTAAGAAAGTTCAACTCGATTATACCCTATTTACTTTAAGTTCTTAGAGGTGGCGGTTAGGTTAGGTACACGGGTATCGTATGCTTCCAAAAATCTCGTTATAAATCGTAAGTCAGGATAAATGAAGAAGTTATTTTTATAACGGCCCAGCCAGCCTAAAAAAGAAGTGCAACAAAAGTTTTTTTTGCTTCTCAAAAGTAAATAATATTTCTGCATTTCAGAATATAAAGCTCTCGGTTAAAAACTTCGAGCTATACAAACCGTAGGTTGCATAGCATTTCAAGTTTTTTATCTCTCAGTTTAACATGAAAACTTGAAGAATTTTTTGTCATTTTTAAAATAATGAAAATAAATAATTTGATGTTATTATTACATCACAATTCAATTTTCTAAGTCAAATTAATCTCATGTATACATATTACATAACTCATCAAAACTCAACTTTCTGTCGAAGCCAACTTCAATCTCACGCATTCATTTTTTACAATGTAACTCACCGAAAACTTAAAAAACTACTCAAATTTCTGCCTAAGGCAATTCACATGAGGTCTGAGCTCACTTGCAAAAAGCTGACTGTCTCCGGACCGTCAAAGCGAATAATTCCTCTACTGTTCAATCGAGAACTGTAAGGCCCTCGGGAGGCCAGAGGAGTAGGTTCTCCCGAGGACGCTTCAGATCCAGACGAATCTTGAGGACCGGCTTTTACAGAGGATTCTGTACGGAAAGTACGGAGGTTACATGAAGAATGGACAACAGCGTATGAAGGTCGGAAAATGTCGCCAATTGAGGGCTTTTTTTTTTTCATCCAATATGAAGTTAGGGAAGGTATGGATTTCGACGATCGAAAAATGGACCTAGTTGCCATTCTTGATGATGTTGAAAAAAACAAAGTTTATAATGACTGGTCTGATAGACAGCTCCTCTCTTTCTCTCTCCCTCTCTCTCTCTGCGTCTCTTACTCTCTCTCTTTCTCTCTCTCTCCCTCTCTATGTGTCTCTCTCTCACACTCTCTCTCTCTTCCTCTGTTGATTGACTATTTCATACTTTTTCAAAAAAATGTAAAACCAACAATTGAAAAATATTTATTCAAAAAAGTAAGAGGAATGAAAATTATCCTCCAAACGAAAGAGGCAAAAGTTCCCGAGGTTTTTGAAACGTTTTTAACGTTTACAAGAAAAGTGAAGTTAATTAAACAAACTTGAGGAAGAGAGAAGGAGAAATGATTAGAAAACTTCTAATGCTTGGAAAGAGAAACTGTAGCCTTGATGGTGATTGGAAAAAAATACAACTTCAACAAAAGTTGAATTAAATGTTAAACGTAAGCTTTTACATGATATTTTGCCTCAAACTTTTTCCTTCTGTTGAACAGAAGCTGCACTGCGACGATGCACTGTTGTTTCGTCTCTTAGAAGAGACACGTGTCAAATTCGAAGCTCTTCACCCTGAACCACGTGCCAGCAAAGCAGTGACGCTGTCATAAGCGGAAAATTAGCTAAGAATGCGTAGAAAACGCAGTGGTCTGGTGGTATAATCTTAAAGGGAAAAATTCGTGCAAAGCACTGATTCTCATTCAAGTAACAAATTCGGCTCGTAGGGTTCCTAAAAGTCAATGAATAGTTCTAAAATGCGGTTTTCAGCAGCCCGTATTTTACGCACTAAAAGTAGAAAACTACCCAGGAAAACCACCCTCGTCTGTTAGGTTTTGCACTGTGTGGATCATTGTCAATGTGATGTCAATATAATAATGCTGGTTCGCTGATAATGTGGCTCAATTTGGTCGCGCGTCACGTCGGGCATTTTGCTCCGTCGGAACTTTTCCGCGATCCGTGAACTCGTGTTGAGTTAAGTTTCCGTACAAGACTTCTAATGGCTTTGTTCCATAGTTCAAAAGTAGGCGTTTTTATGGTAGGCCTTTGGTCGGCGCCTTTATCGTAAGTTGTGTTATGGGCTTTTCATGTGATCTTCTTAGATCGCTTCTTTGATCAGCGACCGTCCGATCGTCCGAATCTGACATTGTAAATAAAATTTTTTGGTCCTAATGTTTTAATTGGTCCAATTTTTGGTCCGAATGTTTTAATTGGTCCGAATAGGTCTGAATAGGTCAGAATACAATATGGGTCTTAAGGTCATATTGTATGGTTTGCATACAATAGGCATATTGTATGGGCCTACTTTCACCTACTTTTGAACTATGCTTTGTTCATAGATGTCCTATTCGTAAGGATTTGGACTTTTTTACGAAAACTACGTAGTATTCGTTTGTTTCATAGCTTTCGTAAATTTCGTACGTCTCAACTCTACGGAAAATTGTACGGACATTTTCAAAAAAAGAGACATTGGTTCATTTACGCGCGCGAATTTTCATCGGTCCTCCACTCCTCTTTCACACTCCTTCACACTCCTTCACAGTAAGCCGCCATTGGAGACGCTATAAAATCGGCCATTAAACGTGTCATTGAACCCACCCTTCAAATTTCCACGAATCGAAAGAGAAGCATCCATGCTTAGGCCACGAGGAATCGAGTGGGGTCACGTTAAGGCTCCAGACGGAGAGTTGCTTGGGAATAACAAAATATGCATCTGCGTATACTGCAATTTTGAATACAATAGTCAAGCAACTAGGATTAGAAACCATCTGCTTGGAAATATTAAAAGTGGGGACATTAGAGCTTGCATTTTATGTCCTAAATGCATCGGAAACCGCAAAATCTTCTCCATGGCTCTCAATAACGTGTCATATCCGATTTGGATGAACTCACTAAATGTCCTAGATCAGGATCTAGCGAAAGTAGCAAGGTACAAGGTGTTCAGACAAAAAAAAATAATGTATTCAATATGCATAACAAAAAAAGAGGTGGATGTAGCATGGGCAAAGGCTTTCTTTGCTAATGGTTTGTCGTTTCGACTATTAGACGACCCATATTTTAAGGCAGCAGTGAAGAAGACCGGGAAATCGGATCGTCTTACAAGTTACCTCAGAGGAATACCATGAGAAATCGCCTTCTGTCTGAGAAGGGGGCGACGATCACTAGCGTTTTGGCAAGCTACTTGGAGACCATAAAAATCACTGGTGCCTCCATCACATCAGACGGTTGGATGGCCATTAATGATACGCCTCTCTTGAACATTTTAGCTGTCACCCCCAAATGTGACATGTTTCTGAAGGCGGAAGACACTCGAGGGAAAATCAAGGATGCTAAATATGTTTGTCAAGTGTTAGAGAAAGGAGTTCTTGTGGTGGGGGTCAAGCACGTGGTACAAGTTGTGACAGATTCTGCTCCTGTGAAAAAGGATGTCGCCTCGATGCTCATAGAAAAATATCCTTCCCTCACGTGGACGCCATACGCTACCCACGTATTGGACCTAATGTTGGAGGATTGGGGCAAATTATCATTTATTTCAACACCTGTCCAAGAGGCGAAAGCGGTGTTGAAATTTATCATGAATCATCATATGATTACAGCCTTGTTCCTCAAAATATCCAAACTTAGGCTTTTGAAACCTGGAGAGACCAGGTTTGCTACAAATTTTATCATGCTACAAAGGTTTTTACAGGTGAAAGATAGCTTACAGATCTTGATGTTTGATGATGCTTACAAACAGTGGTTATTGAAGTCTACATACAAGTTAGAGGGTGCGAAGATTAAAGGCTTTATCTTGAACCCGAAGTTTTGGACGAGAGTGACTAAGGCGGTGAGAGTTTCAGAACCTGTAGTGCGACTGATGAGGGAGTCTGACAAAAGTAGCCCAAACGTGGGGAAGTTTATCATGGTTTTTACACTATTGGGGAGTTTTTAGTGAAGTTATTCAGCAATGGAGGAGCGCGAAATTACGAAGTCCTGCAGATTTTGGAGGAGCTGAAGGTGTCTTTCATCGCCAGGTGGGAGATGGCACATAGCCCCATATATGTTGTCGGCTTTGTACTCGATCCCGAGTACCAAAGTGATGAGTATGGTCAACTTTCAAATGTGAAAATAATGGAAGGTTTCCAAATAATGCTTGATAAGATGTTATCTGATGTGGCGGACCATGCTGCGGCCTATTTCGAGTTGTCTAAGTATAAAGGTTTTGAGGGCATATTTGGGAGGGAGGTGACAAAGACTTGTGCTCATGTGAGAGGAATTGGTCAACCTATGACCATATTCACTCTAAGAAAAGGAACAAGTTGACAGTTAACAGAGCCAATGATTTGGTTTGGGTTTTTAACAATCTCAGATTATTACAGAACACCAGGGATGTTAGTTATGAAGAGGAAATGGTAACATGAGAGGAAGAGAAAGGGGAGGTAGGGGAAGAGGAGTTTGATGAAGACATGTTTGACGTAGATTTGGAGTAAAGAGAGATAGGGGAGATGTATATATTCACAGCCTGCAATGAGTTGACATATTTTTAATGTGAGAATTAAACCATATCCCTCCGATTAATACAACGTTTGTTTTTTTTTTGCTGCAATGCGAACTTTGTCATTTTTGATTGTGGACATGGTTTTTTTTTATCGTTGACATTTTTTAACAAAGCCATGTTGTACCAACAACGAGGCAATCTGGTCGAAAAAAATTAAAAAATTAAATCACATCTCGCTGCGTTGCTATGCTGCCATGCTGCGCTGCTCTGACACCGCAACTGCGATGTTCGACGCAGCTTGGTCGAACATCGCAGCCTTAGCTGTTGCTCTTTTATACCCTCAACCCACTAAGTCCTTGTAACCCTGTTACAAGCCACCAGGCAGTTTGGTCGCTGGTTCAGCGACGAGGCAGTTTGGTCGTTGGTTTGTTGCACGTTTCAGTTTTTAGGGTTTTGAATATTTAAATATTTAAATCTGAAAAGTACAAAAAAGTACGAATTTTACCTACGAATTTTAGAAGTTTGAAATTGTTTTATGCGCACTCTACGTAGTATTCGTTAGTTTACTCCGTGCGTTTTATGCGCATAGGACATCTATGGCTTTGTTTCACCTTAGGGTGTGTCCCCATGTGCATAAGTAAGGGTTTTTTCCTGTCGTTTTGCTGTAAAACTTAGCGCCGTACTGCCTAAGTTGCAACCGTACGAAGGAATCGCAAATTTGTAGAGTACAATTTGCGTCATCCCTGAACTTAGGATGTACGAAAAGTTGTCGTCTTGTGCTTTTCGACCCACTTCGACGACAAAAAACGTCATCTTCAACCTTATCTTTAAAACACATGCGCGATGTGATTTAAAATTATGTTTTTTCGATTGACAAATAGGAACATACTTTCGCACGTGCCGTAAATTTCGACAAAAATCCTACGATTTCCAAGGACAAAGAAAAGTACATAGTTCGCTATGTTTTGTCCGTTTGCGTTCTAATACGACAAAGACAAGTACACAATTTGTTTGGATTTGTCCGTTTTCGTCTAGTACGGATTTCTTTTTTTGCAGGGGTCTTCAAATTCCGATGCCATTTCACGTCGAGCGGACAGGCGACGCGAAGACAAAGCGCATCTTCTTCGACCGTGAAATTGCACAGGCTGGAAGGCGCTACGTCTACAATGTCACGGTAAGACATGCGACGTCACACGCAGGTACAAAAAACAACGTGCGACCACAGATTGTAGACGTTGACAACCGTCACAGGTACTGTCGACGTATACAATCGTCACAAGCGTAAGTTACGATTTCGTCCTTACAGACATAGGGACACTTGAACACCGGGTCCGGCGGATCCGCGCTAAAATACAAAGTAATATCGCTAAGTTACAAGTACATGGGGACACACCCTTAGTTAAGGTTTGCGTCCTTAACTGTGTACGGTTGAGCTGGTACTGTACTTTTGGTGCTTGTTGGATACATTGTGCAGAATCGGGCGTCCGTGAGTTTGACGATGTTACCGTTCGTGGAGCACGCTGCGTCCGTGTGAAAATTTGTGCGTCGCGTCACGGCGTACTTTCCGTAGGACATATTTCTATCGGGTTCGCTGTAGAGTTGTTTAGTTACTGTTCACGTCTGTACGTTTTGTTGTGTACGGCTATTCAAGCTGTTTTTTGTTGCGTAGATTCTAGGTACAGTGCAGTAAATCAGTAATACAGGTTTTACTCAGTACTTTGGTTCTGTTGAAGATGTTTGATTGGAGCGCAATCTGCGCGCCATACTTTTTGTGATTGTTTTCACCTTTTCAGGCCATAGAATATTTTGGTTAAAGTGGAGTTAGAGTGAGTGAACGACAGACTTTTATTATTGGTATTGTTGGAGATATACAGAGTGAGGACAGTTTATCATTCTTGAGACAGACTAAAGAATGATATAGTACGACTTGATTACAGAGAGTAGAAATTATTGCAAGAAAACCTTTCAGTGAGTGGACTTTTGCTGGATGACTCTCTTGTCTTATGGTGACTATTTCTATGTGTGAAAGTGTTACATTTCTGTGTATTCTATCCATCAGCGCCGAAGCAGAATCTAGCCGTACATACTTTCTGTACTTGTACGGAGCCATCTTTTTATAAGATTCAACTTGAGTATTCCAAAGCTAGAATAGAATTGGATTTTCTGCAACAATACACATTTTATTTTCCATAACGAATCCGAAACTGGAAAGAACTAGTATGATTGTTGCATTTGACTATCGGCAAAAATGTGACTATTTCTGTTTTCTTACTATTTATTTTTTCACATAAATTTGGGTAAATGAAGACTACTAATACATCATCATCTTACCTCTTGAATTGTCTACACCACTCATTTTGTTTCTAAGGTAAAAACAATAGACATTTGAATCATTGCTGAATTTCTTTCCTTTGTATCCTCTTACTGTATTGTTTCTTTTTTTGTAAAGAAACATGTCCTCTAGGAAAACCAAATTTTTATATTGACAACGTGTCAACCTCTTTCTACATTATTTAAAATAATTGATCACTATTTTTTCAGTTGCATGGTTTTTATTTTATTAAATGTTGTGTTTCCTTCCCCTGTCCTCTTTTCTTACCTTCGGTCTACATTTCACATCATATAAAAAAAACTGCAGGTGTTTTGTCGTATCATTTAAGGGGATTTGTTTATCATAGATTTACATTTCTGTAAGCTAAGAAGCCTCAAATGACAATTTGTCAAGAAATATCCTGAATAAGCTGAGCTAAAATCAAGGAATGTGCCAAAATTCGAGATACTCGAGGGAAAATATATATAACAAAGTAGAGTCTAGCCTTGGCACTCGTGTCCATGCGCAGTCCTTCTGTTGTCGCTAAATCTAATTTAAAATTTTGCCCCCTCATCTCGGATTTCAGAGTATCTATGACCAAATTTTTCTGTCCAAACATTTGTTGAAACTAACGAATGTATAACTCATCCCCTCACTCCCTTTTATCCTTGTGATTCTCTTGTTTTCTCTCCGTGTTTGTTGAAATCCATGAATGAATGACTCAATATTGCCCATGTCCTCTCGATAACCTTCCTTCTCTTTCTTCAATTTTCTTACTCCACCCTCGCTCCCTCTCCTTCGTCCCTCTCTACTGGCTTATCTCCTAGTGTCTTGTCACACTTTCCCTCTTTCATGCAAGCGCTGCAATGTCTTTCTATTTGCTTTTCTTCTCGGAATATCATATTAGAAAGGTGATAATGAATGTGGGTGCGAGGCAGAAGAGTAGAATGTTGCGGAGAAATTCGTTCCGTTCTGGCCACGCTGAGCTTCGGAATCCCAAAATAAATATAGCAAATCCAAAGAAAACACAGGGTAAAACCATTCTGTAGAATACGGGAGAGGTAGAAAATGTGTGAAGGAGAGAAGAAGTCATGAAGCAGGTCACATGAGGATGTGGATGGAGAGGAAAGGGAAAGAAAGTGGGAGAGTGCTCAAAGAGGAGGGTGAGGTTAAAATGGGAGAGAGTGGAAGAAGAGGGAAGTTGAGAAGTGGGAATAGGGAAAAAGATGTGAAAGAAAGAGGATGATATTATTAAGGATGATGTTTTGGCGAGAATGGTGGGGGGCACGACACATTATTATGGATAGAGGGAAATGTAGCTTTTGTCGCACGTGATAGATGTTGAAAATCTATTTTTAGATGACTGTGATTTTGGCGCGCTTTCTGACCGCCGTTGTTTAACCGCTGCGACTTGCGATTCACATTTGTACGGAGTGCCTCCAAGGTCGATTGAACTGCACTTTTGTGAGCTGTACGGACAATCAGGGATGCTACACCGCGAATCGCTATTAGCGTCAATCACGCTAATTCGGCGCCCCTAATTTTTTACCCAAATTCTTAAATAAAGTGATTGAAAAAGCCCACAAAAACCAAATTAGAGTGACTGATTTTCTTGAAAATCCCCAAATTCCCGATTAGCTTTTTTACCCAAATTCTTAAATAGAGTGATTGAAAAAGCCCTAAAAACCAAATTAGAGTGACTGATTTCCTTGAAAATCCCCAAAATCCCAATTAGCGTTAATCACACTAACTGTTATTTAACACCATAGTTCAAAAGTAGGAGTTTTTATGGTAAGCCTTTGGTCGGCGCCTTTATCGTAAGTTGTGTTATGGGCTTTTCATGTGATCTTCTTAGATCGCTACTTTGATCAGCAACCGTCCGATTGTCCAAATCTGACGGTGTAAATATAATTTTTTGGTCCGAATGTTTTAATTGGTCCGAATAGATCCGAATAAAATATGGGTCTTGAGATCATATTGTATGTTTTGCGTACAATAGGCATATTGTATGGGCCGACTTTCACTTACTTTTGAACTATGTTTAACACTAAATATTTGTCAACGCTAATAGCGATTTTTCTTAACTACTGGCCCTCGTAACGAACCTAGGCTGTACAGTGCATCTACCCTATGTGAAAGCTGACAGATGGTTCAGAACTGTTCCGTAGCTGCACTGGCGCGTCGCACAACGCATATCGCCTTCACAAATCGTATTTTATGATGTATCGACATCGCTCGTCGCATCCTGAACGATGTTAAACACCATATCGTCAAACCGATATTGAAAAGTCATGCCCTAATCAATTTTCAAATAGGTTTCAAAACTTTCAATGACAAGGATTCGCAGCTGAGAATATCGCACTGCCAATGCTTCTTTTGATGGCTGAAATAATCTTGGCATGATATGATGAAATCGTGCGGAATAATACGGAATGCCTTGCAATCCGCACGTTTCGAACTGAAATCTGCAAGTAAAGGCTGGTCCACACTACTTTCTGTGAGGTTTTTACAGCCAGGGTGCTCCTCCATTCACCTGCCTCCCTCTCCAACTCTCTAGTCGCTTTTTTCTGCCTGCTGTCACCATGGCGGCCCTCAGGATTGCGAGTGTTTCCATCGCTGACGTCAGCCGCGGTGTGCATACGTCATCGGATGCGCAGACGCTTGTCTTGACACGGCCGGATGATTGGCATCTGCATCTCAGAGATGGGCCTGGCCTGGTGTCTGTGGTGGGGCACAGGTGTGTCTTCTCCCCCGCCCTCCCTCCATCCCTCCCTCCCTCCCTCCCTCCCCCTCCTCCCACCCTCTTTGAAGCTTGCCAGGTGTCTCAGAAATATCCCCTCTCACCCTCTAGAATTCTTATTTTTTTTATTTCCTGAAAACCTAATTTTTAAATACAATTTAACTTGCTTTTGTTTTTTATCTGAAACTGGCGAAATCTCTGACCTAAGGGAACAAGAAAGGAAAAAGGGTTCATTTCCTTGAAAGGTTTCGTGAGTTGTGAATTACGATGCCAGAGTGTTCCAGTTTTTTTAAAGTAACAACTCGTCACCCATTTTTGAAAATGTTTTGAGAAGAAATGTTTTTCCTTTTATTGTTTGAATTTTGAATTTCAGCGCCAAAGTGTTCCAAAGGGCCATAATTATGCCAAATTTGCGACCTCCTGTCACATCGACAGACATGGCTCTCGCCTATCGACAGCGAATTCTTGACGCTCTCCCTCCTGATTCAACGTTCGAGCCTCTCATGACCCTTTATCTCACCGACAATACCACTCCGGAAGAAGTAGCTGCTGCAAGTACGGCGTTAAAACCTCTCTCTCTCTCTCTCTCTCTCTCTCTCTCTCTCTCTCTCGCACTCTATTGTTCCCCCTCTCGAAACCTTAGATGACTTATATTGAAAAAATGGAAATTTATCTTCAGCATGCATGGCATCAGGTTTTTCCATGCTAATTTTGGCTGTGTGTGCCTTCAGTTTGTTTATTGTTGAGATGAGCTTTCTTGTAAGTATATTTTGGCTCGGTTGCTTGTTGGCCTATCACTGCTGGTGCATTTTCCTGTTTGTCTTTATACTTCTGAATTTTATGAGGTTTATTTCCCCGACCGAGGGCGTTTGAATCAAAAGAAAGATACATAGAAATAGAGAATGTGGACTTTCCATCAGCTAATGGTAATGTCAGCATAAAATTTTGTATCTTGAATTTTTGGAATCTACCCAGCACAGTTCAATGTTGTTGATGAATATAGGTCCAATGTCGAGAATATAAATGCCGAACGTTCCAACGCATTTTTTAATGCCGATGTCGAATATTCTAATGTTGAATGTATTATCCAAATGTTGAATTTTCATATGCCTATTGCGAATGTTTCAATGCCAATGTTAAATTTCTCCGTGACAATTCTACTGCTGAATATTCCACTGCTAATGTTAATTGTTTCAACACGGATGTTGAATTCTATAATGCCAACGTTAATGTTGATGTTGGATGTTTATAATAACAACATAGTGAATGTTCCAACACGACAACATGCAATGCTATTTAATGTTGATCATTCTAATGCTGATGTCGAATGTTCCGATGCTGTAATTTCATGTTTTAACTCTGATGTCCAATGTTCCAATGTTCCAATGCCAACGTTGAACACAAATGTAACGTTAGCCTATGTTGAATGTTCAATGTCAATGCTGCATGTTGAATGCTTGAATATTTGCCAACATCGAATGTCTTAATGCCGACACTGAATGTTCCAACACAAAAGTTTAATATTGGCCAATGTCGAATTTAGCTATGCCAATGTTGAATGTTCGAATGTTTGCCAATGTCAAACCTTCTAATACTGATGTTATGTTGAATGTTTGAATGTTGCCAATGTCGAATGTTTCAATTCCAATGTTGCTTGTTGAGTACTTGAAGGCTAAATGTTTTACAATGTCAAATTTTCTAATGCCAAAATTGAATGTTCTAACAAGGACGTCGAACATGTCGTGTGTCGAGTGCTCGACTGTTTTTTAATATTGATCGTTCAATTTATGTTGCACGTTGAGTGCTTGAATGTTTTCCAATGTCGAATGTTCCGATGTTGTTGCATGTTGAATGCGGAATGTTCAGAGGTGGGAGTGCAGAGCAGAGTGGAGCGGTGCACGGCCTGAAGCTCTATCCGGCCGGAGCCACTACCAACTCCGACGCCGGAGTGACGGATCTCTTCGGCCGCTGTATGCCGGCTCTAGAAGCCATGGCCGACCTTGGACTGCCCTTGTTGGTACTTCTTAAACCACACATAAACGTGGGCGGAAGTGGGATTTTATGACAGGACAGGGATTGGAAGGGAATTGAAAGGGCGTTAAGGAGTTCGGAGGGGATTGAGAGGGAGTTAGAGGGAAAATTGGAGGAGATAGGGAGGAAATTTGATTGGAATTAGTGTCTATTCTCAATCTGCTACGAAAAAAATGAAGGTTTCTCACGAACTTTGGGTTTATTCTGAAGAAATTGGTTGCCGCTGGTTCAAATCCTATGAATCACGTTGGCTACACATTCATTTAACATTTTAATTGAAATGAAATTTGAATGGATTATGAGTTCGCTAGGGTGGCTTTATTGTTTTTGTTTTTTTTGTTTAAGCACACACCAATAGTTGTGGAGCTCAGTAGTCGTTGAAGAAAAAGGATGAGGACCAAAAGTCATCGCTGAACCCTAAATTTGTGTACATTAGATAATGTGGGTTTCTTTTCCTTCTTTTACTTTTTGTCTGTCCATTCAGATACGGTGAATGCTGTAAAATGAAATAGTTGGGATATTTGCACAAAACTTTGCTTGTATCGGACTGGTTTGGTAGGTTACTGTTTACTTTTTTTTTTCCCTTTGTTGTCATTGTTTCTTCTTTTTGTTCCGATTTTGAAGTGTTTTTTACAACAACATTGTCAAACTATTGACATATCAGTAAGGTAAGAGTAATTGTAAATTGGTACATGGGAAATGGAAACACTTTTTATGTAATTTGTGTGGATTTCGGATTTCTTCGCACATTGGCGAAAATCATGCCATTGCAAATCCACACTAATTCACGCATGTACTTCGAAGTGGTTAGATTTCTTGAAAGAAAAAGTACAAAAAGAAACAGACATCGTTTTTTTTTTAAACAATGCATGATGTTTTATTTGCTTTTGAGGAAAGCATAAATAGGATCCGTAAACATAAGTTGATTTGCAACAATGCCAAAAAATGAAAGTATCTCATAACTTCTTACTTCTTCAAGTTACTTCTTCAATTCTCAACCTAAAGAAACCTAAAAGCCTAAAAGCCTTGGAAACCCGAAACCCCTTGATTCACTTTTTGATTTTACTTTTCAATCTCTTTCTCCCTGACTCTATTTTCCAGCCTTTTTAACTTCTTAATAACCTTTTAACAACTTTTAAACAACTTTTTAACAACTTTTTAACCAGTTTTTAACAGAAGTAAATTTTTGAGAATGGGCATGGAACAGGTACATGGGGAAGTTACCGATCCAGCGGTCGACATTTTCGACCGAGAGAAGTTTTTTTTAGAACGAGTACTTTCCCCTCTCATGGAACGAGTTCCTCGCCTTCGAGTCATCCTCGAGCACGTGACCACCGCTGAAGCAGCTCAGTTTGTGGAGTCTGGACCGGAAGGTAAAAACCAAAAATAGTGTGGATTTTCTTTGGTGCCAGTTTTTATTTGCATTCTGAGTTAATTTGTACCATAGGTGAACAAAAATTGGTGTGGATTGGTTGGTGCACGTTTCGGTTCGCATTTTGAGTTAGTTAATACCATTACTGCACAAAAGAGCAAGAGGGGTAGAGGGAAATTTAGAGAGGAAGAGAGATGCAGTAGAGAGGAAGAGGGGGTAGAGAGAAATGTAGGGAGGAAAAAAGGAAGGGAGGAAGTGGGAAAGGTAGAGGAAGACAGATGCAGTAGAGAGAAAGAGTGGTGGAAGAAAAGGCATGGAGGAAGAGAGATAGAGGAAAGGTAGAGTAGAAGAGAGATGCGGTAGAGAGGAGGTCGGGTAAGGCAAAAGGTAGAGAGGAAGAGAAAAAGAGGGACAGGTAGGGAAGAACAGAGGTAGAGGAAAGGTAGAAGGGAAGGTGAATAGGAAGAGAAGGAGAGAAAAATAGAGAAGAAAAAGAGCTAGAGCAAAAGTTAGTGTATTTTTGAGGGAGAAAAGGTGGGAAGGAACGTTTTGAGGTAAACCTAAAAACCCTTTGAAAGGGAGGTAGGGAGGGAGGGAAAATTCAACAACGGCTTATGAAAAATCGAGTCCCAGAAAAAAATCATTTTTTTATTACGGTTTATGAAAAAAAAAATAGTGTTATGAAACTGGAATATGATAATGGTTTATGGAAATTGAGTCTGACAAGAAATCAGAATATTCTCACTATGGTTTGTGAAACTTGAGTATGTCATTTTTTTCTTTTTTGTTGTTGTATTTTTATTTATTTTTTGTATATTTTTTATGTTTTTTTTTTTGTATTTTTTTTTTAAACCAGGGAGAATCGCGGCGACGGTTACTCCTCAACATCTTCTTTTAAATAGAAACGCCCTTTTTCAGGGCGGTATGAGACCTCATAACTTCTGTCTCCCCATTCTAAAGAGAGAGAGTCACAGTAAGTGATACTTTTCTTCGCTTTAGTCTCACTTTACAGTCACTTTACTTCCACTTTACTTTTACTTTACTTTTACTTTACTTTGGCTTTAGTTTCACTTTTCTTTCACTATAGTCACACTTCACTTTACTTTCAGTTTACTTTTACTTTTTTGTTTTCAGTTCATCTTCACTTTGTTTTCACTTTACTTTTACTTTTTCACTTTTATTTTCACTTTACTTTCACTTCACTTTCACTTTCCTTTTATCACTTTATTATCACTTTGCTTTCACTTAACATTTACTTTACTTTTACTATGCTTTCACTTTGCATAAAATTTTTCATTTTCTCTTTACTTTCACTTTATTTTCACTTTTTTTCCAAGTTACTTTTACTTATTTATTTTCATTTTACTTTCAGTTCACTTACACTTTGTTTTCACTTCCAGTTTAGTTTCACTTTATTCTCACTTTGTTTGTACTTTATATTCCCTTTCCTTTCACTTTCTTTCTTTACTTCCGCTTTACTTCTTTACTTCCACTTTACTTTCCTTTCCCTTTCCTTCCTCTTTCTTTTCACTTTCCTTTCGCTTTCCTTTCACTTTATCTTCATTTTTCTCTCGACTTTTCCTTTCAATTCCTTCTTAAATGGATAGTTGCTTTAGGAGAGATGTGGGACAGCCAAAATCCAATTCATTTTTCTTCTTGTTTTTCTGCGGTTTTTGCAAAAAATCTTACCGAGGATCCAATTTTTTCCGTCTTTTTCAGGAGAAGCTATTGTCCAGGCTGTGACACGTGGCAGCAGGAGGTTCTTCCTGGGAACTGACAGCGCCCCTCACGAGAGAGGTACGAAGGAGGCGCCATGTGGCTGCGCAGGAGTGTTCAGTGCACCTGCGGCTCTCTCTCTCTATGCCCGGGCTTTCGAAGAGGTGGGTTGTACTGAAGACGTTTCTAGAAAACGTTCCCTGTCGTTTTTTCTCTCTCTCGTTTTTTCTCTCTCGTTTTTTGTCTCTCTCTCCCTCCCTCGTTCTGACTCTCTCACTCTCTCGTTTTCTCTCTCTCTTTTTTTCTCTTGTTCTCTCTCTCTCTCTCTCTCTCTCTCTCTCTCTCTCCCTCTCTCTCTCTCTCCCTCCCTCTCTCCCTCTCTCTTTCTCTCCCCCTCCTCCGCTCCCTCCTCCTGTCTCTCTTGCACTCGCCCTCACTCTCTCGCTCTTCCTCTTTCTCTCTTTCTCGCTCCTCTTGCTCTCTCTCTCCCTCTCCCTTCCTTTGAGGGGGATTGAATTGGTTAAACCGGTTATTTGACTCGGTTTTAAGTAAAAACGTCAAAAAAATTAAATTTGTCGGTTCACAAAATCTGATATTTATTTACATTTTTCAAACTTTTGTGCACTCGTGTTTGTTACCTTTGTACTGTTTGATTTGTTTTCAGTGTTGGTTCCACTTACTGAAAACGGATAAAATTTCTTTGTACTGTCTTATTTTACTAATTTGTCTTATCTACTTCTTTTTTCAATCAAATTCACCTTGTTTTCTTATCATCTTTGTCTTGTTTTGGGTTACTTTTTACAGTAATCATTCTGTAGAGTGGTCTGTGGTTTGAAGTTTTGTATTTATCTCGCAATTTGTTATATTTTAAACGTCTTTATGTATAAAGTACTTTTGAAAGACACTTTTGGCATCTCCCATTGAGAGATAGCTGTTGAATATTGAACTTTGAGTATTGAGTTTTAAATGTTGAATGTCAACAACGTATATTATGTATCCCCCGTATTTTTCATTTTCATGAACGTTTGTTAAATTAGCACTTTTTAGATGTTGAATCGCAAAACAATGAAACCATAGGGAGGACTCCTCTCCCTCTCCCTCTCTCTCTTCCTCTTCCTCCTCTCCCTTACTCTCTCCCTTACTCTCTCCCTCTTCAGTATAAAGTATCGGAACTAGTCTTATTGATAAAATTGAAACATCAATTAAATTGAATAAAGGTAATGACAGAATCAATACCATACTTCTGTGACCGTACTTTTGTTTGTACTTGTTTTTAATTTATGTCTTTTTTTTTGTATTTTTTCCTAAAGCGTGACATATTCCATCCGTGAGGTGTGAATGAAGGACATTCTTGTCTTCCCAAATACAAAACAAAAAAAAAAAAAAAAGTTTCTGAAAATTGAAAACAAAAGAAAAAATGAAAACTGAAAGAGTATCCTTTTTCGAATTTACAAATCTGACAAAGAAAGAAGAATTTCCTTCTCTGGAAAATGAAATAACTAAAACTAAAAGAATTTATTTTTTAAGAAAACAAAGAAACTGAAAACAAAAGAATTTCCATTTTTGAAAAACAAAAAAACTGCAAACAGATTTTTTTTTTTTTGGAAAACAAAACAACTAAGCATTGAAAGAATTTCCTTCTCTCGAAACCAAAACAAAAAACTTTCCCTTTTTTGCAAATGTAAGAAAACTGAAACAATTTCCTTCTTCCGAAAACAAAAAACTGAACTGAAAGAATTTATTATTTCAGAAACAAAAAAACTGAAATCTGAAAGTAATTCATTTTTTCAAAAGCATACAAAAACTGAAAACTGAATACTGAAAACTGAAAACTGAAAACTGATTACTAAAACTTGAATACTGGAAACTGAATACCAAAAACTGAAGACTTAAAACTGAAAAAATCCCCCGTTTTTTCTCTGGTTTGTAGGCTGGAGCTTTGGATAAGCTCGAAGCTTTCACAAGTTTTAACGGACCCGATTTTTACGGATTGCCTCGAAATAGTTCAAAAGTGACTTTAGCAAAAGAATCTTGGAAGGTTCCGGAGAGTTTTGAATTTGGAGGAGGAACTGTCGTTCCCATGAGTGCAGGAGAACCACTCGATTGGGCAGTTTTGTAAAAAGAAAAGCTAAAAAGTAAAGGTTTGAATTTTTTGTTTATCTAGTTGTTTTTATGATTTTGTGAGGTTTTTTATGAGGTTTTTTTTATGGTATTCTTTTTTGAGGTCTTTTTAATGAGGTTTATCTATGAGTTTCTTTTGTGTTTTCTCAATTTCGTTTCTGCTTTTTGTAATATCTTCTTTTTTTGTCCTTTTTGGTTCGTGTTTGTTCCTTTTTTGTTACTTTTTTTGTAGTAAAAAAATAATTGACATACAACATTTAATACTCAATAGTCAAAGTTCATTATTCAATATTAAATATTCAATAGTTGTCTTTTGATAGGAAATATCAAGTGTCTTTTGAAAGTGTACTGCAAATGTACTGCTTCGACGTTTTTTGTTAAAACCGAGTCAACAAGCGGTTTATCCAGAGAAAATAGGGATGGGGAGCGTGACGACCGATGCTTGTGAGGGGGCATGTGAGTTTGTTTGTTCTCCCTTGCCGTGCTAGAGGGTTGAAAAATATATATTCGAAACGAAATGAATACTCTGCCAATGATGTCCTCGCTGTCACTCTTCTCCAAATATGCAAATTATGGACCTCGGTTGATAATTTTTAGTAGAAAAACGTTTAAGAACCGAAAACATTTTAGTGTTGAGAACACAAATGTGTTTGCCTCTCCATAATATCCGCATGCCCTTTTTGGATAGTTAACCATTTCAAAAAGAAATAGAATCAAAACCCTAAAATGCCTTTCGTTCAAATCGACAGGTCGTTTGAACAGGGTGAAAGCGTGCCATAACGTCAATTGTCGGAGGTGAGAACCCCATAGCTCTATGTATGGCAAATGGTGTTGTCCTTGTATCAGAGGTCGCAATCGGGTACCTGAATCCGTACCCGATCCGTATCCGGCCGGCTGCGTCAGATCAGGAACGGATTCGAGTGCCAAATTTTACCGCCGGGTGATACAGAAAAGAAAAAAACAAATTCGGGTACTGCCGGGTAAGAAAAAAAAATAAAAAAAAGACGTGGACTACAACCTGCCATGTCTCCTTGCATTAAATTATTATTATTAATTCTCATTTCGCATTAACACTAATAAATCTTTAAAGCTAATAACGATGAGCGGTGTAGTTTTGTAGTTATTCGGGTATGGGCGTCGGTTAACTTTTTTTTCGTAAGCGCGTATTGAGTTACCGGGTACCAAGCTAGGAGCGTGCCATAACCCTTCCGGATTTCGGGTGTTCAGAGTTTGAAAAAAAAAAAATGTCGGATTTGGGCATCTGAAATTTTGACTTTTGCAACCTCTGCCCCATATACAGTATTGAACCATAGTTCAAAAGTAGGCGTTTTTATGGTAGGCCTTTGGTCGGCGCCTTTATCGTAAATTGTGTTACGGGCTTTTCATGTGATCTTCTTAGATCGCTACTTTGATCAGCGACCGTCCGATCGTCCGAATCTGACGGTGTAAATAAATAATTTTGGTCCAAATGTTTTAATTGGTCCAATTTTTTGTCCGAATGTTTTAATTGGTCTGAATAGGTTCGAATACAATATGGGCCTTAAGGTCATATTGTATGTTTTGCATACAATAGGTATATTGTATGGGCCTACTTTCACCTACTTTTGAACTATGTATTGAACGCCTGTCGAAACCGACAAATTCGACGACCGCGTCAAGAGTATTGGATATTCGGATGACAAGAAAAATCGAAGGTGGAGCCGGCCGAATCTCGCGGAGCCAAGAAGTGGACAAAGGGCGAAGAAAACGAGGATGAAATCCGTACAAAAAGAAAGGCTAGTGAAAACACTACAGTACAGTACGGCACTGTACCCACCGCGAATCGTTATTAACGTCAAGGTTTTTTTCGCCACTTGAAACCATAGATGTCCAATTCGTACAGATTTTGGACTTTTTTTTCGAAAACTACGTAGTATTCGTTTGTTTCGTAGCTTTCGTAAATTTCGTTCGTCTCACACTGTACGAAAAATTGTACGAACAATAAAAAAATTTGCTTCATTTGCGCGCGCGTATTTTTTGTGTCTTCCAATCCGTCTTCAGAAGGAAGCCGCCGTTGGAGACGCTGTCTATTCCGCCGCTCGTCGCTTGTTCGATGCACTTTTCAGTTTTGCACTTTCGCTTCATTTACGCGCGCGTATTTTTATCTGAGCGGCAAGCGGTGGAATTTTTGGCGTCTCGCGCGTGTATTTTTTTTGAGCGGCGAGCCGTGGAATTTATGGCGTCTTGCACGCGTATTTTTATCTGAGCGGCGAGCCGTGGAATTTATGGCGTCTTGCACGCGTATTTTTATCTGAGCGGCAAGTCGCGGAATTCATGGCGTCTCGCGCGGGTATTTTTATCTGAGCGGCGAGCCGCGGAAATTATGGCGTCTCGCACGCGTATATTCATCTGAGCGGCGAGCGGCGGAATTTATGGCATCTCCAACGGCAGCTCCCTTGAGCCGTTTTGCATCATTTAGGCGCGCGTATTTTCATATGTCCTCCACTCCGTCTTTAGAAGGGAGCTGCCGTTGGAGACGCTGTAAATTACGGTGCACGCCGCGAGTTCGTTGCACATCTATGTTATTAAGGGTATTGAATATTGAAAAAATATTAAATTTGAAAGTCCAAAAAATACCTACGAATTTTAAAAGTTTGAAATTGTTTTATGCGCACTCTACGTAGTATTCGTTTGTTTACTCCGTGCGTTTTATGCACATAGGACATCTATGCCTAAAATCAAGTATTTGTTATTTCTAGAACGTACAGCTATACGGATATCTGTCCCAACTAAACTCTCGTTATACAGAGTACGGAACATATTGTCATACGTGGCATCCCACACTATATGAAGTCGAAAATATAATACATTACGTTATAAATTACTATTATACACGTTGTTGTTCAAATCGTGAGATTTTTTCCTTTTTTCCGATTACTACGTATAATTCGTGACTGTTGAAAAAATCAAAAATCGCGATGTACTTTTTGTGTGGTAAGCTCAATGGACAATTCACGGAAACCGTACGGTTTTAAACGATAAATGTAGGAAATTTGACGAAAAGATACACTGCACTTCGTAGTACTTTATGTCCAGTAAACTGTACACAAATTTTACGGATATGTACGGAATTGTACCACAAATGTACGGACAATTACGAAAAGAGATGGAAATTGTACGGAAAACTTACAAATTGCGGTATATATAAAATTAATTTTTGTTTACAGGAACAGAATAGTAAGGACAAATTTTACGATTTTTTCAAAACGTTCAATGCGTTCATTACGTATAATTCGTCGCGATTGAATCGTTCGCACTAAACACTGTGAACAACTATAATTATACATATTGCTGTATTTTTTTTTGCTAATCGCCAGTAAAAAAATTGTTGGTCTCGAAGCGATATATCGAAACCCTTCAGCGTTCGATAATCGATAACTATCGATCTCCATTTTGTCGCGATAAGTTTCTTGCTGATACACAACACCACAAAATAGTCACTTTGATGATCAATTCCTAACATCAAAAGCGGTTCGGTTCGTTTTCCAATTTACGGTGCAGTTTGTTCTTCACTTTCTGATGGCACTAAAATGATGGCACTAAAATCAAGCTTATCGTTTAGTGCAAACTAAACCTTCACGAGGTTCTAAGCTCTACTTCACACCTTTAAATCAAAACCAATACTCTTTTCGTAACGGATTGTGCACTAAAATTACAAAGTACTTATTCGTCGTGCAACGCATTTATTTCCAAGAAGTCAAAAACGTAATGATGACACACGTTCTACTTTATAGTGTTAGGGCAACTGAAAAAGAAAAAGAGTGACTACATGAGAGGTGGCTTCACCTCAATTTCAAGGTTACGTTTGTAAATGCAAGGACATAAAAGTACAATAACGTGACTATACACCACAACATCTACAAAGGAAGTCCATTACTCTACATCGGCATTTCAAGCCTTGCGAAACGCGTGATAGGTGGACCACAGATTACATAGAAAAAGCAATCACCTTTCTCTCCGCTATTAGGGAGGCCTCGTTGTGTTTGCAACCAACCTATAGATGCCGGCGCAATCCATTTATTTCGTTGCTCGCATGGGGGGGGGACATACTATCGCGCATGATTTGGTGCCATATGCCATTGCTGCCATTGGCGCCGAGACGAGCTAAATCGTCAAATGCGAGGTTTCTAATTTACTTACACCTCGACCCTAGTCTAAGGATTGTTGGAGCCCTCGGGTTGACTTCGTTTTTCTCCATCGTGCTAGGAGGACACTTGGCAGTGTGGTCCTCATTGATCCAAACGGAACACACATTTCATCTAGCGCGACTTCGCATGCAGGTGTGGCTTCCTGGGACGCAGCGGCTACTAAAGAAAGACAGAACACTCACCGAGAAGCGTCGGACCAATTTGTCTCATTTGTAGTGGAGATGTTTGGCTCTTTGGACAAGTCGATCAACGACTTCCTTCGTGCGTGTGTGCCAAAAAAAATTGAATCCACGGTTATATGGAGTCCTCCAACGAGGCCATTCGGCTACGTTCTCCCTTCAACGTGTCTCAATTGCACGTCATCGAGCGTAAGTTGTGGCTCTCCTTCGTCAAATGACATTGGTAAATGACAAGCGGGGTCTTCCAAATCTTCCACCAAATGACCCGGACCACATCCATGATCTTTGTGGTTGTGGACCTTAGTTTGTTTCTGCATAGACTTGTGTAAGTTTTCTCTTTTTGTAAGTGGTCAACTCTGGTGTTTTTTTTTTGTTGTTTGCTCTTGTTAGTAATGTTTTGGTTCGTTTCATTTTCTAGCAAAGCTTACTTTTTTGTAACTCTGAGTCTCCAAATGTTTTTTTTTCCGTTTTACCCTTTTTGTACATTTATGGTTTTACCATCTTTTGCAATAAAGACATATGTTATTGCTCTACAACCTTGGAACATGATGGCGACGCGCTTCTCATGGCACCAAAAAAATGGGCAAAAATACTAGTACCTAGTAATGACGCCGAGTACACACTTTGGCCATGCAATTCTGTGTCCTCCATTAGACCACAAAATACAAGAAGCCTCTAGATAGTATTTAAATAACCCACTTCAAGCCACAACCACTGTTGTATAGGAAGGCAAAATGACAGTTTAACTGCACCCCTGTGCAGCCTGGACTCCCTTGAGTCCGTAGCAAAAAAAAATCACTGAAAACGGCCAACCAGCCGATAAGTTATGAGGCAGTAAAAATGCCAATTTGTACAAACTCTCAAAGGGAGAGGTGACTACCTACCAAAATTTTCTAAGTCCTGATTCCCTCTAATAACTTCTATCTACGTGAAGTACGGACCAATCAGATTACTGTACCGTACCAAAATGTACTGCTGCCTGTGTACCTTTTGTACGGCCTATGTACGACAAGGCTATTAAGCGGACGCGTGTCTGCTTTTCACTCGTCTGTACATTCCTCGGAATTCCCATGACCAAATGTCATCTCTCCACGTGGCTCCAGGTCATGCCACGTCACAAAACGCCAAAGTGACCACTCCAGGATTTCGGCGATGATGTGCGCCGTTGGATTTGCAGCGAGACGCAATCTTAGCCGTTATAAATACTTGCGCGACATTTGTTTTTGCTGTCGAAACAAAATGTGTGCTATCCGTTTTGAAATAGAATCGTACTTCGTACTTTCATAAAAATGTATCTATGCATGCCGTAAACAGTTTTAGTTAAATGGATTTGTTCCTCCCTAAATAAATATATATCTATCACATACTATACCATTTAGCATTGGTTGTAGTCTAATAGGATAAAGATAACCGCTATCGGCCAACTTGACGAACCGTAGGTACCGGGATCAAATCCCATGTCTGTCAAGTATGTTTTTAGTAACCTACTAAAAATAACTGCCTGTTGAATTAAGGCAGCCATGGATCAACCACCCTCTCTATCCTTTAGTAACTACAACAAGTAAGGGGGCTAGAGAGAGGAGGTGGAGGCAGGTTGCGCGTCTTTTTCTTTTCTTTTATACAAACATATTTAAACCTAGAAAATACCATAGAAATCTATAAATTTCAACACTCCCCTTATTTTCTAGTCTAATTTTAATTTTTCATTCAACCCGCATTTTTCCCGACAATATTTTAATTTATGAGAGGGCACAGGTTTGGTCATCATGTCAGCCACCATTTCTTCATCAAGTCTATAGACAAGATTAAAAATTTTATTTTCAACTTTTTCTCTTACGAAACTTAATCTTATGTCCATATGTTTTTCTTTGAAATGGTGTTTTGATTGGCTGCAATTGCTATTGCAGCTTGATTATAGCAAAAGATTTCATGCACTCCCTCCTTCATATATCCCAGTTCTTGCAACAATGATTTCACCCACATTAGTTTTTTATAGTAAAAGAAGACGCCATATACTCAGCCTCCATAATAGACTGAACAACCACCTTTTGTTGCTTACCGCTCCAACAACAAGCACCTTCCCCCACATACAAAACATATCCAAAAGTGCATCTTCTCATAGGTGCATCCCCATAACTGGCATCACTCTAAGTGGTGATATCAGTGTGCTCCCCTCCCACATGCAACCATAATTTTTTGGTTCCAACTAGATATCTCAAAACTCTCTTGGCTGCCTACCAATCTCTCTTCGTAGGATCATTAAGACTCCTACTGAGTACACCAACTGCCGCCGCTATGTCCGGCCTGGTACAGTTTATAAAATAGATTAAACTTCCTACGACTTGTCTATAAGGGATAGACTTCATAAACTCTCTCTCCTCTGGACTCATCAGATCGTCTAAGATCATCACTCCTCCTTCTACACTCCCATCACTTACTTTTTTCAAGTCCATGGGAGTGGTACAACTGTTAGCATTTTCCAATGTGGAATTTCTCAAGCATATTTCCTATTGCTTCTTTCTGAGTAATTCTGATAATCTTCTTCCCCCTATCTCTCTCCATTTGGATCCCCAAAATATATTTTGCCTCCCCTAAATCCTTCATTTCAAATCTGCCCCTAAGAACTTTCTTTAGCCTATTGATTTTCTCCAAAGACTTACTTAACACAAGCAGATCATCCACATAAATTGCAATAAAAATGACACCATTGTCATGTTCAAACATATAGATAAAATGGTCAAACCTAATATGGATATATCCCAGATCGGTGAGAAACTCATCTAGTTTCTTATTCCACTGACGGGGAGCCTGCTTCAGTCCATATAAGGACTTTATGAGCATGCAGACTTTGCTCTCTTCTCCTTCTTCCACGAACCCCTCGGGTTGCCTCATGAAAATTTCTTCCTCTAACTCACCATTAAGAAAAGCATTCTTAATGTCCATCTGGTGTATTTCCATGTCTTCCGCTGCTGCCAAACTGAGGAGAATCCTTACTGATGGGAACCAAACAACTGGAGCAAAGGTCTCCTCATAGTCAATCCCCTCCTTTTGGGTGAAGCGTTTCGCTACCAAACGAGCCTTATATCTCTCAATGGTATTATCTGGCTTGAGTTCTAGTTTAAATACCCATTTACACACAATAGGTTTTATGTCTGGAGGACAATCCGCTAGTTCCCAAGTATTTTTCTCCATGATAGAAGCCATCTCATCATTTATGGCTCTAATCCATCTTTCTTTTTCCGGACTATTCACTACCACCGAATAAGACTGAGGCTCATCTAGGTGAGATAGCTTAGTTACCTTATGAACGACCTGTTTTTCTTGTATCATTTTGCTACTCCTCCTTCCTACCTCAAACTCGGAAGCTAGAATGGATGGAAGTCTTAGGCTTCTTCTCACTGTCTCATCGGCTCCCCAGTCCATGGAAGCCAGTTTTGGTCCCGCTTTTTCTATGTCCTCAAAATCCATAGGAGTATGTGAGGTTTCCGGTGAGTCTCCTGTATCTCGGATCTTCCCTGAATCTGCAATCACGGTTTCACTCATGTCCCTTTCGGAACGACCGAGTTTTCCTCACTGTCGGACTTAAATCTAATTGTTTTCTTCTTTGTATATTTGAAGGGGTCAAATAACTTCCCTTCATCCATGACAACTAAGTGTTTGACCATAATTATATCTTTCTTTGCTAAGTCATAGAATCTATATCCCTTAACATCCTCATCATATCCCACAAAGTATCCAGGTTTTCCTTTAGCATCTAGTTTCCAGTTCTTCGTATCTGTGTCAAGACTGTAAACTTGGCTACCGAATACTTTAAGATATGAGATATCTGGTTTCATTCCCACCCATCTCTCATAAGGTGTCACTCCCTTTACAGCTGAGGTAAGGACTCTATTGTTAATGTAGTTGGCACAGTTCATTGCTTCTGCCCAAAATCTCTTTCCTATTTTCTTGTCGGCCAACATACTGCATGCACTATCTGCTAGGGTTCGATTCAACCTCTCAGCTATCCCATTTTGTTCTGGGTTATATGGTACAGTTTTCTATTGCTGCACTCCCTCATCTCTCAGATATTCCTTAAACTGGTTAGAGGTATATTCCCCCCCATTATCACTCCTTATCCTCTTAATGGGGGTTTCATACAACTTCTCACTCAAAGCTTTATATTCTTTGAAGTAAGTTGATGCTTCAGACTTTGTTTTCAGAAAGTAGACTCAAGAGTTTCTAGACCAGTCATCCGTTATTGTCATCATAAACCTCTTTCCTCCAATCGAAGGTACTTTTGCAGGTCCCAAAATATCTGTGTGGACCAAATCTAACACTTTCTCAAATCTATATGTGGCCGCTTTGGGAAAGGAAAGTTTGTGAGCCTTACCTTGAGCACAACCACTACAATCATCCATCATTTCATTATCCCGAAACTGAATGCCTTCTACTACCCCAAGCTTTTTCATTTCCCTCAACCTATCAAAATGCACATGCCCCACCCCCTTATGCCAAATCCTCAACTTAGGAACACCAACATAGTAAGCATTATTCTTTTCATTACTCAGGTTAAGCCTAAACATTCATAGGCTACCTTTATCTTCCGTGAAGTAAACTTCATCCCTATAATTAGCTGTAAAGACTCCCTTTCTAGTGAAGGTATCAAACTCTTTGTCATCTAACACAGATGTAGAGACAAGATTTTTACTCTGCTGAGGAATGTAGAGTACATCTGAGAATGTAAGTATACAAGTCTTACCCTCTGCTAAGACTTTTAGATCTACTGATCCCACTAGATCTGTATTAACCACTCTCCTATCCCCATACTCTATCTCTATAGTAGGGATTTTCCTTAGCTTTGTGAAGAGTTCTTTATCACGACAAATATGCATGGATGCACCTGAGTCAATAATCCATCCTTCCTGTGGAGCTTCCCGAATTGCTCCAAGCGCACACTTCGGTCTCCAAAAAATCTCCTTCTCCTCCAGAATTTCGTCAAGAAGAAGTTCCCCATCCTCCTCAGAGGACTCATCCTAAGTTTCTTCTGTCACTTTTGTAACCACAAGTGCCTTTTTTCTTCCCTCCGGAAGAACCCCCTCTACGGTTCTCTAGGAGCCTCAGCTCTGACACCTTGACACAATCTGCGATAAAGTGTCGCGACTTTTAAAAAAAAATACAAAGACCCTTTGGGGGCCTCGGTCCTCCCGAATGATCTCTTTCCCCTTTGTACGGTTTTTTCGGGTCCTTCCCCCATCGGTCCCCTCCTGCTGCTAGAGCTAAAATGCTCTTTCCTCCTCTCCTAATCTCCATTGTGTTTTCATGCACAAGTATCAACTTGACCATTGTGTTCCATTTGTTTTTCTTCATCCACAGTTGCGAAGGAGAGCCAGCAGCAGTAGTAGTGGAAGTAGACATTTAAAGCAAAAGCTATCAAGCACCCTACTCAATAGCCAACTTCAAGATGTGATAGAATGCAACACAGTGATCTATGCAAACTCAAATTCTGCATAACAGTAGTAAGCACAGTGTACAATCACTCTACAAAGATTCAACTCAATTGATCCAGCCAACCATAAGATATTCACACTACAGATTCACAAAAATTGCCTTAGTATGATTATTATCCCAAGACTTGGATAATCATAATTTATCTAAGTCCTAAAATATATACTCACAGTGAGTATCTACTGGTCACGCTAATTTAAGTGACTGTACTACGGTACTGTCCTATGCTACGACAAGGTACTAAACCTGTACTTACTATTCTAAGATTACTTCCAAAACTAATTTTGCCATTTCTTTAAATCTGGATAGTGCAACACTATTTTGAATTCGCTTAACTACAAATTCTTGTTTTCACATATTTACAAATAGAAGGCCGTACAATAAATATTCCTAGCGCTTAGTCAGTAGTGGTCCATAGCACTCGGCTGACTGTTGTCGTGTAGTACAAAGCACCTGATATCGTCCAAGTGTGCTTCGTCATTTGTGGTCCCTTGTGAATCGCGTCCGTCAATTTGATGTCAATCAACAACCCTACTTGGCTGACCGAACCATACTTTTCCAGATATGCGGTTTGCATTCCTTTCGTCCGATTTCATCAATCGGCTCGTTAATTTCCCGACACTTGTAACTGGTCATCAGTGCTACTCCGTGAAACCTGTAACACCCTTTCTTACCGACGTGTTTCCAACTAGCCGTACAGTACACTATTTTAGTCTTATGTTATTGTAACACTAATTGAGGTAAGTATTAAAGGTTTTTATTTCCCAAAATATTCTAAGTCCTTAATTCCTCCCCATAGCTCTATATACTGAGTAAAGATTTCCAATCTCAACACTCCCCTAAATCTTTAGACTCAGTCACTCACTCAGCTCAATAGCCTTTCTACAAAATTGCAACTTAGGAGCAGGAAGGGGTTTGGTTAGCATGTCAGCAACCATTTTTTCATCCGGTAAATAAAACAATTTTAACACTCTTGCAAGCACGTTTTCTCTCACAAAGTGAAGTCTGACATCCATGTGCTTGCTCTTAAAATGATGACTCGGGTTAGTAGCAATAGCAATGGCTGCCTGGTTGTCAAACCAAATAATATGTGGATCTGTATGCATGTATCTAAGTTCCTATAAAATGGACATAACCCATAGGAGTTCTTTGAGTGCAAAAGCAGATGCCATGTACTCTGACTCCATTGTAGACTGTGCTATAACCTTCTGCTGGTTGCTGCTGCAGCAACAAGTTCCATCTCCGATCTTTAAGACGAAGCCAGTTTTGGATTTTCGGCTTGGCATATCCCCATAGCCGGCGTCACTCCAAGTCTGCATTTTCACTTCTCCTTCTCCGAGTATCAGCTTAAGATCTCGAATCCCTGCAAGGTATCTCAAAACTCTTTTTACAGCTTCCAAGTCTGCCCTCTTAGGATTCTGCATACGTCTACTTAGGACTCCTACAACTGCTGCAATATCTAGTCTCGTACAATTCATGAAATATATGAGACTTCCCACTACCTGTCTATACGGCTTTGAAGCCATAAACTCTTCTTCCCCTGACTCTAGGCTCTTACTAACCATTATGCCTGAGTTTGACTCACCTCCATCAAACTTTTGTCTGAATTCCATTGGAGTTACAAATCCTTTTACATCTTTCATTTCAAATTTTTCCAGCATATTACTTATTGCTTCCTTTTGGGTTAACATAATGAGTTTTCTGTTTTTGTCTCTCTCTACCAGTATTCCTAAGATATACTTAGATTCACCAAGGTTGTTCATCTCGAACCTCGACCTTAAAGCCGCTTTAATTCAATTTATCTCATCCATAGACTTGCTTATTAAAAGCAAGTCATCCACTTATACAGCATAATAAAGAATCCAATCCTCCCCTTGCAGTACATACACTGATTGTTCTGAACTAATCCTTTGAAATCCTAGTCCAGTAAGAAATTCATCTAGTTTTAAGTTCGATTGTCTGGGGGCTTGTTTCAGCCCGTACAAAGATTTTATTAGTTTACAGACTAAGTTTTCTTTCCCTTTCTCTGCATACATCTCTGTTTGTTTCATGTAAATGGTTTCCTCTAACTCTCCATGCAGGAAGGCAGTCTTAACGTCCATCTGGTGGACTTCCATGTTCCCTATAGTAGCCAAACTTAGTAAGATTGTAACAGTGGGAAATCTGACTACAGAAGAGAAGGATTCCTCAAAATCAATACCTTCTTTCTGATTGTAACCTTTAGCCACAAGTCTGGCCTTGTACCTTTCGATAGTGTTGTCTGGGTTGAGTTTCAGTTTGAACACCCATTTGCTGCCGATTGCTTTTCTGCCCGGAGAAAGATCCACCAGCTCCCACGTCTGCGCCTCTATAATGGACTTCATTTCGTCGTTTACCGCCTCGATCTAGTGATTTCTCTCCGGTGATGAAAAGGCTTCCTAAATTGTTAACGCTTCCGTTATAGCTGCGGAGAAAGCAAAGTGTGACTTGCTTGTAGACGGCTGCCGGTTCTTCTTCCCCCCGAAAATTCTGACGCTAAAATCGTCGGCAACATACTATTCGTTTTCCTGTTCTGAGCTCTTGCACGGGCCGAAACTGGATCTTGGTTTGCTAATTCCACATGTGTAGGAAGTGGTGTAGATGTTGGTGTCGTATCTGGTTCTACAACAGGCGCCGCATTTGGTAGAGGGATCTGTGGAGATGTAGTTGTAGTCGGTGACTGTGACTGAAAATAAACAGGTTGATTATGTTGAAAGATCACATACTCCTCTACCTTTTATGTTTGTTCACTTTCTGTTTTTGTGAACAGATCAACCGGATCGTGTTCATCATTCAACTGTATATTTATACATACAATAATTTTCTTTTTCTCTAAGACATATACCCTATAACCCTCTGCATTGTTATCATATCCCATAAAAATCCCATGTAATCCCTTAACTTCCATTTTCCATGTAGTCTGCGATGTGTCTAAGACAAAACATTTGCTGCCTAATTCCTTAAAGTGACTAACATCCGGTTTCATGCCCCTCTAGAGTTCATAGGGTGTAGTCTTAACCGATCTAGATGCAATTATGTTTTTAATATATACCGCACAATTGAGTGCTTTAGCCCAGAATTTCAAATCTAAACCTTTGTCTGCAAGCATAAACCTGGCACTTTCTGTTACAGTTCTATTTAGTTTTTCAGATACACCATTCTGTTCCTGTGTGTACGGAACTGTCAGGTTGTGACTGATACCTTCTTGGAGGAGAAACAGGTCGAACTCCTTTGAAGTATATTCTCCTTCGTTGTCTGATCTTAGTGACAGGATAGGAACACCATACAGCTTTTCTGCCCATGCCTTGTACTGCTGGAAGTGTGTAAACACTTCACTCTTGTGCTGCATGTACTAGATACTTGTGAACCTCGAATAGTCATCAGTGAATGTAACCATATAGTGGACACCTCCAGCTGATGGAACTTGTGATTGACCGAGAACATCCGAGTGGATAAATTGGAGAACTTTGTCAGATCTGTGGTCAAATTGCTGTGGAAAAGGTAATTTGTGGATTTTTCCAAGTGAGCATCCATCACATGATTTCACAGGTTGAGAAGTAAGGGAGACACCCTCAACCTTTCCTAAATTCACCATCTTTTCCAAGCTATCGTAATTCATATGGCCTAATCTTTTATGCCATAACTCATTTACAGATGATACACTAGAATAGAGAACATCATTTTCTTTGTATTCAGCCATATCCATCCTATACATCTTGCTTGCATCTCGAGTTCCTGTCAGTGCAACTTTTCCTTGTTTGGTAACAACCATTCTTCCTCCTTTGAGGATTACATCAAAGCCTTTGCTCTCTACCAAAAAAGTAGAAAAATAGATTCTTTTTAAATTCTAGTACATATAACACATTGTGGAGAGTTCTCTCTACAGACTTTCCCCCCACATCTACCATTAGAGATACATCACCCTGTGCCGAAGTTTGCACACTCATGCCGCATGCATAGTAGATGTTCTTGGGAGTTGTCGCCTAGAGGTTGGAAAAACTGGATTTGTTCCAACACATATGTGCCAAAGCCCCGGTATCCATGATCCATCCTGTATCTCTCTGGCCTTCCATAGTTGCCGCCATTGCAAATAGTTCTGCTTCTTCACCTTCAGTGAAAGACAAGGGATCATGTTCTTGAGTTGCATAACTTGATAAGAGAGCATTTCCCCGAGAAGAGTTCCCAGAAAAGCCCTTATGATATGGGCTCTGCTGCCAGCCTGGACGATATAGTCCTGTTTCATTTGCCTTTTTCAGCTTCGAACAGTACCTGTATCCATGTTCTTTTTTAGAGCAGTAAAAGCAAGTAGTAGCCTGTCTATTTGGTCTATTGTTATACTGATTCTCATTCTGACTCCTATTCTGATTTCTGTTCTGATTAAAGTTTTCCTATCAAAATCTCTGTTCAAGGCTTCTACCTTTCTCTCTCCGTGAAGTATTTTAGTAGTTGCTTCTTCTTCTAAGATCAGATTATACACTAACTGAAATGTCTAGCTAGATTTATCATGAGTTTTCAGCAAGACATACACTCCTTTCATATTACTAGGGAGTCCCATAACAAGTAAAGTTGCCTGCTGTAACTCAGGAAATGAGCCACCAGCAGACGAATGTGCATCAATAAAAGCATCAAACTTATCACAATATTCCACCATACACCCCCGGAGTATTTATAGTCCCAGATTTGTCCAGCCACCAGAAGTTCCTCCTGGACATTAGATTTCTCAAAAGCAGTTTTTAGTGATTCCCAAATTTCTTTTGTTTTTTTCAATTTTAGCCGAGACATGACCAAATTCTTGGAGATGCACAGAATCAGATTGTTTCTCGCCAGTGAGTTTTTCTTCGCCCAGCTCGCATCTGTTTCACTTAAAGTACCATCCAAGACCCCCAATAAATCAGCAGTTTCAAATGTTGATTCAACCATCGCCTCCCAATATGCATACTTTTGGCCATTGAATACAGGAATTCTTGATGAAAGGCCCATAACCTGTTGTTCTACAACCACAGTAGCAGGAGGAGAGCCAGCTGCAGTAGTAGTGGAAGTAGACATTTAAAGCAGAAGCTATCAAGCACCCTACTCAATAGCCAACTTCAAGATGTGATAGAATGCAGCACAATGATCTATGCAGACCCAAATTTTGCATAACAATAGTAAGCACAATGTAGAATCACTCTACAAAGATTCAACTCAATTGATCCAGGCAACCATAAGATATTCACACTGCAGATTCACAAAAACTGCCTTAGTTTGATTAATATCCGAAGCCTTAGATAATCATAATTTGTCTAAGTCCTAAACTATATACTCACAGTTAGTATCTACTGGTCACACTAATTTAAGTGACTGTACTACAGTACTGTCTTATGCTACGACAAAGTACTAAACCTGTACTTACTATTCTAAGACTACTTCCAAAACTAATTTTGCCATTCCTCTAAATCTGGATAGTGCGACACTATTTTGAATTCGCTAAACTACAAATTCTTGTTTTCATATGTTTACAAATAGAAGGCCGTACAATAAATATTCCTGGCACTTAGTCAGTAGTGGTCCATAGCACTCGGCTGACTGTTGTCGTGTAGTAGAAAGCACCTGATACCATCCAAGTGTGCTTCGTCATTTGTGGTCTCTTGTGAATCGCGTCCGTCAATTCGATGTCAATCAACGACCCTTCTTGGCTGACCTTACCATACTTTCCAGATATGCGGTTTGCATTCCTTTCGTCCGATTTCATCAATCCGTTCTTTAATCTCTCGACCCGTGTAACTGGTCATCAGTGCTACTCCGTGAAACCTGTAACACCCTTTCCTGTCGACGCGTGTCCAATTAGCCGTATAGTACATTATCTTAGTCTTCTTTTACTGTAACACTATTTGAGGTAAGTATTACAAGTTTTTATTTCCCAAAATATTCTAAGTCCTTAATTCCTCCTCACAACTCTATCTACTGAGTAAAGATTTCCAATTTCAACACCATTTTCATGAACTATCAGGCATTTCCAGTACTCGGTACACTATGTTCTCGACTCATCTGGTAACTTCATGATAACGGTGTTAACTTTCATTTTCATTGTACATGTCCACCCGGCACTTTCCATCTCCATATACAAACAAGAAAGATCATAACATTAATCTAACATCTTTCCTCTTTTGTAAGTGTAACTCACTAGCTTTTGCTCAGCCAACTGGAGCTCTTGAATAGTTCCAGCTCTATAAATCTCCACCAAACTCACCCACAACTCCTCGGCCTTCTAAATGTGAAGATGAGGGGTAGCCAGAGCTTGAGTGAGGCCTCAGAATGAAGTTCTTGGCAGCCATGTTTACATCCTCCCACATTTGAGTATCGTTCTTTGCAGTCTTCACAATCGCCGCTCCCGGTACTGTGGCAATAGGAGTAAGGGGTGTATCCTTCCCTTTCCCCTTTTCGGACACACTCTTGTCCCTATCATCTGCCTCCTCCGCTAAGGCAGCCGTTTGTTGATATTTGTGTATTTTCTAGGTCTATAATAGGATAGAAAAAAGGCAGAGGAAGTCTGCCTCTAACTCCCCTCTCCAAGCCCCCACACTTATTGTAGTCACTGAAGGCTGGATAGGGAGTTAGAGCCATGACTGCCTAAGCTCTCTAGAGAAGACAGGGGGTAAATTAGTAATACTTACAAAAAGGTATTTGACGGACCCAGGAATTGATCCTGGTACCTACCGTCCGTCGATTCGCCATTAGCCGTTGACTTTATCCATTTAGACTAGAGCTAGTATTGGGTTTGATAATTATTTCTATAGTTACAGGTAGACTAGTTCATTTAACTAGAAATATATACGTATTGCATAGATACAGTTATGTATAGTACCGAGTACATATTTATTTATTGAAACGGATACCCCGCATTTGGTTCGACCGCGAAACAAATACCGCGCGTCTATTTTCAACGGCTAGCAATATAGCCGGATTTGATCGGACGGCCACGATAGGCGCCGCGATCGCGGGATATGTACTTTTGGCGGTTTGCGGTCTTCGCCACATAGGATGACACATGGCACGTCAACATTGGATTGCGGCGACACCGGAGATTACGGGAACAAATAGATATATGACATGAGTTGACATTTCAACCATATCGTACCATTGTCGTACAGAAAGTACACCGGCACCTGTACTTATCTTTACGGTGCAGTGATGTGATTGGTGCCGTACGTCAGTAGATAGGGTCTTAGAGTGAGAATAGATATTAGAATATTTTGAGTAGCTAGTCGCCTCTCCCAGAGAGCATCTTGTATAAATGGCTAACTTTGGGCAGCCATAACTATCAATTTACTTGACCATTTTCAGTGATTTTTTTTGCTGCGGACTCAAGGGAGTCCAAGCTATACAGGGGTGTAGTCGGTCAAAGTTTTTGTCTGCCAGGGTGGCTGCGTTTACAAGGGAAAGTCAAAGTGGGTGAATGTGTCCAAATCTCATATTCTAACTTTGCATTCTGTGGTGGAACTGAACACACAGAAAGTGTTATTTCACAGGGGTGAATCTATATTGGGGTTCTGACTGTCAAGGGGTCAGTCACTTGGGTTTATATCAACTTGGAGTCGGCACTATCTAGATTAGCTTCTTTTGGATCTGCATACTCTGAGGGCCAATGGAGGTCTCAGAGTTTGAGGTTATAAGACCACCATCTAGGATGCCTATGTTCGATGGAACAGACTTCACTTATTGGGAGTTTACAATGGCGGGATGCTTTTCGAGAAGCACTTATGGGGAATTGTTTCGGGAAAAGTGTGATGTCCGCCACCTGGCTTTGGAGGAGCTTACTATGGAGATTCATCTGAGGCTGCCCAGAATATCAACTGGAGTTCAAATGCAACGGAAGGTGAAGAGAAAAACCGTTCCGTGGATGGGGAAAAATGCGAGAAGGGAAAAGGAACACCGATGGTGAGGGGAGCTAAGCTCTCGACTATGGTTCCATTTGTAGGGATTAAAACTGAAGAAAATGACAGAAAAATATGGGAATACAAAAACACTATAGCAAAGCATCTCATACTTAGAAACGTGTCTAAGTCCATAGCTATCACTCTTATAAACTTAATGAAGTCTTCAGAGATATGGGAAGCACTAAGTCAGATTTATAAAAGTATGACTATTCAGAGGCAGCAATTAGTAAACCAAGAAATAGATGCCTATGTGTATAAAGGCGCTAGCATGATAGAGTTTTGCAATGATATTGCTGCGCTATATGTTGAGCTAACTAGTGCGGGATATGTAGAATCTGAGGAGAGGAAGATTAATACAGTACTGCTGAAACTCCCAGATGAGTACGAAAACATCATTTGTCGTATGCATGCAATGGATGGCTCCTCATGGACTTGGAGCTTTACCATGGGGATAATTCTTGTGAGGGAAGGCACTTTGGAGCGTCGTAGGGGAAGGGATTGGGTCAATTCATTTTTAGCTGGTGGTGATTGATGAAAGCGTGATGAGAGGAACGGCGGTGACGGGCGGAAGCGTGATGAGAGGAACGGTGGTGACGAGCGGAAGCGTGATGAGAGGAACGGTGGTGACGAGCGGAAGCGAGATGAGAGGAAGAAAGACAAAGGTAAACCTTATCGGAACTTTTGTGGAAAGAGAGGGAGAGGAAAAAAAATGGGAGCTTTGAAAAAGGGGGTTTGCTTCTTTTGTAGGGAACCGAGTCATTACATGGAGGAATGCCCTTGTTTGGAAAAACTTAGAAGTTGGAATGTGGATGAGGAGGACGAAGGGGAAGAGGAGAAAGAGGATGAATATTTTTTAGAGCTTCTCCGGATTAGTAGTATGGGGAAGAGAGAAGAGCACACAGAAATTTCACGAAAACAACAATGTGCTTTTGGAGGTATAAAGGAAGTAAAGAGAGAGGAGATACTTGAGAGAGTTCAAAATATTGAGGATAGTTTCATAGATATTTTGGAAACAGAAAACTGGTCGAAAAGGGAGACCTCAACGGATTTCGAGGAAAGGGGAGAAGTGAAACTAGAAGGAGTTTTTAAAGATAAGGGAGAAGAGGAATATTTAACGAAAGGTTTAGGGGAGGAGAAATGCTTATTGGGAATAAATTTAGAAAGAGAGAGTGGAAAGAAATCCATGGGAGAGAGTGAGGAAAGTTCAATCTTTGCGGGTAATGGGTTTGACATCACTAAAGGGAGTGATTGTATTTATGAAGGTGTGCCTGTAAAAGGGTTAGCATCTGGGTGTATGTTGCAAATTGGAGATGGGGCTGGCTGTTTGGATCGCAAGAGGGAAATCGGTTTGTGTGTGGATGAAAAAGTGATGAGGTGGATAACATCTTTGCTCGGATTTATGAAAAGTGGGATGTTAAATAAAATGTGTGATGCAATTATTATTTCAGTTCATTTAATGCACTGTGTTAAATACTTAAGTTTTATGAAAAGAAAAGGAAAAAGGAAAAAGAAAAAGAAAAAGAGGAGGGGGTGTTTGTCTACTTTTTTTGTGGAAGTTGAAAGGGAAAAAGACTAGAAAATAAGGGGAGTGTTGATATTTGTGTATTTTCTAGGTCTGTAATAGGATAGAAAAAAGGCAGAGGCAGTCTGCCTCTAACTCCCCTCTCCAAGCCCCCACACTTGTTGTAGTCACTGAAGGCTGGATAGGGAGCTAGAGCCATGGCTGCCTAAGCTCTCTAGAGAAGACAGGGGGTAAATTAGTAATACTTATCAAAAGGTATTTGACGGACCCAAGAATTGATCCTAGTACCTACCGTCCGTCGATTTGCCATTAGCCGGTGACTTTATCCATTTAGACTAGAGCTGGTATTACGACGTATGGGGTTTGATAATTATTTCTATAGTTACAGGTAGACTAGTTCATTTAACTGGAAATATATATGTATTGCATAGATACAGTTATGTATAGTACGGAGTACATATTTATTTATTGAAACGGATACCGCGCATTTGGTTCGACCGCGAAACAAATACCGCGCGTCTATTTTCAACGGCTAGCAATATAGCCTGATTTGATCGGACGGCCACGATAGGCGCCGCGATCGCGGGATATGTACTTTTGGCGGTTTGCGGTCTTCGCCACATAGGATGACACATGGCACGTCAACATTGGATTGCGGCGACACCGGAGATTACGGGAACAAATAGATATATGACATGTGTTGACATTTCAACCATATCGTACCATTGTCGTACAGAAAGTACACCGGCACCTGTACTTATCTGTACGGTGCACTGATGTGATTGGTGCCGTACGTCAGTAGATAGGGTCTTAGAGTGAGAATAGGACTAAGAATATTTTAAGTAGCTAGTCGCCTCTCCCAGAGAGCATCTTGTATAAATGGCTAACTTTGGGCAGCCATAACTATCAATTTACTTGACCATTTTCAGTGATTCTTTTTGCTTCGGACTCAGGGGAGTCCAAGCTACACAAGGGTGTAGTCGGTCAGAGTTTTTGTCTGCCAGGAGGGCTGCATTTCCAAGGGAAAGTCAAAGTGGGTGAATGTGTCCAAATCTCATATTCTAACTTTGCATTCTGTGGTGGAACTGAGCACACAAAAAGTGTTATTTCATAGGGGTGAACCTATATTGGGGTTCTGGCTGTCAAGGGGTCAGTCACTTGGGTTTATATCAACTTGGAGTCGGCACTATCTAGATTAGCTTCTTTTGGATCTGCATACTCTGAGGGCCAATGGAGGTCTGAGAGTTTCACCGAGGGCCAATGGAGGTCGCAGAGTTTCACCGTTGCTGCTGGAAACCTTACTCCTCCAAATCCTGGTGGAGTTTCCGAAGGTGGACGTTTCACTTATCCACTGACGATACCCCAGCATTGTTTTTCGCACAAAGCTCCCATCATCATGGCTTCCCAATAGATGAACCCTGATCCATTGAAGGTGGGCACCCTAGAGGGTGGGACCATAACCTGCAATTATGTGTCCTCCATTAGACCACAAAATAGAAGAAGCCTCTAGATATTATTTAAATAACCCACTTCAAGCCACAACCACTGCAGTACGGGAAGGCAAAATGACAATTTGAATGCACCCTTGTGCAGCCTAGACTCCGCTGAGTCCGTAGCAAAAAGAATCACTGAAAACGGCCAACCAGCCGATAAGTTATGAGGCAGTAAAAATGCCAATTTGTACAAACTCTCAAAAGGAGAGGTACCTACCAAAATTTTCTAAGTCCTGATTCCCTCTAATAACTTCTATCTACTGAAGTACGGACCAATCAGATTACTGTACGGTACCAAAAAGTACTACTGCCGGTGTACCTTTTGTACGGCCTATGTACGACAAGGCTATTAAGCGGACGCGTGTCTGCTTTTCACTCGTCTGTACATTCCTCGAAATTCCCATGACCAAATGTCATCTCTCCACGTGGCTCTAGGTCATGCCACATCACAAAACGCCAAAGTGACCACTTCGGGATTTCGGCGATGATGTGCGCCGTTGGATTTGCATTGAGAAGCAATCTTAGCCGTTATAAATACTTGCGTGACAGTAGTTTCGCTGTCGAAAACAAAATGCGTGCTATCCGTTTTGAAATAGAATCGTACTTCGTACTTTCATAAAACTGTATCTATGCATGCCGTAAACAGTTTTAGTTAAATGGATTTGTTCCTCCCTAAATAAATATATATCTATCACATACTATACCACTTAGCATTGGTCGTAGTGTAATAGGATAAAGTTGACCGCTATCGGCCAACTTGACGAACCGCAGGTACCGGGATCAAATCTCGTGTCTGTCAGGTATATTTTTGGTAACCTACTAAAAATAATTGTCTGTTGAACTAAGGCATCCATGGATCAACCACCCTCTCTATCCTTCAGTGACTACAACAAGTATGGGGGATAGAGAGAGGAGGTGGAGGCAGGCTGCTCGTCCTTTTCTTTTCTTTTATACTAACATATTTAAACCTAGAAAATACTCTAGAAATCTATAAATTTCAACAGGGCAAAAGATGGAAAATCATGTAAAGACTTATCAGCGGACAAGATCCCTTTACGACTTCAACTGTGCTCACGCATGTGAGTACTACTGTTATTTGAAAATGATGCACTAGCTTTTCAACAAAAAATATTTGGTGTAGGACGCGAGCTGACACGCGTACTATAGAACGACACGGCCCCTTTGTTAGAGTTAATAACATTAACGCGGTCACGACTTTTTTTTGGCCAAAAATCACAAAATGGTGATAACAATACTTATTTAAAAAAGTGGACTACAATTTGCGACGTTCCTTTTCACAATTTATAAATTCAAATTTTGCATTAAAATAATTCAATCCTTCATGCTAACAACAATGGGCGGTGAACCCTTCAAAACCCTAAAACAACTCTGTCGACCTCTCGGATTCAAGCTCCGAGTTCGCCCCTTCAAATCTTATCAATATCATTTTTTTGCCTTATGTTTTTATGAAATGTGTACTACGCGGGCAAAAATATTTAGGCGATTGCACCTCCCTTTGAAATATATACATCACTGTAGCTTTTTCTTTTTGGACTTGTTCCACAACTAATTATTGTTTCGTTCCAAGTAGTGTGGCACCAGAGGCATTACTGTACGATCTAACCCCTCGAACTCCATCATTTTGAATAAGAATTTCCAATGTCCATTGTAACGGAGGAGCCCGTCATGTTTCCTCACGTGCAGCATTGCATACTACACCGCGCATCGTTATCAGTGTCAAAGTTTAAATAGCGTAAAAAAAATAGTGTTATTGATTCTAATTTAGTGCGAGAGACGTGGCAGATCATGGTCCACGTCCTTAAATAGCGTTGCTAATTTAATTTCGAAAATCATAAATACTAATTGCGGAAATAAAATAAAATTTTAAGAACCCAAATTAGTGACTTTAACACTAATAACAATTCGCGGTGTAGTGTTGCAGCTCGGTATGTAACGACCTCCAATGTATGTGACTATAATAATTCAACAAATCTAACATTTCAACCCTCCTTCGACAACACCTACCCCCCGTAAACATGTACCTCCAGATCCATGTACCTCCAGGTCTTGTCTTTTCCTCCATCATTTCGCGATAGCACCTGCTTTCCGTAAACATGTACCTCCGGATCCGGCCTGCGGCCGTTGCCAACCGCACACACACAAGCGAAATCCTAGGTGCGACCTCCTTCCGTAATCCTTAAGCTCCTTCCCATTCCATTCCACGGTAGAAACCCCTTTCCCCCCACTAACATTACACACACCTCAAACCCTAACGCCAAGAACACACACACACGCTCACACACACACACAACCGGAAAAAAATGGTTCCATCCCACTACCATTTCCACCATCTATTTCCCATGGTTTCCTTTCCTCCTTCCCATTTCCCCCTTCCCATTTCCCCCTTCCTCTCCCTCTATCACGTCCCATGCTTCTCCCTCTCATCGAATAACCATGTCTGGCCGTGCACCCTCCCCTCTTCTCCCTCGTTCACCTCCTCCACCTAAACCTTGCACACAAGCCTCAACACGGATAGAACGTACTGGGTGGCATAACCATTTCGCGACCGCTGCCGGTATTGCCCGACATACAAAGAGTTGTCAACAATTTATGGACCTGAGTGACCCTTTCTCTAGTACCATTTTTCCCACAACACTCTCGTCCGGACCTACGAGCAAAGATTGGGCATTTGTACGCGATTTAGACGTGCTCGGAGCTTATGATTTGGGCCCCCCCCATCCGCGATTATACACGCGGATTCCAATGGCTCTGCGGATTATCGTACAAGACGCCCTCCACCTTCCTTTGTGTCGTATTTATTCGGATCCCGCCGATGTTGGACCTTGGCACCTCCTTTTCATGTTCTCATTTTGGGTTCTTATCTTACGTGGTCGTGGCGTTGGTAGCGAACCCGAGAAACTATGGCTCGATGTCGACGATTCCTTCGAGGCGATTGGCGAGCCCTTCATGCCGAGCACGAGGATCGGGTTGCGAGTGCTTCTTTCACACCACGTCGTACATCTAGGACCTCAGATATGCCATCCTCCTATCGTCGTGCGGTACATTTCGGCCAAGTTGATGAGCTCTCTCAAGCTGTTCGAGCACTACAGCCATTTAATCCTGCTCCTCGGTTTGCTGCGACTATCGAGATTCTCCGAGCTCTTCATCCGCCAACTCCTACCCCTCAGTCCCCCGCTATTCACACTTTTTAGCCGAAAGACTGTTTTCTTTTGGATCGAGACTATTTGATTAAAGCCCTTACGACTTCTCCACATCTTTCAGCTGGGGGTCGTTTAGGCACTGTTTATGAGTTATTTCACGACGTTTTGCCTCCAGAATCTGGTGCTCGGGGCTTTGATATGTTTTTTTGAGTATGTTCTCTTATTGCGGCTGGCACTGTCCCTTCTCGTATTTGCGATCTCGTAACACCGTCCCGCCTCGTAGCTGTTACCAAAACCAATCGGGGAATCCGACCTATTGCATTGAGCGAGGTATTGTACCGATTGGTGGCACGTGCGATCTGCATCCAGCTCTTGCCCGCTTTTCATGATTATTTCTCTCCTCATCAGTTCAGAGTGGCAACCCCCGGGGGTTGTGAGGTCGTGGTCCACCGGATCCGGGCTTTGCTAGATGCCCATCCGGATTGGTTAGTCCTCCAGGTGGATGTTTCTAATGCCTTTAATATAGTGGATCGGAAGGCCATTTTTTCGAAGCTCATGGCTTTACCTTCTCTGATTGTCCAGATATTTTTTTTTGTGAGAGCCTTTATTCTCTAAGCAGTAACCTTTCTTTCTCCACTTATGGTGATTTGGTCCCACTTTCCTCCACCACAGGCACTCGTCAGGGCGATCCTCTTGGGGGCCCTTTGTTTGCCCTAGCCCATTACCATGCTCTCCGAGATTCCGCAACTACTTACCCTTCTTGCCTCTTCCCTTCAGTTGCGGATGACACACACATTATTGGTCCTTCAGACTAAGTTATACCGGTTTATAGCTTTTTCAAGGCTTGGTTCGCCGAACTCATTCTTTCGGTTCAGCCCTCTAAGTGTGTTGTTTGGTCCCCACGTCCTATTCCTCCTCCTTTCACTCCCCCTCCTCGTTTTCAGACCCCTCCTCCTTCCGAAGGCATTCGTGTGTTGGGTTGCCCGCTTAGTTCCGATCCATACGTCACAAAATTCCCCGATTCCGCTGTTCAGACATATTTGTCCTATGTGGACGACCTTCCTCACCTTTTTGATCCCCAAGTGGCCTTTGCTCTTCTGACACAATGTTTCCCCCACCGGCCCTCCTACCTTACTCGCACTTCCCCTCCCACCCCATCCTTTGTGTCCTCACTTTCTGCTTTCGACGATCGTATTATGGATGTGGAGGACGATCGTATTATGGATGTCCTCCACAGTTTGTTGGGTCGTGGAGCTTTTGATCGCGAGTGTGGGCTTGCGGCACGCATTCAAGCCTCTCTTCCTGTCTCGGCTGGCGGTTTGGGTTTACTCTCGACGGCGCGTGTTGCTCCAGCCGCCTATTCGGGAAGTTGGTGCCTTGTTGCTTCCACTATTGTCTCTCGTTTTTTGGCTGGGGACACTCTTATTCTTGCGGCCGTGGTTCCTTGTGTTTCAGATGGTGAGCTTGCCTTCCAACGGTCTCTTTTGGATGCATCACGTTCTCTTAATCCGGCTGCTATCGAGGACATGCCGATTATTTCCACTCTTGTTACGACATCAGTTGCGCGTGTTTAGGAATCCATTTCTGATCGGGTTGTCGCCACTATTAAATCCCAACTTCTCTAGGCGCTTCCTTCCGATTCTTCGTTTGCACGCTTCCTGTCTTGTGGTGGACCTGGCTCTGGAGCTTGGCTATTGGCTGTCCCTATCTTTTCTACTCTTTGTTTTACCCCAGCTCAGTTCACGACGGCCCTTAGGTTCCAACTTGGCCTCCCTCACCCACCTTTGCTTGGCTCACTTGTTTGCTCCTGTGGCCACGTTCTCGAGCCCGACGGGGTCCATTTGCTTCGTTGCTCCCACGGGGTCGAGTTCATTCGGGCACACGACACGATTCGAGACACCATTGCTACTATCGCTTGTGAGGGGGGATTCTTTGTTCGTCTGGAGGTCTCTCACATTATTCCTTCGCGTCAGATTGACCTTGTATTACTTGATGGTGCGCGTCGTACATTTGGTGATATTATTTTGGCAAACCCTACCTTAACTACAGTCGTCACCCAAGCGGCGCTGTATGTGGGAGTGGCCGCCTGTGACGCGGCTAAAAGGAAGGAGCGTGATTATGCATGTCGCGACACTACGGATGGCTTCATTCCGATGGCGGTCGAGATATTTGGTTGTATGGATGAGGCTTTGGACAAGATTTTCCGTACTTGTGGTCGGCGCTCGTTTGAGAGGCAGGGACCTGGGAGCCCTTCTGTTTCACTCCTTAATTCCGTTTTTCGTCAACGTTTTTCCGTGGCTCTACAACGGGTGCTGGCTTCTATATTACTTCGATCGTCTAATGCCGTTATGGATCGACGGCGTGTTCCAGAACTTCCTCCTCGTGCTCCTCCGGGATTCGAGGACTTACGCGGTTGCTTTCCGTAGATTTTTAGTTATGTTGGTGTTAGTTTTTTCCTTTGATGTTTTGTTTGCAAGGTTTTGCTTTTTAGGGTGTTTTTGATTTCCCTGCCATTCTTTCTTATTTTCGTCGCTTTGCCTTGATTTTCCTTTTTGATTATTCCATAGTCATGTGGTTTTTTCAGTTTTAGCAATGCTACTTCTTTTTGTTCCTATGGACTCAGATGGTTTACCATCGCGCTTTTTAATAAAGTCGGCCCAATGAACAATAATATCACATCATTTGCTTTGGAGATCTAAAGGACCTTGAACTCTTCCCTCGACAACTTTTTACGTAATTGCGCTCGACAATCTTTTGAAGTTAGAGGACCTAGCAGCCCTTCCCTAACTCTCATGTCCGCTTTCCACTGCCACCGTAACTCTACCGCTCTTCAACGTTTCAAGCTTCAGCCATTATTCCACCGAGCACCGTGGTGGTTGATGGCTGACGATTCCGAGACTTACCCCCGCGTCACCTGCCGCATATAGACAATATATGTAGTTCGGACCTTTAGTGTGTCATAGTCGGAGCCTTCAGTATTTAGGGTAGTTTGCAGTGTTTGTACGCTCAGGTTTTTGTTATTTCTTTTTGTTGTTTTGCCTTCTTTTTGTGCTTTTAGTCCTTTAGGTTTTTTTTCTTTGATGGGCATCATTTCTTTTCAGTTACAATCATGTTTTGCACTTTGATGGTCTTACCATCGCGGTTTGGGAAATCTTGTTGTCACATGGAATAATGGTTCAAACAATAGAATTCTATCGGCAGAACTTTCTGTTCGAAAGGATAAGTGCTCGATGCGCCGCTAACATTTTTTGGCAAACAATTGGCTTTCTTTTACAATTGAAATTTGCCTTTAATGTCAATTTGTCAAAATATGAACTATTAGGGTATGGTTAAATCATAGTACGAACAACAAAATTTATGTATTACAGAGGCCTCGGTTACATCGCGTAGAGGCCTCGGTTACATCGCGTATCGTCTGTAAATAAATTTTTACATACGTGTTTGATTGAGTGGCTCCACGTAAGTCGACGATCAAATCTCTAAAATATTCAAAGATTTGGAAACCGACCATTTTCATATGGAAATCCGTACTTGCGTATTACGTACGTGTCCTTCACAAGTGTACCGCGTCAATGTACCTTAGAGATCTCCTTCACTCTGCTGACTTTTAGGAAAAAACCGTATTTCTTTTCGGCAAAGATTTTACGGTCAACTTGTCCGAAGGCATGTGATTTTGGGGACGTGTGAAAATTTTCATTTTTCATCGACGCACGTGTCTATCGTTTAGGTGTAGCAAATTGACTAGTTCTGTATTGATGAACCCACCTTCGCGAGGTGGGTTCACCAATACAGAGGCGGATGGAGCGATTGCTTCGCAAATGAAGACCAAAATGTAATCGGACGGTCAATGTCTTCCCCCGGATACTTGGAGAATCGTAATCTTATTTTCTGTAATGTTGTTTTCAAGAAACTCACGAAAATATATAGTACAGCATGGTACGGTCAAGTACAAAATTTTGTATTAAACCTCACTTTTAGTCTGATGTAACCATACCCTTACTCACTTACATTTATGGGATGTGCGCTCACGTTACACGTTATTAATGTTTTATTAATAAACAATTGAGTGACGACCAATAGAATAACTTTGAAATTTTTTAATACGACCCATGACAGAGGTGTCATTTTGTTTGGTAGTTGTACGTTTTTTATTAGTGTTGTGTATCTATGGCCTCTCACAAATAATCAATATGTACCTTTCTTTGACAAACCGACAATTGATATATTAGTTCAATATATTGGTATGGAAATTATCACAGTATTTTTACCGATATATTGTCCTGATATGTTAGTAAAATATATCACGATGGTTTTTTTGGCTTCTAAGGATTTTTTAGGGTTTCATCGGATCTTATGCCTACATACCCTTTCCACATAATGTCTTTTGTCTAAAATTGCATTCTTTACTTATTTTTACATGATGTAATAGTTAGTGCAAAGAGAAATTTATTATAGACGTTAGAATTAGATCTCTAATGATAGAAGAAAAGAAGCAGGTTGAATGCTATAAAATAATACATGATTAAAAAGAAAATGCATTCTAAATAGAAAATATCGGTCTACATTAAATATTATTTCCCATTAATATGATTAATGTAATGTTGTCTCAATCAACGTGGTTACTGAAAAACATAGAAAGAAAAAAACCACAAATTAAGACCATGTATTCACAAAACATGATTTTCATGCAAGAAAAAGGCCAAAAGAACATATTTTATATAATGTAAGAGTAACCTTTAGAAGGCAGAAATTGTTTCGTACGTTCTTGCGAAAGTTTCGGTCTTGTACTTTTGGTTTTATAAAGTAAGATTTTTCTGTACGTGAGAGCTCCGCACCGGAATTTCGTACTTTTATTTTACAAAGTAAAACTCAGATTGTGACACGTGGCATGACATACTATAGACTGCATATAGTATAATACCATACAATGTAGAGTACTAGGTGCAATTCTATGTCTCCCATTAGATCACTGAATTCAGGAAGCCTCTAAATAGCTTTTGACTAGCCCTCTTTCAATTTGGATCACTGCTACCCAAGCAGGCAAATAGACAATCTGACTGCACCCTTGTGCAGTCTGGACTCCCCTGAGTCCGCGGCAAAAAGGATCACTGAAAATGCCCAACCAGGCAATTAAAATCGGAGTGGCAAAGATGCCAATATTTATACAAGCTTGTTGGGAGAGAGGCGGCTACCTCCTCAATCCTCTAAAAACTAAGCCCCTCTCACAACCCCTATCTACTAATGTACGAACCAATCAGAAGACTGTACAACACAGAAAGGTACTAGGGCCAATATAATTTCTAGACGGCCTAAGTACAACAAGGCCATGGAGTGGACGTCTGTCTCCTCTAGACTTGTCCTCGCGCTCCCCGAGATTCTTACTTCCCAAAAAAAAATTGCCACGTGTCGACAAAACATGTCTCGTCTGAAAACCCCCCTAGCGGCTATTCCGAGATCCCGGCGATGATGCGGACCGTCGGATCCAAACCGGCTTTTAATGTTCCCCGTCCAAAATAACAAATGTTCGGTACATTTATTTCGTACATACTAAAACTCAACTAGTTTTTAGGTCTTTAATTTATTTTTCTGTTGAGCGAATTAATGATCTCCCTAATGTTTAAATAACTATCAAACACTATGTATCCTATTGGACTACTACGACAGACTGGTAAAAGCTGACGGCTACGCCTCGCTTTGCCGGTTAGAGGTTTGAGTCTTGCCGGACTCAACCTTTTTGTTGAGAGTGACTTAGGTCACTCTTTAGTCCTTCCTATGGAGCTAAGGCTGCCTCTAGAGAGAGAAGGTGGAGGCAGGCTGCCTGTGCATTTTTTTTTAGTTATTTCACCTAATTAAGACCTAGAAAATACCTTCCCTAAATCAGTGATTTCAACACTCCCTTTAGTTTCTAGTCCAATTTCAGTTTCTCTTTTAAACCACCTTTACAGTATTTGAACTTGGGAGATGGCACAGGTTTTGTCATCATATTAGCCACCATTTCCCCAAAACCCCTGTACACCAGATTCTTAATTTTGTTTTCAACTTTTTCACTCACAAAACTCAATCGTATATCCATATGCTTAGCCTTGAAATGATGTTTAGGATTGGCTGCAATTGCAATTGCAGCCTGATTATCACAAAACACTTCATGCACTCCTTTCTTCATATACCCCAGTTTTTGCAATAAAGACTTGACCCACATCAGCTCTTTCACAGCAGAACAAGAGGCCATGTACTCGGCCTCCATAGTAGACTGAGCAACCACTTTTTGTTGCTTGCTACTCCAGCAGCAAGCACCTTCCCCCACATACAACACATCCCTAGAAGTGTATCTTCTCATAGGTGCATCCCCATAACTGGCATCACTCCAAGTAGTGAAAACAGTGTGCTCCCCTCCCAAGTGCAACCATAAATCTCTGGTTCCCACCAAGTATCTCATGACTCTCTTGGCTACCTCCCATTCTCTCTTCCTAGGATCATTAAGACTCCTTGTGAGGACTCCAACTGTTGCTGCTATGTCCGATCTAGTACAATTCATAAAGTAAATCAAGCTTCTTACAACCTGTCTGTACGGAATAAACTTTATAAACTGTCTCTATTCTGGACTTATCTGATCATCTTGTATCATCACTCCTCCTTCTACACTCCCATCACTTACTTTCTTCAAGTCCATGGGAGTGGTACAATTGTTTGCCTTTTCCATCTGAAGTTTCTCAAGCATATTTCCGATAGCTTTTTTTTAAGTAAGTATGATTATCCTCTACCCCCTACATTTTTCCATTTGAATTCCCAAAATATATTTAGTCTCCCCTATATCTTTCATGTCAAATCTGTTCTTAAGATCTTTTTTTAGCTTATTGATCTTAACCATAGACTTACTTAATACCAACAAATCATCCACATAAATTGCAATAAAAATCACACCATTCTCCTCTTCAAACATATAAATAGAATGGTCATAACTGATCCAAATATATCTCTGACCGGTGAGAAACTCGTCTAGTTTTTTGTTCCACTGACTGGGAGCCTGCTTCAGTCCATATAAAGATTTTATGAGCCTGCTGACTTTCTTTTCCTCTCTTTCCTCTACAAAAGCCTCTGGCTGCCGCATGAAGATTTTTTCCTCTAGTTCACTGTTGAGTAAGGCGGTCTTGATATCTATCTGGTGAATTTTCATGTCTTTCGCTGCTGCTAGACTAAGGAGAATCCTTACAAATGGGAAACCAAACCACAGGAGCAAAAGTCTCCTCATAATCTATGCCTTCTTTTTGGGTGATGGTATTATCTGGGTTCAGCTTCAGTTTAAATACCCATTTGCACCCAATAGGTTTTCTGTCTGGAGGACAGTCCACTAGCACTTAAGTATTCGCTTCCATGATGGAAGCCATCTCATCATTTATGGCTCTGACCCATCGGTCTTTCTCCAGACTGTCCATTGCCTTCGAGTATGACTCAGGCTCATCTGGGTGAGATAGCTTTGTTACCTTGTGAGAAGCCTGTTTATCTTGTAGAATTTTGATGCTCCTCCATCCTCCCTCGAAGTCCGATGCTGGAATGGAGGGAAGTCTTGGATTCTTATGCACTGTGTCATCAACTCCTATATCCATGAAAACCGGTTCTGGCTCTTTTTCCTCTCTCTCCTCAGAGTGTGTACAAATATGAGGAGATTTTGGTATATCTCCCCCATCTTGGATCTCCCCAGAATTTGCAATCACGTTTTCACTTGTCTTTTCTGGGAAGATCTAAGTCATCCTCATTCTCGAACTCAAAACTGATTTTGACTTTATAAAGGGATCAAATGACTTCCTTTCATCCATGACAACTAGGTGTTTTACCAGAATGATATCTTTTTTAGCTAAGTCATAGACTCTATGTCCCTTGAAATCCTCATCGCGTCCCACCAAATATCTCAGTTTTGATTTAGCATCTAGTTTCCAGTTTTTCTTATCTGTGTCAAGACTGTAAACTTAACTACCAAATACTTTTAAGTGAGAGATATCCGGTTTCTTTCCAACCTATCTCTCATAAGGTGTCATTCTTTTGACGGACGTAGTGAGGACTCTGTTTTTAATGTAGTTAGCACAGTTCATGGCCTCTGCCCAAAATCTTCTTCCTATTTTCTTATCAGCCAACATACTACAAACACTATCTCCTAAAGTGCGGTTCAACCTCACAGCAACCCGATTTAGTTCTGGATTATTCGGTACAGTTTTTTGATGCTGAACTCTTTTATCTCTCAAGTATTCTTCAAACTAATTAGAGGTGTACTCTCCCCCATTATCACTTATTATTCCCTTGATGGGGGTTCCGTGCAACTTTTCACTCCAGGCTTGGTATTCTTTGAAGTACTTTGGTGTTTCAGACTTTGTTTTCAAAAAATAGACTCTAGAATATCTGGACCAATCATCAGTAATTGTCAGCATATACCTCTTCCCCCCAACCGAAGGTACTCTTGCTGGTCCCCACATATCTGTGTGGACAAGATCTAGTACTTTCTCACCTTTATATGTGACTGTTTTGGGAAAAGGAAGTTTGTGAGCCTTACCTTGGGCACATCCACTACAATCATCCATCATTTCATTATCCCCAAACTGAATGCCTTCTACCACACCCAGCTTCTTCATTTCCTCACCCTATCAAAATGCACATGCCCCAATCGCTTATGCCAGATCATCAAGCTCGAGACACCACCATAGTAAGCACTCTTCTTTTCGTTACTCAGGTTAAGCCTAAACATTCCTTGGCTACCTTTATCTGCTATGAAGTAGACTTCATCTCCATACTTAGCTGTAAAGACTCCCTTTGTAGTGAAGGTATCAAAATCCTTGTCATCTAATACAGAAGTAGAAACAAGATTTTTACTCAGTTGAGGAATGTAGAGCACATCAGAGAAAATGGGTATAAAAGTCATACCCTCCTCTGAAACTTTCAGATCTACCGAGTCCACTAGATCTGTGGTTCTCTTGCACGAGTATCATTCGGACCACAGTGTTCCACTTCTAAAAACTATCATACATTTCATGCACTCGATACACTATGTTTTCATACTCCTCAGACAAATTCATGATGAGAGTGTTAATTTTCATCTTCATTGTGCCTGTCCATCCAGCACTCTCCATCGCCATATAAAGGCAAGAAATATCATTACATTAATCTAACATCTTCCCTCTTTTGTAAGTATAACTCCCCAACCTTTGCTCCACCAGTTGAAGCTCCGGAATGGTACCTGCTCTATAGATCTCCACTAAAGTCTTCCACAACTCCTCGGCCTTGAAGATGTGAAGATGAGAGGTCGTCAAAGCTTGAGTGAGGTGCCTCAGAATGAAATGCCTGGCATTCATGTTGGTGTACTCCCACATTTGAATATCGTTTTCTTCGGTCTTCACGACCACCGCTTCGGGTGCCATGGCAATAGGAGTAAGAGGTGTCTTCTTTCCTTTCCTTTTATCAGACACACACTTGTCTTTATCGTCTATCTCTTCCGTTGGAGCAGATGCTGCTGCGGAAAACCTCACTCCATCAAACCCTAGTGGGGTCACCAGAGATGGACGTTTCTTTCATCCACTGACGATACCCCAGTATCGTTTTTCACACAATGCCCCTGTCATCATGGCTTCCCAGTAAATGAACCCAGATCCGTTGAAGATGGGCACCCTAGAGGGTGGGCCCATAACCTGCAATTCTGTGTCTCTCATTGGATCACTAAAATTCAGGAACCCTCTAGAAAGCTTTTGGCTAGCCCTCTTTCAATTTGGATTGCTGCTACCCAAGCAGGCAAATAGACAATCTGACTGCACCCCGGTGAAGTCTGGACTCCCCTGGAGTCCACAGCAAAATGGATCACTGAAAATGCCCAACCAGGCAATTAAAATCGGAGTGGCAAAGATGCCAATATTTATACAAGCTTGTTGGGAGAGAGGCAACTACCTCCTCAATCCTCTAAGTCCTAAACCCCCTCTCACACCCCTTATCTACTGATGTACGAACCAATCAGAAGACTGTACAGTACAGAAAGATACTAGGGCCGATGTACTTTCTGTACGACCTGTGTACGACAAGGCCAAGGAGTGGACGTCTGTCTCCTCCAGACTTGTCCTCGAGCTCCCCAGGATTCTTGCTTCCCAATAATATTTTGCCACATGTCGACAATTCATGTCACATTCGAAAACCGCCAAGGCGGCTATTTCGGGATCATGGTGATGATGCGGACCGTCGGATCTAAACCGGCTTTTAATGTTCGTCGTTCAAAATAACAAATGTCCGGTACATTTGTTTCGTACGCACTAAAACTCAACTAGTTTTTAGGTCTTTAATTTATTATTCCGTTGAACGAATTAATGATCTCGCTAATGTTTAAATAGCTATCAAACACTAGGTATCCTATCGGACTACTACGACAGACTGGTAAGAGCTGACGGCTACGCCTCGCTCTGCCGATCGGAGGTTCAAGTCTTGCTGGACTCAACCTTTTTGTTGAGAGTGACTTAGGTCACTCTTTAGTCCTTCCTATGGAGCTAAGGCAGCCATGGCTTCACCGCCCTCTCTCTCTTTCAGCGACTACATCAAGTATGGGGGCTAGAGAGAGAGAAGGTGGAGGCAGGCTGCCTGTGCTTTTTCTTTTAGTTATTTTACCTAATTAAGACCTAGAAAATACCTTCCCTAAATCAGTGATTTCAACACTAAGGTACAGTACTATATATTTACATATATCGGCGATAACAAATTTATTCGTCCCGGAGAGATATATCGGGCCCCTTTCCCCTTCAATAACCGATAATATTGATTATTGGAATTGTCGCGATAGGAGATTTAGTACACAACCCTAATTCTTATCCATTCTTATGTTCGACTCTTATGCTAAACCAATATTACTTTTGCAAAAATCCTTTTTCAACATTGTACGCAAAATGTCATCCAATGTCAGTTCTCTACTTATTGCGTAATTAACTGTAGTAATTAACACCATAGAAGCTGCAAAGAAATTAAGTTAAACAATCAGTATAAAGTGTTATAAAGTAAAACTGTAAACATTTTGAGATCGTTTACAATAAATTGTTGTTTTCAAATTTATATCGAGTGCAATTTTGCACCACAATACAAAACATGTGAGGGCCACAAGGACTGTCTCGTAATGCGATACGCAAGAAAAGAAATCCATACGATGTACAACCCTACAAATGACTAAATTGGAAAGATTTTTTTTTTCTTTTTGTCAAATTCAATTCCCTATTTCCAAACCCAAATTGTACACTCTTCTTATCTCTTTCTAGCGAAAAAAAAAAAAAAAAACTCTAAAAACAAAAGAGCGGATAGAGCAAAAAAAAAAGAAACGGAAATAAACTTAAAAAAGACAGAAAAAAGAGCTCCTATGAAAACTAATGGGAAAATAAAAAAAACACTTGAAAAAAAAAAAAAAACAGAACGGACGTTTTTTGTTATGGCAGTTTATTGTGACTTTATCATCTACTTTCCCCATTTTACCTTTTGTTGATTCCCCTCCACCCTAATTTTTGGTTAATATCCATTTACCTCGGACGAAGAATAAAGCCGAGTTCCGGATAATCAGAACTACGGAACGGAAAGTGGAACTTGCAAATTCTCCTCCGCTGCGGTTCAAAAAACGTAATTGTCGAATTTGAATAATCGACGGCCCCTTCCGCAAAAGTACTAACGGGTCTCATAAATTCCAAAACATAAGGGGCACGAGTTAATAAATAAAATTCCGCCATAGTGGGCATTGGACCCCCTTTTCCTCCTCTCGATGAATGGGAAATGGCTCCCGCGGAATAATAAATAGTTCCGTGTTCCGATAATCTTTCGACGAAAGTCGGACGCATTTTTTCATGGTCGGTCGCGAGAAAAATGTTTAAAACCGGCTCTGGATCTTTCTCCGTGGCGATCATTTTTCGCAAACCGTTAAAAACTTTCGCCGAACATTCCCAAAAATGCGATTGTAAGTAACCGATTTCGGCTCGTTCTTCTTGCAATCGGTTCGCTTCGATTTCCCCTTCGCAATTTTCGCCTCTTTCTCGACAACCTTGACTCAATTCGACGCCTTCGACGAGACTGGGAACAACAGGGAGAGGGAGAGGGAGAGGGAGAGGGAGAGGGAGAGGGAGAGGGAGAGGGAGAGGGAGAGGGAGAGGGAGAGGGAGAGGGAGAGGGAGGGGGAAAGGGGGAGGGAGGGGGAGGAGGGAGAGGGAGAGGGAGAGGGAGAGGGAGAGGGAGAGGGAGAGGGAGAGGGAGAGTGAGAGGGAGAGGGAGAGGGAGAGAGAGAGGGAGAGGGAGAGGGAGAGGGAGAGGGGGAGGGGGAGGGGGAGGGGGAGGGGGAGGGAGAGGGAGAGGGGGAGGGGGAGGGAGAGGGAGAGGGAGAGGGAGAGGGAGAGGGAGAGGTAGAGGGAGAGGGAGAGGGAGAGGGAGAGGGAGAGGGAGAGGGAGAGGGAGAGGGAGAGGGAGAGGGAGAGTGAGAGGGAGAGGGAGAGGGAGAGGGAGAGGGAGAGGGAGAGGGAGAGGGAGAGGGAGAGGGAGAGGGAGAGGGAGAGGGAGAGGGAGAGGGAGAGGGAGAGGGAGAGGGAGAGGGGGAGGGGGAGGGGGAGGGAGAGGGAGAGGGAGAGGGAGAGGGAGAGGGAGAGGGAGAGGGGGAGGGGGAGGGAGAGGGAGAGGGAGAGGGAGAGGGAGAGGGAGAGGGAGAGGGAGAGGGAGAGGGAGAGGGAGAGGGGGAGGGAGAGGGAGAAGGAGGGGGAGAGGGAGAGAGGGAGAGGGAGAGAGGGAGTGAGAGAGAGAGTGAGAATGAGAGGGAGAGGGAGAGGGAGAGGGAGAAGGAGAAGGAGAGGGAGAAGGAGAGGGAGAAGGAGAGGGAGAGGGAGAGGGAGAGGGGGAAGGAGAGGGCGAGGGAGAGGGAGAGGGAGAGGGAGAGGGAGAGGGAGAGGGGGAGGGAGAGGGAGAGGGAGAGGGAGAGGGAGAGGGAGAGGGAGAGGAACAGGGAGAGGGAGAGAAAGGGAGAGGAAGATGGAGAGAGAGGGAGAGTGAGAGGGTACAAAAGACAAACAAGAAAATGATGAAAAAAATTGAAGTGGAGATCAGAAAAGGCAAGGAATGGAAGGAAATAAAAAAAAGGAAAAGAAAAGAAAAAGAAAGAACGTACGGAGAGAAAAGAGAAAGAGGAGAGCGAGGGAGAGAGAGAGGGATAGAAAAAACCCATTAAAATAACCAATTCAAACCCTAAAATCCCTTACCTCGACCGTGTCCTGATATGCACCGCTATGTCGAAACTCAACCGAAGTCCAAACCCTTCCGGAACCCCTTTCGAAACCTTTATTTTCCCTTTCCCTTCAATAATTTCTTCGATTGTATACTCCAAAATTTTCTTTGGTCCCCCCTTTAACAAAAATCGCATTGCGTTCGAATGGACACACCGTACCGTCCTACATTGTAATGTTCGATAAAGACAAACTCGCAATAATGAGTTTCTTTGCCAATATTTGTCAAAATAGACTCGACTTCGTACAGATAGAACCGGTACGTCGCTATAAAGTTTTTGGGCCATATTGTTTTCTTCTCCGTAAGTCAAAGTTTGAGGATGTAAATGTCGAAAAACCGCCCGTTGAATTAATTGTTCTTCGTTGTCTCGAAGGACGTCTTCCATACATTGGAAGGCTTGACAAAACTGTCGTAGGACCTGGGGATGGAGAGAAAGAGGTAGGGAGGGAGGGAGGGAGGAAGGGGAGAGGGGGGGACTTTTTTTTTCCATTGTTTTGAGCTTTTTGAGAGGGAGGAAGGAGAGACAGAAAGTGTTTCATGAATGCATTCATAATTAATGGACGCACTAGTCATTCATATTTGTTGTATTCATCACCCATTCATTTATGCATTATACTTAATTCAAATTATTGATTCTTATTAATAATAGTTTATGAATTAACTATTGTTATAATCATACCACAATAATAATAATCAATATCATTTGTATTTAATTAATCATACATTGTTTTATGCTTCATTTGTTTCATTTTCTTGAACTCACTCGTCGATGGGGTCCGGCAATAAAAACGACGAGTCTCCGTCCCGACAACAAACTAAAAACGTACGAACTTTTAAATGCTCTTAACGTATTTCCCAAACCGGCTCTCGGAAAAAATAATAGCCATTTGGTACTATTGTCGGTGAGGTTTTTCCAAGAAGTGATGGGAGGAGGATTTACTCTCGGAATCATCGCCGCAGGAGGGAGGTTACATGGTCGACAAGCCTTTGTATTCTGTTTAAAAAAAACAAAAAAATAAGAAAAACAAAAAAAAGGAAATAAAGGGAAAAGGAAAGGGAAAAACAAGGGAAAAAAAGGAAAAAAAGAGGTGGAAAAGAAGGGGGGGAAAGGGGAAAAGAAGGGGCAAAACAGGGAAAAAAGAAAGGGAAACATAAGGTTAACTTCAAACAAAAAACAAGAACATTTATCCGGTAAGTAATAAAAAAAGAAAAAAAAAGGGGAATCGAAACGAGTGAGTTTATTTAACACGCTGTCACATGGATTGACATGGTTGACAAGCCCTTTTTTTTTGTTTTCTAAAATGGATAAATTAATAATTTATGATTTTTCAAAAAGAAAATAAACCGAGACAGGAAATTTTTGGATGATAAATTACACAAAAAACCAAATTTTCTATTCAAAGTTCAAATAAATAAGCAAACAAACAAATAAACAAATAAAAACTAAATAATCCAATAAATAAATAAACAGTTAAATAAATGAATAAGTAAACTATTTTTGAAAGATAGATTAGAGGGCCGACAATCACCCCTAATATAATCTAACATAAAATATATGATTATATAATAAATAATTTTATAAGTAAGTCCATAAATGAACAAAAAAGTGATGAAGTGAAATATGAGTAGATAAATAAACAAGTAAAAGTGAACAAGTAAGTGAATATAAAAAAAGAATTGGGAAACAAAAACACGCGACAAGAATTTAACATCTGTAAAATAAGTATAAGATAATTTTGTGAAATAAACAAATCCGTATTTTACCGAAAAATACCGATAACTTTATCCATACGAAAAAAAAACGATCGGACTATCAGGATCGTTTACAAGGAAAATTAAGGAGGTGGCTTAATGAATATAAAAGCGGATAACAAAAAAGGAATAAAAATAAAATTGAAACTATAAACTAACTTATCATTTAGTATTGGTATTAAATAGCAATATTGATATTTAATATAACAAAAAAATTGGAAATCAGGGAAAGGAAATCACATTCGACAAGATTATCTACTTTGAACACAAGAAAACAAAAAAGTGAATAAATAGATGAAAAAAAAGGTAAGCTATTTATTTCTAAGTGAATAACTAAATGAACAAAAAAGTAAGTTATTTATGTCTAAGTGGATAACCAAATGAATAAAAATTCACCTCTTACTTTCCGCCTATATTTCCCACTATACTTTTCCCTCTTAAAATCCCCTTTTTCCCCCAAAAAATTTCCCATTATTTTCCCATTTTTTTACCGCACATTCCGGTTTCTTTTCCCCACATTTTCAATAATTTTCCTGATTTTTTTGAATTTATTTTGTATTATTTTCCCCCAAAAAACTAACCAGAGGCGGCCAAACGGCGCTCCTCCCTCCTGTTCCGTCCCACCCAATGCCCCCAAAAAGTCGCTGAAGGCGACTATTTTCCGCCTCCGAGGAAAAATTTCCCTAAGAAAAAAAAAAGAGAGGAAAAGGAAGAGGGAGAGGGAGAGGGAAAGGGAGAGAGAGGGAGAGGGAGAGGGAAAGGGAGAGAGAGAGGGAGAGGGAGAGGGAGAGGGAGAGGGAAAGAGAGAGGGAGAGGGAGAGGGCTGTGTATGTTATTTTACCTCCAAACCAGCTATTCTGAGCTTTAACTTCGAATTTTTGTTCTTGTCGTTTTCGTCATAGTTTCCTTCAAGAACCTCCTCTCCCTCCTTATCCTCCTCGCCCTCCTCCCTCTCCTCTCTGTCCTCTCCCTCTTCTCCCTCCTCTCCCTCTTCTCCCTCTTCTCTCTCTTCTCCCTCCTCGCCCTCCTCTCCCTCCTTCCCTTCACCCGCTTCCTTGGCATTTCCTTCCAGATTCTCTCTTCCGTGACTCATTCTCCTTCTCCTCTCTCTCTCTCTCCTCAGTTTTGCTACCTCTTTCCGAAGCTCGGCACACTCTCTCAGGGATTCTCCGACCTGTAAAGAAAAAAAAAATGCATAAAATATGCAACAAACAAGCAAAAGTTGAGCAAAAAAATGCAAAAAATTAGCATAAAAAAAGATAAAAAAAATGAGCAAAATCAAACAAAAATTAAACGACAAATAAGCGAAAAATGAGCAAAAACTAAGGATAAAAGTGAACAAAAATTGAAAAAGAAAATAGACCTGAGATTCCCATCGAGCCGAAATTTCCGCCAATTCTTTCACTCCCGCAACTAATCCCGCATTTTCCCCGTAAAGTCGCTCGATTTGAAGGGATTGGGAGTCAATCTGTAAAATTTTAATTTAAAAACAATATTAAAATAATTAGTTTCAAGTCTCCCTTCTTTCCCCTGTTATCCTTACCAGAAATGAGCGAAAAATGAGCAAAAAATGGGCAAAAAATGAGCAAAAAATCCGAGCTACCCTTAGAGTCCAGATAAAAGAAAAAGTTAAAAACAAGTGAA
>JBBHKE010000754.1:104859-162611 GCA_037447655.1 Zygnema cylindricum | reverse complement strand
TGCTACCACGCGTGCTAGGCATGCCGCTGCGACCGTCGAGACGATTAGTGCAATGAGGAAGTGTGCACGCTTTGCCGCTGCCAGCGTCGCCGTACGGATCGTGCGCACCATCGTAAGGGCGATTGTACGGATCCGGAGGCCGAAATGTACGGATTTTTAGGGTACGATATCGTACGGATGTAAGGACGGCGTTCTGCGGATTTAAAGAATCAAAGAAGATTTGGTACGGATCCTTCTTGGCGAAGGCATGTACGGATGGAGACGACAAAATAAAGGACTTCTTTTCTCTTTTTATGTTTTTTTTTTGTTTTTTTAGTGCGTATCGGCGTGTGTATGTCCTTTTTTTTGTCGTTTTCTTATCATTTTTAAATTCTCGAGCGGAAGGGGGGTGTTTCAGGGGGAGGTCGTATCTGAGTGAATGACACGGGAAGTTTCTAATTATTTTGTTTCGTTTTTGTTATTTTTTTTGTATTATTTTATTTTGGTTTTTTTTTTCGTTCGATTAGGGTTGTGTTTTTTGTTTTTGTGTACTTTATTTTCTTTTTTTGTGGTCCTTTTTTTTTCGTTTTGTTTTCTTTTTTTAATCCCTTTCTTTCGTTGAATTCCGGTCCGCTCAGCATTTTACGGTAACGGGCGTTCCATGAGCCTGTTTCCCCGTAACTATAATTAGTACAGTATTATCGAGTATTAATTGAACCGACATTTTAAAGTGCGTACATTATTTATTGGAAACGCTATATCTACAGTACAGTACTATAGTACTATACTACTGTAGATTCATGAAACAGTACACCGCCAATCGCTATTAGAGTAAGGGTGGACTTCCATTAGGCGTCCCAGTAGTTGTACGGAAAATTTTACTGAAAGGTGTGCCTTCCATTAGGTCGCATCTGTAAACCTGCGTGGCTCATTCTGGTTGGTAACACGTAGGTTAATATTCGATGCTAATAATCTTGAAAGAATCTTCGAATGCAATGTCAGAACGCAATATCTGTACGAGCGGAGGTAATATCTGTACCAGTGGACATAATATCTGTACCATCGGAGGTAACTACTGACTCGTACAGAGGGCGTTAAATGCACTACCCAAAATTTCAAAACGCAACGACAAAAAGGCGGCGGCAAACATTGATGGTGGGAGCGTGACGGGATAATTTCGGCGGATTCGCAGCCACCCTGGCGGAAGGCACATGGCCCATGCGAAGTGTACACACATATGCGCGCGCTCATCGTGGATTTTTTTTACCTTTTCCACGCGGCCTATTATTACACGTTATGTATTCGAGAACTGTCCTCACTGTGCACGGTCTTAACAAACTGTAGGGTTAGTGACGTGGCTTCACGGATAAAAAGTAAAATCGAATCCGACGGTCCTAGTTTACGCCTACAACCTTGGACAATTTTTTGTAATGTTGTTTTCGTTGAAAAAAAAAATGTTATGTTCGAACCTGTACGAAACGGTACGGCCGTCGGTAAAAAACTCCACTTTTTCGCTAATGGAAGTCCACCCTAAATAACGCTAATTCGGTGCCCTTTTTAAATTTTTTTAAACCTGAAATACAATCCATAATTCTATTTTTTCCTTTACGCCGTTTAGGGTTCTTTTTTTAATTACCGTTAATAACGGAAGTATACCGCAATTTTTATAGTGTGGTGTACGGATACGTTTTCCGCACCAGAATGTACTTTTTGAAATGCAAATGTACAAAATGTCATTTAATGTAATTGTGCACGCATGTGAATGCGCACTGGGAAAAGATACGCAAACTCAAATATTTAGATTTTGGCGTACGAATTGTCAGATTTTGTACGGGAACATATATTGATGTAGACATCAATACGGCGAGCATTATTATTCGAAAAAATTCAAATTAGAGTTGGTGGTTAATTAGTATATACGTTTTTTATTGAATTATTTTTTCCCAATTATCGTTAATAGCACTAATTTCTGTTTACCCTATTTATTCCTTTACTCTAATAGCGATTGGCGGTGTACTGTACAGTACTGTAATACGTGCGTACTATATTAAAACATTTCGTGTGTGCTATAGATATTTATGGCGTACGATGCTATATTGTACTTTACAGCATAAAATACGTATAGTACGAACGAATCAGATATAGCGCTTACAACAGTTTCTGCGCCATGTGAGCTACGACTTGCAGTTAAGAAAGAAGATTTCAGTTATAACAAAATCTCTTCCGCCAATGAGAATAGTACAGTTTTAGTACGGCCAAATCTAATGGTACAGTACTGTAGTCAATGAATTTCTGGCCAATAAACAAAAAATTTAGGATTGCAAATAGAAGTACAAAACCTACTCAATACCGTACATAATTCTGTATTTTGATTTTTGAAAATGGTTTTTCGTACGATTTGACACTATTCGTGCCCATAGGGCCATTCACAAGTGGCCACGCTCACGACTTGTCTTCAGATTTCCGTACATAACACAAATTGATAAACAGTAAAGACGTCAGGTACATAAAGTACATTACTGTACTGTACATTGCTGTATCTGTACTCGACTGTAGCAGTTTTAACAGAAGGGATCCTCTTATGGAATCTCAGTCTTATTTTTCCCGTCTTTTTTTCCTTACGTACGTTCCTTTCACTTCTTTTTTTTGTCTTGTTTGAAGGTGGGCAAGAAAACATTTGCTAAAGTACACCTTACATCGCCGAAATCAATTATTAACGTTAAACTAAATTTAATAGAAGAAACACTAAATGATGTCCTCCTGGCCAATCATGAACCACGTAATTAAATAAATAAATAGCACGATTAGAACTGATTTCTAATGCTTTTGGGTAAAAAAAAGCCACTAGAGAGTGCTGAACAGTGAACACCAATTACCGATGTGAAGTACAGTACGGCACAGCACACTATATAAAGTACAATGTATAGTGTATTTATACGTACTGTCAATAATGATTTTTGTAATTTTGTTATTTGTCCTTACGGCTTCTGAGTGACAAATATAATTTGTCATTTTGTCTGGTTGCGCAATCATTCGCTCCTTTTTCCAAAAGCTCCTCCCCTCGTCCCCGACACCTGAGATTGAATTCTGCGGTCAGGACTATCCGATTTTTCAGTAAAACCCTAAACAGAAAAAAACAATCTTCGTACGGCAAAGTGATTAATTGATTATCTATGTTTTAGGGTGGACTTCCATTAGGCGTCTCAATAATTGTACGGAAATTTTTACTGCAAGGCGTGCCGTCCATTAGGTCGCGACAGTAAACCACTTTTTATTTGCGTGGCTCAATCTGGCTGTAACACGTAGGTTAATATTAGATGCATAAAATCTTGAAAGAATCTTAGAATGCAAAGTTTGAACGCAATATCTGTACGATCGGAGGTAATATCTGTACCCGCGGAGGAAATATCTGTACCGTCGGAGGTAACTAATGGCTCGTACATACGTCATTAAATGCACTACCCAAAATTTCAAAACGCAACGACAAAAAGGCGGCGGCAAACTTTGATGGTGGGAGCGCGACAGGCTAATTTCGGCAGATTCGCAGCCACCCTGGCGGAACGCACGTGGCCCATGCGACGTGTACGCACATATGCGCGCGCTCCTCGTGGATTTTTTTTACCTTTTCCACGCGGCCTATTTTTACACGTTCTGTATTCGAGAACTGTCCTCCCTGTGCACGGTCTTAACAAACTGTAAGGTTGGTGACGTGGCGTCTCGGATAAAAAGTGTAATGAATCCGACGGTCTGAAATTACGCCTACAACATTGGACATTTTCCTGTAATGTTGTTTTCCTCAGGAAAAAAAAATGTACGAACCTGTACGAAACGGTACGACCGTCAGTAAAAAACCATACTTTTTTCGCTAATGGAAGTCCACCCTTAAATTTTAACAATCTAATCTCCTAATCTGTCTTCGCGCCTAGCAAAGGGTGAAGAGCTACAATCTCGGTTACTGGATATCTGGACCGTCCGATGCAATAAAATTTAGAGTATGCACTTTATAACTCGACACGTGTCCTTATGCTGGATTAGGTCATAGGTCGAAAAAAATGAGTCTAGATTTGTGTCATCTGGACCTGAAACTTCAAAGTTTAAATTGTACTCCAGTTTGTCGTTTTTTTCTTTTTGACCCACTGCCACGTGTCACTCCAGCTCACCTTCAAACTTCACCTGAAACCAACTCTCGAGGTGATCTCTCAGTTGAAGTCACAAGTTACAACAGCAACTAAAGGGGTGTGCCCATAGATGAAAGGGGTGTGGCGACCGTCGCCGCCGCAGTCGTCGTCGTCGTTTTTGTAGACGTCACCAATTGTCGAAAGTTTCGTAGTCGTCCTCCAATCATCACAAGGTGTACCCACGTCTACAAACGTCACCTTTTAAAGTTACGATTTCATTTTCGCACATGGGAACGCTATGAAAATTAGTACGGAGAATCTTCATTAAAATCCAAAGCTATTTTTTAAAGTACTGTACTGTACCAGCTACATGCGCACAATCTTAACACGGTTTTGTTTTCGCACGTGTAATAAAAATTTGAAACATTCATGCAGTACGGAATACAAAAAAAACTGCCCCGCTTCCAGCCTGTACGAATTTATGTACGAACTTTTGTACGAATTTATGTACGAATTTATGTACGAATTTTTCTTCCGTGGAGGGTTTTTGGCAACGGATGCCATTTTTCAAAAGCGAAATTCTTAGAAAAACGCCCCTCCCTCTCCCTCTCCTTCTCCCTCTCCCTCGTACCTTTTCTCACTTTAATTTTCACACTCCCTCACTCTTAATCTCTCGCGTATTTTTGTACGATCCGTACGAATTTCGCTTACCATAGGTCGGCAAAAGGCCAGAAAAAAAAAAAAAAAGTGCCTTTTGCTAACCACCGCAAAAGGTATTTTAGCGTTTCTTGATATTAAAATGTGTATTTCCGTTTTCTTTTTATATTTCTATTTTCGTCTTTTTTTTTTTCATCTCTTTTGTCATTTTTTTTCCTTTTCTCCTTTTTTCTTCGTCTTTTTTTTCCCCTTCCACTGTTGTTATTTTTTGAGAAAGAGAATGCCCTAAAAAATAGTATTCAATAGAATACAGTATGCACTGAAAAACATTATGCAGTAAAAATAAATTAGGCTGGAACATAGACTGCAATAAAAAATTGTGCGCAATAAAAAATAGTGTGTACTAAAAGTAGTATATATTGAAAAACATTATGCACTAAAAAGTAGTATGCAATAGAATATAGTATGCACTAAAAAATATTGTGTAGTGGAAAATAAAATAGTTTAGAAACTAGAATGCAGTAAAAAATTGTCTGCAAAATAAAAAAATAGTATTCTGGGAAGCGGTATGTATTGAAAAACAATATGTACTATAAAATATTATGTAGTGGAAAATAGAATAGGCTAGAAAATAGTATGCAACAAAAACTTGTCTGCAATAAAAGTAGTGTCTTTTGGAAATTGGTATATATTGGAAAATAGTATGCACTATAAAATAGTGTGCAATAGAAAATAGGATGTATTGAAAATTACTGTGTATTAGATTCCAATTATGTGTACCTAACAAATGTTCAATTATGTATGATATCTGTCATCTTGCATCTTTTGCCCACCTATAACATTATCACTTTTCAAAGTAATTGTTATCAACGAAAAATTATATTCACTTGTTTTTTTATTTTTTTACTTTTTTTTACAGGTAAAACGTTTTTTTTATTTTTTTTATGTTTATCACTCCATTCACAGGTAACATGTTGGAAAATGTGATGCGGGATGTATACGTTTCATGCCAACAACGTAGTCGAGCCTTTACTCCATACTCTACGAGTTTTACCCAGAATCCCTCCCATTGTGACCCCTGGCTCACTAATTACAACAGAATCATTGCCAAAGTGGAATGTAATCAACCCTACAAAGCGAAAAAGATCGATGGAAAACAAAAAAGCACCATGTGTTGAATTGAAGCGAATAGAAGCGAAAAGTGGGAACAGGGATGGAGGCTACCCGCCATATCTGGCATACCCGTCATCTCCTACAAGGTAAAGAAACACATTACTACTCACAACTCACCGAAAATATTCCCACTTGCATGTGTGTGTCAATTTTTTTTTCCAATTTTGATCTTTTAAAAATCCTTGAATCGTGCATCGACCCAGGCGATCCTAAAGTGAGGTCGCTGAATTTTATTAGATGATCCACAACCGATTGAAGTACCGTTGAATAATTATGTTTAGTGTCAAAGTAATCTATTGCTAACATTTTATTTCCAAGAGAAATTTCTATATAGGTGCAATCTAAAGCCCCCACACAATTTGATAGCCCTTTGTCTTCCGCAAAAAAAATCTTAGTATTTTGAAAATCTTTATCCGTAGGCCATCTGATCCAATGCCTTGGCTTTTTTACAATTGCCTTCATGATTTTACAAACACTTTCCTCCTTGTTGAGCGTCCAACACCAAATACAAACTCATATGCTTTACATATTAATCCTTTTTTTTTTTTTTAATCTCATTAATGCAATTAAAATTTGTTTTTCTACAGTCAATTTTCTATTCGGTAGGTTTTGAAGTCGGGGGGGAGGTTAATGTTAAGTTCGTTTTCTAATTCTCTCACCAAAAGCTAGACCGTATTTTTTAAGTCGAAAAATTTGTCGAAAATGTTCGTCGCTATAACGTTGTAACTCTTCATCTGCTTAATGTAACGACCTCGGTTCGATGTAATACTCTCCATTTGGATAAGGTTGGATGTTGGTGTGTCGTTTGGAGAGACCATGTTGCCAATCCGTTCACAAATTTCGAAATAGCGGTTCGAGTAATCCGTTAGATGTGATGGTTCCTAAACTTTGGTGTCAAGAAAATTTTCATGATCATTGCATAGTCGTGGTTAACACAAATGTGACATTTTGTATGATCGTTGCCAAAGCAACTCTTTTTCTTTTCTCGAATCGTCTTAAAAAATATTCCAATTTCAATTTCCATTTCTAATTATTAATTTCAGCATGCCCAATCCTAAAGAGGTGTTCTCTCCTCTAGCGGATTTTTTGTGAGACCTTTTCTAATTGGTTGCAATATGTTTGGCTAATTATCAACCAAACTTGCTAACCCGCACTAGTTAACTCGCATTAGGGACCGTGAGTGCTTTTGGTGGACTCGTTATGGCCTTTCGGATAATGCAAATCTTTGGTCTGAATTATATTTTCGAGTGCCGAAGCGAACTGAATTGTTCGTACAAATGTCACTAAGCCCCTTAATTCCGTTTGGGCATGACAATGTGTACTTGTTCCGTCTTATGAGCTGACTTAAAATCCATTAACATGGCAGTCCAATGTGTTTTCATCACTTCCATATAACAAGGTTTTAATTAAATTGCAAAATGATCTCTCCAACATTTGTCAAATTTGCAACCTAATACGAATAGAAAGTACTATATCGAATCGAGGTCTTTACATTGGGCAGAGAAGAATTACGACGGTCTAGTGACCAACTTTTTCGGCAATGCTTTCAACTCAAAAAAAATATATGCTCGAGTTTTTGGTGAAAGAATTAGAAGTTGAGTAAATACTAAACCTCCCCCTTCAAGACTTCAAAACATTCCAAATAGAGAAATGATTGTAAAAAAGCAGGTTTTAGTTCCATTAATGGGAGTCACTCACTAAAGAGGGGTCACACGTACTTCTAAGGAGTTTGGTATTGGATAAGTTTGGTATTGGACTTTTGTAATGGCGGCAACTGTGGAAACACTTCAGCATTACATCAGATGGTCTACGGAAAAAAAAACTTCAAAAAATCAAACATTATTTCGAGGAAGTGAAAGGGTTACCAAATTGCATGGGGGTCATAAACTTCACTCATATACAAACGATACTTGGAAATCAAATGTTAGCGGTCGATTGCTTCGTAGCCAAGTGAAATTATTCAATAGTAGTTTAATCTGTGGAGCATAAAATAAGATTTATTGGCCTTAGTTCAAGATCTCTTGGATCAATGCTTGATTCGAGGTTCTTTAGAAGATAAAAAGTGGACTAGATTTTCAAAGACGTATATATGCAAGTGGTAATATTTTCCAATGGGAAAAGTTAGTAATGTGTTTCCTTACTTTGTAAGAGATGTCGGGTAAGCATTAGATCCAAACCTCATAGTGCTTTACTATGGTTCAAAATTGAGTGAATACCAAACAAAATTGAAGTTTCGACATTCGCATTGACGATGGTGGTCGAACGAGCTTTTGGTAAACTTAAACCACATTGGAGATATCTTTTAAAAATATACCATCGACAAAAAGAATCAATGGCGATTTTTACTATTACTATTGCTTGTGTCCTCCATAATATGTTTATTGCGAAAATCGAGGCGATATTGATTAGGAGTTAGGAGTTTGGAAACGAGCAAGCAAAAAATGTTAGTGGTCTTCGAAAAAAGGCCTCGCGCATGTCTCGAGCTCAAGAACGACGAGCACGACAAGGTGGAGATGTTATAAGGCGATTGATTGTTCTAGATCCTAAACATTCAAGGGGCTAAAGTAAAAGATGTTTTATTTGACCACGCTATGAGGGATAGACGAAAGAAACATAATGATAATGGTGTATATGTTTGTGATGTAGAAAGTGAGGGAGACATGGGTATGTGTATGAACAAAGTTAATGACGACAAACAAACTGGTACTTATGGTAGCGTTGAAGATAATAGAGTTGAAATGTACATTGATGATTACAGTTCATATTGTTTATTTTGGGTTATGAAGTCAGTTTTTTTTTCTTTTTTGGCCGCGTGTTCCAGTACATAATTATCCTCTAGAATGTAATGTGAGTGTTGCGTTTGATTTACCTCTATTCGCATTACAATTGGACGAAATGTGTTACACTATTTTTTAATGGTTTAATTTGTTAATGGTTTCATTTATTCCATATTTGATGTTCTATGCCATTTTCTTTTTTCATTGTAGATGGTTTTTAGAGCTTTCCTGTTATTTGGTTTCATATGTATTTTGTTTCATTCTATCCATATTTTCTTCTGCAACATATTTCATTTCTTTTTAGTAAATGTTTGTTGATATTTATAAAGGTTTTTCACTTTTTCTGTTTTCGTATTAATCCTCCTGTATTTCTTCTATGTTTGCTTTTCTGTCTCATTTTTTTCTATCATTGTTTATTATTATTATCAATCTTATTTTGAGCTTCAAAATTACTACTAGGATGGAATTATCAAATTGTTAATTCAAACCTCGAAACTCAACTTCCATAATTGTTGAGTACCTAAATAAGAACAGTTTATCAAAACAATTTTTACAAAAATAAAACAAGGTTGTTGAGTTTAAAATGCATGTAGAGGTTGTTTTTCAACACTTTCAAACATTTTGGTGCACAAACCATAAGCACCAAACAACATGGATGAACACAAAGATGATGTTTTTCGTAAAAAAACAAACACAACAAGCATCATATTGTATATGTCGAATAAGGTTGCAAACATATCAAAAAACAACCTTAGAAAAAAAATGAACATTAAATAAACTATTTCGACCCTTTTCTTTGTACAATTTTTTTTGGTTTTTTAACCATTGGACCCTATGTGACATTAGAATCCAAAAAATCAAAAGTATTTGAAGGTTAGATAGTCGTATTAACTATTCAATATTTTATCCATATTCGTCGCGATTGCCGACATCAATTGATCTATGAATCTATTCATAACACTTTCGATTGAGGCAAGATGTTCTTTTTGACGTTCAAATTGCAAGTTCATAAGTTCGTTTTGTTGTTCAAATTGCTTTTTGATCAAGTTATCAAGCAATTCACCAACTTCTTTTACCACTTGCGAAGAACTCTCTTGTTGAATCTTACACACATCTCGTTTTCTTTTCCGAGTGCTGGAGTACTCATCGTCATAGGAAGGGGATGGAAATCCTATGCCTTTCTCTTCACTTCTTTCATCTTCTCTCCTCTCCTTCTCGCTTTCATCACACACGTCTTTTTCAAATTCATTCTCTTCCGAAATATTTGCATTTGCACTCGCAGTTGCTTCACTTGTATTACCTCCTTGTCTTTTTGGGTCCTCTTCCAAAATTACCGTATCTTCCTCTTCCTGTAAATTTTCATCCACTTTTGGCCGGTCGTCACCGGTATCCGAAGTAACCTTCAGGTTTACCGCATCCCTCTTGGGCCACCACGTTTCCATTTCATCAAACATTGCTTTAGAAAACGACGGAGGCAAACCAATTTTTGTCCTTTCTTTTTTTTGCATTGTAAAATAATTGGCAACGTCACCTTTAAAACCATAACCCCTAATTTTTTTGAATTCATTCGTTAGATTATTCCATTTCTTTTCGCATTCACCCCACTCTCGATATACCTCATTATCTTGCAAAGTTTTGGAGATATTCCCCCATTTGTCAGCCTTACTCCCAAACTTTGCCTTAGCACTTATCTTTGGGTTTTGAAGAAACTCTTGTTTTTTTGCTTGGTGTAAGGCCTCCATCTCGAAAAGCTCCCACTTCTCGCTTCTCTTTTTACGGATTTTTGTTGTCTTTCTTCGCTTTCGTGGGGGCATTATCCATCTTTGAGGTGCATTTGCGGCCGTGAGTACAAAATTCATGGAAGGAGGATTCGTAGAGAAAGAAATTGTGGGTAGCATTTGAGGAGTATGCATTGAAGAAGATAGAGAAGAAGAGTATATGTTGCTAAGGGGCTCGTTTGTGTCATTGGTGTGTCGAGGCCATGCGTTCCGCATCATGTTTTTTGACATATTATCTGTGAGGGGAGTGATCAAAATAGGGAAAGAGAAAAGGTAAAAGTAATTAGAAAACGATTACGGAAAACAAAAACAGATTGATATTAGTATGTTAAATTACATTTAGGCTGTTGATAGCAAGGCAAACAATGTGTTCTATACTTATAGATTTACAGACAACAACAACATCACAATTCACTTGCAATATATACATTTTCCTATATTCTCGCTTTTTCCAAGACTGGCCTCCACTTTTACTGTAGATTTTTGCTAGGACTTAGTATTATGTTGTACAATTTTTTTAAGTAGAAATTAAATCAATTATACTAACATAGGTTTTGGAAAATGATTTATACTCTCTCCAATTTGTGCTATCCGTGGTATTTTATTTCATGGCGTTCAAAAAAAATACAACATCAACCACAAAACCAATTGGAAAGAATAAAATGATTATTGGTTAAACTTGGAAAATCGAACCTGTAGCACTTTCGGCGAGTCTTTTGACTTTCGAAGCTGAAGAGTTCCTAAGTCTTACTTTAACGGTGTTGACTTTACATTGGCATATACCAAAAAAAAAAGAGGGGGGAACCAAAAACCCACGGAAACCAAAAATTAAGTGAAGCCCAAGCAGAGAAGAACAAGTAAAGATGCAAAAAGGTGAAATATCACATGAAATATCAAAGATTTTATTTTTGTAAGTGCCATAGCCAACATTTCCGAGGAAAATTTGAATTAATTCATTGCATGTGAGAAGAAAAAACACCTAGATAAAAATAAAAGAAAGAATAACAATAAGAGACCATTATCCGAAGTCCGCAATGGGAACCTCCCACTTGTCGGTAACAAGTTGCAAAAGCGGACCGCCAAAATACATAAAATATCGCACTTTTGCAAAAATAGAGTGAAAAAGAAACATTTATTATACAAAACAATTGAAATCATACTTGCCTGTAGGAAGTTACAATGCAAACTATTTCTCATTGCATACTATTTTTAAAAACATACTATTCTCAGTACACTATCTTTTATGGCATTCTATTTTTTATTGCATAATATTTTTTAGTACATACTAATTTTCAGTGCATAATATTTTTCAAAACATGCCATTTTTAGTTCACACTATTCATTGCATACTACTTGTTATTGCATACCATTTTTAGTGCATACTATTCCAAATACACACTATTTTTCAGTGTTTACTACTTTGCAGTGTGGACTATTTTCAGTGCATACTATTCCCCGTTCTCACTATTTTTCAACACTTACTGTTTTTTAGTGCATACTATTTTCTGGAAAGTGTGTCCTTGTTTGTACTATATAACAGAAAATGCGTGAAATCACTCACTCATTACAACTTAAAATCCCAAATTCGTGTCACATCCTCTGTATTCGAACCCAAACGAACAAGAATAATGAATTGTTAAATAAACTTGACCTCTCAGACTAACATAGACCAACATACCTTATTGCAACCAGCCTCCGTTGTCACTCTTACTAGCGTATCAATTCTGTACACAAACCAACAAAAAAAGGAACAAACAAATAAATCATCCTCGAAGTTATAAAACAGGCCTAGTAAACTGATAGGTTATACACACTCGGAAGCCACGACCACATCTTCCATGTGCCCTACCCGGGATCATCAATGAACCTGTCAACCCTGTTTTGGTTGGAAGTTGGGAAATCTCAAAACAAATCACATTTCTAATGTCTGTTTTATCATAGAATCAATTTTTCCGTTTGTTTTTGCTACAGTCAAAAGCCTTACAAAGAAACAAAAAAGACAGATTCAAATACTGTATAAAACACAGACCAAATATGAGAAAACTATTGGGAACGCTCTATACTGTATATGTAAAATTATACATTTACATATGTTACCCCGTATCATAAGTGTATTGTACTAAAAAAAACAGCTAAATGCATAGTAAAGGGTCACTACAGACATCGTTTCTACATTTGAAGCACATAAACAATCCTTTCGCAATCCTTTCAGGTGACAATTCACTCGAATAGCTCACAACAACACAAAAACAGAACTAACTTACAGGAAAAAAACTCATACCAAACCACAACTTCGAAGAATCTTTTGCTCCACAAAAAGGATTCCCGTTGCCACAATCTGGCCAACTTCTAAATCTGCTGGAAGATTACCAAAATTGTGAACCGCAAAAAAAATGAGCGTTAGAAGGAAAAGAAATAGGATTTTTCGACGCTATTTTGTATTCAGAGAGTAAACCAAAGTCGAGACTGAATCACTGCTATTAACGTAGTTTCAAAAATTGTATCATGTTATTAAGAAAACCTCACAAGTAGAAACTAAGTAAATAAAACATGAAATGCTGATCGGCAAATTATGACGCAAATGAAAAAAAACCAAGTTTACAGATCGTACACATACCTATAAAAACAACATTAATTTTGAAAAAAACCACGTGAAACTACTCGATTCCACCCTTTAAATAACAAAAAAAACCGAATGCAAATTCAAAAGCAAAGTTGTTTTTTCAAATGTCTTAAGATTGCCACAATCAAATTACATCCAAATCATGGTTTCACCAGCCTAAAATCAAAGCAAGAGCATGGCTTTTCAGATAAAAAGAAAATAAAAAAAAGAGATTGCCTACAATAATTGCAATGTGATAATCAGGAGCACAAGCTGTTTTCTCTCTCAGCCTAACTGTCAAGCCAGAACCCAAAAAATCCAAAAACCATTTTTTTTTTTTTTTTTTCTAGAAACCCAAAAATTTCATTACATGAAGGACTACACCGCCCATAGCTAGAAGAGTTAGTGAATTATTAGTGATAGTACTTTGTTCAAATTAACAACTTTAATTTAAGTTTTATAACATGGCTCATCATGACCCACTTAATTAAAGTTGTTACCAAAAGTGTTTATGGTTTTAGGGTAGAAAAAAATACACACTTGATTAGAGTGGTAACCCTAATAGAGATGGATAGTGTATTAAGCCATAGAGAGAGATACCTCTCCACGTCATCATTTTTTTTTTCTTTCATTTTCATTTTCGACTACTATTAGTTGATTACGGTTTCTTATATTTATGAGGCAAAGAAATAATATAGGGTGGACACAAAATAAAAAAAGGAAAAAAAGGAAAAGAAAAGGTGAAAAGGAAAGAAAAGGAGAAGGAAAGGTGTGTACTTCTTCTTTTTGCAAATATTACAAAAAATGTAGTGGACTTGACTTTTTAACTTATTAACTTTTTAACTTTCCAGCAATGTAAGAAACTTTGTTTTATTAAAATATTGGAAGTCACGAATCCAGAAAAAAAACAAAAAAAAAGATGAAGAGAACAAGAAAAGACAAGAAAAGAAAAAAAAAAAAAAAAAGCGACAAGAAGAAGAGATGCTGAAAATTAAAAGAGATGAAAAAGAAAAAAAGTAAAAGAAAAAAAGAAAAAAAGAAAATGAAAGAAAAAATAAAAGAAAAAGAAAATAAAAGAATAAAAATAAAAAAAATTGCATCGGTTTGTATGTGTTTTAATAATTAAAAAAGGTAAGCTACAGTACTGTACCTTTTGCGATGGTTAATTTTTATTTATTTTTTGGATTTTTCTTTTTTCTCCTTGCCGAATTTTTTGCAGCGTTAAGATAAACTCCTTATAGTGTGGATCCAAAAACGCGATACATAGAGAGAGAGGGAGAGGGAGAGGGAGAGTGGGAGAGGGAGAGGGAGAGTGGGAGAGGGGTACGAAAGGACAGCGAAAGAGACGCCTTCAAAGATTCCTCCAACAAAACATTCCGTACAGGGTAACAAACTTTTTTCTTGTGTACTCTCCTTCGTACAAAAAAAATAGAAACGAGTGACGCGTGCGAAAACGTTTTCCTATTCGATATTAAAGTGTTGCTTTTAATAAAATCGACTCGAGTCGATTTCAGCAAAAGTTTGAAGATAGAAGTTGGCATGACGTGGCAGAGGGTCGAAAAGATAATAACGCCAAATTGAAGTACATTACAGTACAAGGTGACGTACAATGTACTGGTTTTTACTAATGTTGGGTATCGGGTAAATTCATATCGCGATAATATCGATATTCAATATATTGAATATCGATTGAGAAGAATCCTCGATATATCGTACCGAGACCAACATAAATCGTCGCGATATATAGTATGTTTTAAAGTTAATATTTTTATTTTTTTATATAATATGTTATTTTAGCGAAAAAGTCAAATTGTCTAATACGCCACGTACGTCGTGATTTTCGTTCCGTGACTTAAAGGTAGACGCCGCAAAATGTAACCAACAAAAAAGTACTAATTCTATAATTCTAATGATTACTTATTTGGGGTATGGTTACACGAGGTCTCTGAAATAGTACGGACAACAAAATTTATGTATTACAGATAGTGTTGGGTATCGAGGACCCATTGCCGATATTCGATATATATCGAATTTCAGGTACCTGATAATCGATATATCGCTTCAATATATCGAATTTCAAACCATCGCGATATATTGCCGATATATCGCCGATATATCGTATCGTCAATATATCGAAGCTAAAAAATCCCACAGGTTTTCAAAGTCTCGTGACTTCGGACAAAGTGAGTGTAAAATCTTTGCCGGAAAGAAATACGGTTTTTTCTGAAAGTCAGCAGAGTGAAGGAGATCTTTGAGGTACATTGACGAGGTACACGTGAAGTACACGTACGTCATACGCAGGTACGATTTTCCAGACGAAAAAGGTCGGTTTCCAGATATTCGATGATTTTTGAGATTTGGTAGTCAGCTTACGTGGAACCACTCATCTCAGAACACGTATGTAAAACTTTTTGACAAAAGATACGCGATGTACCCGAGGCCTCTGTAATACATAAATTTTGTTGTCCGTACTATTACAGAGACCTCCTCGTGTAACCATACCCCAAATAATTAATTATTAGAATTTCAGAATTAGTACTTTTTTGTCGGTTACATTTTGCGACGTCTACCTTTAAGTCACGGAACGAAAATCACGTCGTACGTGGCGTATTAGACAATTTGACTTTTTTGCTAAAATAACATATTATATAAAAAAATTAAAAATTAAAAATTTTAAAATACTATATATCGCGATAGTTTATGTTGGTCTCGGTACGATATATCGAGGATCCTTCTCAATCGATATTCGATATATTGAATATCGAGATTATCGCGATATGAATTTACCCAATACCCAACACTAATTACAGAGACCTCGGGTACATCAAGTATCGTTGTAAATAAGTTTTACATACGTGTTCTGATATGAGTGGTTCCACGTAAGCTGACTATCAAATCTAAAAAATCATCAAATATATGGAAACCGACCTTTTTCGTCTGGAAAATCGTACTTGCGTATGACGTACGTGTACTTCACAAGTGCAACTCATCAATGTACCTCATAGATCTCCTTCAATCTGCTGACTTTCAGGAAAAAACCGTAATTCTTTCCGGCAAAGATATTACAGCATAGTTCAAAAGTAGGTGACCATACGCCCGTACAAAAGTTCCAATTCCCAACCAAAAAAAAAAAAAAAAAAGACAAAAAATGTTAGTCAAACAGCCACATAAAGAATACCAAAAAAACACGACACACATGTTAAAACTAAAAAAACTAAATTCCAAAAACAAAAATTAAAAGAAATAAGTAAAATTAAGATTCAAACATTAGTAAATAAATAAAAAAAAGTACCTGTTTTTTGCGTCAATTTCCATCTGCATTTTTTCGCATCTTCCCTTTGTGGCGTTTAAACACGTCTCCAACTTTCTCTCCCTCGCCGCCTCTCCCTCTCTCTCCCTCGCCTCCTCCTCTCGCCTCCTCTCCAGCTTCAGAAACTGGCTCATCTTGGCCTCGTACTGCGACTCTCTGCAAAACGACAAAACAAAAAATAAATATAGCAGCTGTCAATAGTAGCAAAATGGAAAAAAAGGGAAAAAAAAGACTCAAAAACAAGCCGTACCGGGATTTCCGGCCGGGAAGATCATTGAAAGCTTAATTTTTCCTTTTTATTTCCTTTTAATTTCCTTTTTATTTCCTTTTTATTTCCTTTTAATTTCCTTTTTATTTCCTTTTTATTTCCGTACCTCGGCATTTCTTCGGCTGCAATCTCCTCTGCCTTCGGCTCCTCCGCGATAATCGTCTTTTCTTCCTCCTCTTTAATTTTTGTCGTTTTCGTTTCCGCCAAAGCGCCTTCGTTTGCCATCGGCGTGACGTCACTCTCCTCCACAAAGCGTGCGAGTTTTCCGGCGTAGAAGGCGGCCATGTCCGCCGGACTGAACACCAGGTCCGCGACACGCTGCGAAAAAACACAGAAAAAACAGAGAAAAAACGGGAAAAAAACGGAAAAAAACGCAAAAAAAAACACAGAAATTAGGTTCTTTTTCTTTTTCTTCTTCCTCTTCTATTTCAAGGAAAAGGAGGATAAATGAGGTGAAACAATGGCGGAGACCCCCCCATGGCCATGCCTGGAGCGCCAAATGAAGCGAAGTGCTGCAACGGGGAAACGGGAAGCCGAATACGAAATGGCATTTAATAAAATACGAAGCAATAGAATACAACAGAATGGCGGCAGGCGTGCGACGCACCTGAATCGTGCGAAAAGCTTTGCGTGAAAACATTGGCTCCATGGTCGCAAAGAGGGGGGGAGGGAGGGAGAGAGAGGGAGAAATGAATAAACAAAGATCGGAGAATAATGGAAGTACGACGGCTTCTTCTCAAGGTAGAAAGCTAATGTCAAGAATAGACCTCAAAATTAGACGTGGCAGATAGTTTGTCAGAGGACGAATTTATATATTTTCCGCGCCAGAAATTGAGACTTGGCGTCGAGCCCTAAACGATCCGACGGCGGATGCGCGATGGATCGTACGGTCGAGGAGTTCTGTCTAAATTGTACGGATTGCTATTTTTTTCGGCGCGCTCAAGTAGAAGATCCGACGGTTTTATAGACAGCAATCGGACGGTTGAGGATTTGGCTTTATAGTTACGCAGGACCTTCGGTTTTGTCCAAAATGTACGGACACGCGAAAACTGGGCACGTTTCATGAATGACGTGGCAAATTTTGAATAATCTTAATTGTAAAACTTGCGACGGGCAAACCATAGGGGGTACAAATGGATAAATAAAATAATAAAACAAATTTGGTGGTTGTGGCCTGTTTGTCTCTATCCAGAAAATCTGACGGCCGACTGCACATCGATCGAACGGTTGAAGAGAGCTTTTTTTAAGATTACGCAGGACCAGTGATGTCCAGAATGTACGGATAAATGTCCTTTATGACTGACGTGGAAAATTGTAAATAATCTTTTTTTTTAAACTTGCGTAGGGAAAGCCGTGAGGGAAAAAATGCGGGCAGGGAAAAAAAAAATCAATTTGGTGACTGTGACTTGTCTGTCTCTAGCTGGAGAATCCGACGGCCGAAAAAAATCGATCGAGCGGCGGATGATCTTGCTTTACAAATACGCAGGACCTCCAATTCGTCCAAAATGTACGGACCTTTTAAAATTGAGCGCGCTTTTTGAATGACGTGGCAAATTTGGAAGTAATTTTATTGCGAAAAAAACCATCGGGTACAAAGGGGGGAAACTATAAATAATTGTCGCGCGAATATCCGCCGGGTGACGCGAGACAGCTCGAAGAACGGTCGGCCAGCCAATCTTTATTAGCGTGGAAGTCTTGAAGGACAATGAGCTCAAGCGCTAATTTAGTGTTGACGCTATTTTGCTTGTCACTGTTAAAATAACAAAAGCATAGTTCAAAAGTAGGTGACCGTACGCCCATACAATATGCCTATTGTACGCAAAACATACACTATGACCTTAAGACCCATATTGCAATGGCCGCAAAATGAACAAAAATAGTAACATGGTTGAGTTGCACATCGATAGATAGAGAATTAAACGACATGTCTAAATTTTGAAAAAAAATCGGACAAAAAAAATTTTTTTGTGAGTTTTGAGGGACTTTTTATTTAAACCGTCAGATTTGGACGATCGGACGGTCACTGATCAAAGTAGGCGATTTAAAAATATCACATGAAAAGCCCATAACACAACTTACGAAAGGACAATCTGTCATATTAGCGTCTGCAATTTTTAGGGCCACACTAAATAAAGCCTCAAATTGACCAACCAAGCAATATGGGACGATAAAAAAAAAAATATACCACACTGCCAAAAAAATTACCAAAACCTACGGACCAACCCCGTTGGTGGCTGCAAAACAACTTTCTGAAAAAGCTATGAACAGTCCGTACTCTCTCTCGTCGCACTCTCACCGCTCTCCACCGCGCTAATTTTAACTCCATCGCAATTATTTCGAAATTTTGTTAGGTCGCCCGTCCGCGTTTTTTTTTTTTCACGGTTTTTTTTCCCACGGAATGTCATCCTACGCTGTGTCAGTTCTCTAAAAAAATTCGTCCGGCGGCATGCGTTGTACTTTGATCTTACGTCAGTTTCGAACGTTCGTATAAGAGTGTGCACGACGCACACACATACAGTTTACCTACGTTGCGCGAGTTTTGTGCAAAGTTTTGTGCGCTTACCAAAGGCCTACCATAAAAAAGCCTACTTTTGAACTATGTTTTACCGTTACTTTGTCAGAAGTCACGTGACTTTGATAACCTGTGAGATTTTTTTTTTTTTTTTTAAAGCTTCGATATGTTGGCGATACGATATATCGCGATTATTTGAAATTCGATATATCGAAGCGATAAATCGATTATCGGGTATCTAAAATTCGATATATATCGAATATCGGCAAACGATCCTCGATACCCAACACTAGTTTTTACCCATTTTTCGTACGGTGGAATATTTTATCGTTGCAAGTTTCAATTTTGGAGTAAAACGACAGAAAAATAACCTAACCTTTAACTACACTCTTTAACCCATGGGCATACAGATTTAACTTACAGATGTAGAAATCCATATCGTACGTACTTTTGTGCGAATTTTAATCAAAGATTTGGTCAAAAGGCGGACCACCGGCGGCAAGATATTCCACAATAGTAGCAATACCGTGCACACTGCGTAGGCCAGGTCAAACATCAGCTTGTCGTTTCAAAACTTGTTGTCAGGGTCGAAAAAAAAAGCGCGCACAAATTAAATAATTTTATACCATATATGTCCAAGTCGTATGGATTTGGATTTTTTTCCGAAAACTACGTAGTATTCGCATGTTTCGTAAATTTCGTAAATTTCGTAAGTCTCATATTGTACGGAAATTGTACATATGTTTTCAAAAAAAAAGACGTCGGTTCATTTTCGAGCGCAAATTTTGATATGTCCTCCACTCCTCCTGCACAAGGAAGTCGCCATTATAGACGCCATAAAATCGGCCATTAAACCTGTCATTGAAGCCACCCATTAAGCTTCCACGAATCAAAACATAAGCATCCATGCCTAGGCCACGAGGAATTGAGTGGGAGCACGTTAAAGCTCTAGACGGAGAGCTACTTGGAAATAACAAAATATGCATCTGTCTATATTGCAATTTTGAATATAATGGCCAAGCCACTAGGATTAGAAATCATCTGCTTGGAAATGTTAAAAGTGGGGGCAATAAAGCTTGCATTTTATGTCTAGGTGAGGTGCAAGCGCAGTTAAATGCATTGGAAACCGCAAAATCTTCTCATGGCTCTCATAAACATGTCATATCCGATTTGGATGAACTCATTAGATGTCATGTATCTAGCCAGAGTAGCAAGATACAAGGAGTTCAGACCAAAATAAATAATGTATTCAATATGTATAATAAAAAATAGGTGGATGTAGCTGGGCAAAAGCTTTCTTTGCCAATGGTTTGTCGTTTTCACTATTGGGCGATCCATATTTTAAAGCAGCAGTAAAGAAGACCGGGGATATAGGGTCATCTTACAAGTTACCGCACAACAATACCATGAGAAATCGCCTTTTATTTGAGATGAAAGCAACGATCACTAACGATTCGGCAAGCTACATGGAGACCATAAAAATCACCGGTGCCTCCATCACATCAGACGGTTGGACGGCCGTTGATGATACGCCTCTCTTAAACACTCTAACAGTCACCCCCAAAGGTGACATGTTTCTCAAGGCGGAAGACACTTGAGGGAAATCAAGGATGCTGAATACATTTGTCAGGTGTTAGAGAAAAGAGTTATAGCGTTGGGGGTCAAGCATGTGGTACAAGTTGTGACAGAGTCTGCTAGTGTGAACAAGGTTGCCGCCTCGATGCTCATGGGAAAGTATCCTTCTATCACGTGGACGCCATGCGGTGCCCACGTATTAGACCTAATGTTGGAGGATCGGGGCAAGATATCATTTATTTCAACACCTGTTCGAGAGGCAAAAGAGGTGTTGAAATTTATCATAAATCATCACATGATTGCAGCCTTGTTCCACAAAATCTCCAAACTTAGAACTTTGAAACCTGGAGAGACCAATTTTGCTACAAATTTTATCATGCTACAGAGATTTCTATAGGTGAACGATAACTTAGAGATGTTGATGTTTGATGATGCTTACAAACAGTGGTTATGGAAGTCTACATACAATGTAGAAGGTGCTAAGATCAAAGGCATTATCTTGAGCCCGAAGTTTTGGACGAGAGTGACTGAGGCTGTGACAGTTTCAGAACCTTTGGTGCGGCTGATGAGGGAGTGCAACAAAGGGAGCCAAAATGTGGGGAAGGTTTATCATGGTTTTTACACTATTGGGGAGTTTTTGGTGAAGTTATCCAACAATGGAGGTGCACGAAATTACGAAGGCCTACAGATTTTGGAGGAGCTGAAGGTGTCTTTCATCGCTAGATGGGAGATGGCACATAGCCCTATATATGTTGCCAGTTTGTACTCGACCCTGAGTACAAAAGTGCGGACTATGATCAACTTTCAAATGTTAAAATAATGGAAGGTTTTCAAATAATGCTTGATAAGTTGTTACCAACTGTGGCGGACCAGGCTGCGGCCTACTCTGAGTTGTCTAAGTATTATGGTTTTGAGGGCATATTTGGGAGGGAGTTGACAAAGACTTGTGCTACGCATATGTCAGAGTGGAAATGGTGGCAGCAATTTGGGGCTGTCACCCCTATCTTACAAAAATTAGCAATTAGGATCCTTCCATAGTGCACAGTTGCCAGCTCATGTGAGAGGAATTGGTCAACCTATGATCATATTCACTCTAAGAAAAAGAACAGGTTGACAGCTAAAAGAGCCAATGATTTGGTTTGGGTCTTTAGCAATCTCGGATTATTACAAAATACTAGAGATGTTAATTACGCAGAGAAAATGGTAGCATGGGAAGAAGAGGAAGGGGAGGTAGGAGAAGATGAGTTTGATGAAGACATGTTTCACGTAGATTTGGAGTAAAGAGAGATAGGGGAGTTATATGTATTCACAGCCTACAATGCGTTGAAATATTTTTAATGTGAGAATTAAACCATATCCATCCGATTAATACAAAGTTAGTTTTTATTTGCTTCAATGTGAACTTTATCATTTTTGATTGTGGAAATGGTTTTTTTTATCGCTGACATTTTTTAACAAAGTCATGTTGAACCAACAACGAGGCACTATGGTCATTGGTTCAACAACTTATCAGTCTGGTCGCTAGTTCAGCCATGTAAAAGGGGTGATGAAATAACACACAAGGGGTGCTACACTCAAACTACCAATGCACAAAATCAAATCACATCCTGTTTCGTTGCTATGCTACCATGGACATGTTGCGTTGCTATGCTGCGCTACGCTATAGCATAGCGTTGCTATGCTACTGCGTTGTTATTGTTGCGTTGCTATGCTGAAATGATGCGCTAGTCCGACATCGCTGCTGCGTTGGTCGAATATCGCAGCCATAGCAGCTGCTCTATCCTACCCTCAACCCACTACGTTCTTGTAAACTAGCCACCAATAAGTTTGGTCTCTGGTTTAGCGTTGAGGCAGTTTGGTCTGTGGTTCAGCGACGATGGAGTCTGGTCGCTGGTTTGTTCCACGTTTCGGTTTTTTATGGTGTTGAATATTGAAAAATTTTGAAATTTGAAAGTCCAAAAAAAATACGAATTTTACCAACGTATTTTAAAATTTTGAAATTGTTTTATGCGCACTGTAGGTAGTAATCGTTAATTTACTCTGTGCATTTTATGCACATAGGACATCTATGTTTTATACTACTAACTACGGTAAAGTACACCGCGAATCGTTATTAGTGTCACAGTTTAATTAGTGTTGAGAAGAAATTATCGTTATTAATGCTAATTAGGAATTTGAAAATTTTCAAAAAAAATGTGTATTCTAATTTCGGCTTTAATGCTAAATTGGGAGTTGCAAAAAAAAGGAATAATCGATGTGCAATTGTATACATTAATACATGTATCCATACAAAATATTAGAAATCGTACGCCGTCGCGAAATTTAAATATTTGTACATGTCAAATTAATTTACGACAGGATGCGACCAAATTGAATCCCATTTTTTGAGCGCACCTTCCTAGGCGTGCGCGTCTGATTTAATTCATTTTTTGTAAATTTTCACTTGAAAAGGTACATTTATGTACGGTCTGATATTGACCGTACACCACATTATTTAGATCTTATTGTACTCTCGTTCTTTACGCAATTTTGTTCTGTACCGTAATTAACTTTAATTAAAGGAAAAATTAAAATCATGTATACTATTTAAAAAAATACCAAAATTTTCAGGAACCCAAATTAGAGTTATATACTTTGATAACGATTCGTGGTATACCAGTACAGTACTATACAGTGGTCCACGAGAAACCCGGATCTGGCGCCGCAACTATTGTAGTTAGCGTAGCTCCTAAACCCTGCAATGCCAACACCCTGAACGACGCAGCATGACAACTGAAACTGCACGTAACGAAACGACAATGAAATTGCCATATGTGATATTGTGGTTCGTATAAAGTACGCTCAATTGACCATGTGTATTTGCACTTTTGAGCTATAGCGGCAATAATTAGTGTTGGGTATCGAGGACCATTTGCCTATATTAAATATGTAACGAATTTAAGGTACCCAAAAATCAATATATTTTTCGATATATCAAAAGCTAAATATCGCGATATATATCCGATATATCGTATCGACGATATATCTAGGCTTTTTAAATATATATATATATATATATATATAACTATTATTGCCATTGCTGCTAGTACTATTGCTTTTGCCAGTACTTGTGCTACTGCAGTTGAGTGTCATTATCCTCTTCACCTCCTATGCTGCCTCCCATTCCTTGGGAATCCATGGATAAAACTAAAAATGTGACCTTTCTATAATACGAGTCGCTATAAATGGATAAGTAGTAATGGCTACCAATCTGCCTGCAGATTGGTAGGTATTCCTGATTGAAAGCCTGAAACGAAAGTCTGCAATTTTTTTTTTCGTATCATACTTTGAATAAATTAGTGTGAAACTTTTCGTATGTGAAGTTCTCTACGTACTAAATAAGTAATTATATGAATTAGTGTCGGGTATCGGGTAATTTCATATCACGATAATTTTGATATTCGATATATCGAATATCGATCGAGCAAACTAATCGATATCGTACCGAGACCAACAAAAACTATCGCGATATATAACATTTTTTTAATTTATTATTTTATATAATATGTTATTTACTTATTTTAGCGATGAAGACAAATTGTTTAATACGCGACGTACGACGTGATTTTTGTTTCGTGACTTAAAGGTAGACGCCGCAAAATGTAACTGACAAAAAAGTAATAATTCCGTAATTCATATTATTAATTATTTAGTACGTAGAGATTTCACATACGAAAATGTCACACTAATTAAGTAAAAGTATAATCTGAAAAAACAAATCCAGACTGTTCTTTTCATGCTTTCAGGCAGGAATACCTACCAATCCGCAGGCATTTTTACATGCATCTTCCAATCTGCAGATTGGTAGCCATTACGGCTTATCCATTTCCAGCGACTAATGTTATAGAAAGGTTACACTTTTAGTTTTCTCCATGGATTCCCATGGGATGGGAGGTAGCATGGGAAGGTGAAGAGGATAATGACACTGAAATGCTTCCGGATATTTACTACCAACTGCAGCAACATTAGTTATAGCAGCAGTAGCAAAAATAGTTATAATATTTTGTTATAAAAAACCTCGATATATCGAAGATACGATATATTGGCGATACGTCGCGATATTTAGCTTTTCGATATATCAAAGCGATATATCGATTATTGGGTACCTGAAATTCGATATATATCGAATATCGGCAAATGGTCTTCGATACCCAACACTAATATGAATTACAGAATAGTACTTCTTTGTGGGTTACATTTTGCGGCGTTTACCTTTAAGTCACGGAACGAAAATCACGTCGTACGTGGCTTATCAGACAATTTGTCTTTTTCGCTAAAATAACATATTATATAAAATTTTAAATTTAAAAAATATTATATATCGCAATATATATCGCGATGGTATATGTTGGTTCCGGTACGATATATCGAAAAGTCTGCCTGATCGATATTCAGTATATTGAATATCGAAATTATCGCGATATGAATTTACCCGATACCCAACACTAGCAACAATATATATTATATAACTACGCAGAATCCTACGAAAATAGGACCTACGGTATTACGGTATGCTACACCGCCAATCGCTATTAGCGTGTAGGTTTGATTAGCGTATACTATTATTTAGCGTGGTGTACGCTAATTGGGAATTTGGAAATTTTGGAAGAAATCGATTACTCTAATTAGGAATTAGGGCTTTTTTGAAATAGTGTGGATAATTCTATTTGAGAATAACAACAAAAAAAGCGGGACGGGATTAGCGTACACAACGCTAATAGCGATTGGCGGTGTACCAGATGGCTGGTCTGGTTCCTGGCGATGACGGCTCTTCGTACTTGTATTCTATGCTACAAATGCTGCAGTTGTGGTCGGATGACTCACTAGCAGACACGTCATTCACATGCTCGCCAGAGTACGGAATGCAAAAACACGAAAATCGCAGCGCTTACAGCTGTTAAAGCGCTGAACAAGTCAACAAGGATCTCCTTTCCACAGTTCACCGCCAAGTTCTTTCTTCGCCCCAATGCCAGGATGCCGACACTCGTGTGTCTATTAGCAGTTCCCAACCGTCGATGGACGTCTGACAGCGTATTTTAAAGGAATATAGACTGTCCGATTTCCTGAAGGCGTTAGATCTTTTTCATGTATCTGGCATAGAATCTGAAGCTCGAGTTTTGGCGCATGTGCCTATGACGGCTACTTGTGGACGATGGTATTTTCCAAACGGTCGTTGGAGATTATTGCGTGAAACAGTGAAACTACAAGAATTGACGCTTTCATGCCACCTGGACGTTTGTTTTCCTGACGGCCTGGTGGTCTGGTCATGTCGTCAGAGGCGGTGCTGCTTGTACCACGTGGTTCCAAGGACTGCGGAGAGCTGGCCAGCTCAGCTGAGAATGACGTGGTATCTCGTACTTTCTGCATATGGGGAAAGCTAACTAAATTATTTCCGTACGTCTGACCTACTTTTGAATTTAATTTCTTCACAACCGTTGAATTTCCGGTTTCTTTGGTTTTCCTCGGAGTCTCGGGCGGTCCGCTAAGAAAACTTTTGTTTGCCGAATTTTCGCGTCAACCGTTTACTGCTGTTATGACACTTGGCAGCTTCTTGTCACGCGTTTTTTATGGGATTGCTACATGCTTTTTTTTTCTTAACATTCTGTGCTTTCTTTTTTCCTGCCCTTTTTATTGTTTTTCATTTTTGTTAACGCTTCATATTATCATAACGTCAAGCTGCGTCATTATTGCATAATTTATACCACATACATTTTATTAAAACCATATATTCCTAAAATTAAATTTGCGGACCATAGTCGTCCACGTCGATGATTGCTTCCGTGACTGTGAATCTTCCAGTTTGTCCTGCTTTCATTTCCAGAAAAATTAAGCCCAGAAAATTGAAAGTTTTCATGTTTGACTATTTTTCTCTGCCCCTTACACCTCTACCGTACATATAAAAAAGATCTGCGCTACAATTTTTTGCTACAACGTTGTGCTACGTCGGACTTGAATTTCTTCAAACGTTGAATGTATTGGTTCCTTTGGAAAACTTGATTTTCATTCCAAACGTTTTTGTTTTCTTTTCCTATTTTTTTCCGTCTGCCCGTCTATTATTTGTTACAAGTTACAACACTGTACTTTTGCCTTTTCCCTCGTCCTGCTATTTGTTATTAAGATCCTAAGCTGCTGAGCTTCAACCGTCGGCAACTCAGCCCTTGTGTGTCATTTTTGACACAATTTTTTGTATGTTTTTTTTTTTATTTGGTACCTAAATCGACTCTTCTCCTTCAGGCTGAATCGTTACCAGTAAACTTGACAGCCTTGTAAATTTCAAACAAGTTTCAAATAAGTCTACTGCTCTTGTAAATCCTTGCAAGTTTGATGCAAGCCTTCCGGCTAAGTTTTTCTAAAGATTCAGTTTTTCAGTTTTTCTCTGTAATATATCAAGCTTTTAATCCTATTATCGGATTCAATACAGTTATCGGCCATATATTAGCCCGAATCCTACAGAGTCACCTTTAGACAGTTTTCTCTTCATTTATTTGGGCCTGAATCTGGATCTTTTTGCAAAATCTGTTAAATCCTGCTGTTTGTCTAACGCATTCTTTGTCTTCTTTCCTGTGAGGTTTTCTTAGCAAAACTGTTAGATTCGTAAGTTCTGGAGCTCGTTCTCTTTCTGTTATGACACATCTTTTATTTTCTGTTCAATTGTATTCCCATGTCATTAGGCTGTACTTGATGCTATTGGATTGTACTTCATGACATTAGTTTTACTCTATGTCATGTTGTCAGTTTTATCTGCCTGGAAACATTTGTTTGAATTTGATATACAACGGCAATGGATTTCTGTTCAGATTATGGTTGGTACTATTTTGATGGTACAATTATTTAATTACACTTCCTGTTGGATATGTACTGGACCCCGAACATATACCACCTTGTGATGTCATGATTGTTTACAATTTACTACCAGTACATTTCCATCATGTTGTAATAGGGGAGGCGTTTCACGCTTTGTTCTTAATTGTCATTTCTATTTATTTGTTCCTTTTGTCTGGTTCCTTACTTTACTTTCTTCTTTATCCGGTTGTTTATGCATGCCTGGGTCCTTTTTTTTTGTTTACAGATTGGGACGAAATCTGACACTTCTCTCTAATATCCTTTGTTGCATTTGCAGGTAAATTGCAAATCTGTTCCTAATCGTTTTTCAGAAGCAATTTTTTAACAACATTTGGAGATATCCAAAAAAACATGTCTGCTACAATTATGACAAGTCCTCATGCTACCCTCTCCGGCAGTTTCCAAAGACCTAAACCTGCGAATGAACTTGGTCCAAGTTTTCAATCAGATTCATCCAGGGCTACTGGCAATTGTAAACATTTTGCTTCATCCTCGTCGAAGCCAGTTTTGATCAGTCGTCGTAGCCAGTCAAAAAATGGTTTTGATTCTGTACTTATGATGAGGTCATCTCATAATTGTAGCCTGCACTCTACTTTTCTTACACAATCACGGAGCTTATGGATCCATGCGCTCGTCAATTTCAGTTCTATGTCACAAGGGAAATCTAATCGAAAACTCTTACAAACTACTCATGCGAGTATGGATTATGGAGATGGAGATCCAAGAGTCCAGCAGATGCTTGTGGAAATGCTGAGATTGCAAATGGGAAGAGTAAGGATGAATGATTTTGTGGAAGAGAGATCGCAACATATGCGAGAGATTGCAGAACAGAGCACTGTGGAATTAAACCGAATTGCCAATCGAACCATGAAAGGAGTGGACAAAGCGGGAAGCCGGGTATGTATGGTGGACTTTTCAAGCTGTGATAACGATTGTATTTAACTTATTATGGAGGCTGGTCAAACATTGCAAGTTATTCCTGATTATGATTTTTCTTCAGTTTCTACCTTAATAATATTAAAGATAAAGATTTTATTTTATGGTCATGTTGATTTTGTTAAGCAGTCAGTTTTCAATAACTCTTTACTGTTGTCTCCAACTGACACACAAATGTCAGCAATATTATGTTTTGCTAAATTATTGGAGGTTTATTTTTGTACGTTTTGATTTTACGATTAGTTTTATGAATTTTGTTTATCCGGATTAATCTAAGATACAGCCTGAGTATGGATCAAATTATTTGATTAGTGGATATAGCAGACTTCCTGCTCTTAGTTAGAACCATTAGAGAGAATTAAACCAACAATAGAACCTTAAACAAACATTCTCCTCCCCCCTTTTTTCGCCAATCATCGTACAGCTATTTAACAGACATATCGTTTATGTTTGTATTTTCAGACTCATCTTAGGTGGTTAATCTTCACAAGTTTGTAATTTAGTCCAAAGAAGTCCAGCCTGTCTAATGGTATTTCATGGTGTCTTGATTTTTGGTTTTTTCAATATCTGACACTCTGTACTTCTGCTACACAGCCCGTGCCTATTAGCAAATTATAACACTAAGTGTGTGGCGACTGCCAGAATCATAAAATAGGGTTAATAATACTATTTAAGGGGGTGGCCTTAAATTTTCCTGATCTCTGCCCTAAATAAATTATCGATTCAAATTTCACATTGATGCTTATAATTCCTTTACATTAAGAGCGGCAGGCAATATACTTGCATATTGTTTATCCGTTTTTTCTTCCGGGGAGGTGTTCTGGATGTTTTGGTCCCAGTTAATTTTGATTAATAATTTTCTTGTGATATGAGAAAGCCGTCAGATAATAAAACAGTGAGGTTGTTTGTTCATGACAGACGATAACTATTTCTTAAATTCAACCTGAATGACGGTTTTTCTTTTTATTGACACATGAAAACTGAGAAGTTGTTTGTTTCTATGCATGTTTTGTTGAACTGAGATTGTTTGGTTCTATTTATCGACAGGTTTTACGTGAGCTTGACGCTGGTGCTTTTGCAATTGAGAGAGAATTGGAAATTGCTAGAGCGGACATTGAGGTGGGAGTTCATTATTTTTCTGTTTAGGTGACTGGAAAGCCGGTTTGTCGTTGTTTTTTGAAAGTTGTTATTGTTTTTATACATATGATCCCAACTGGTTTGAAAAAATCTTGCTTGGAGACTTCATCCTCACTACATATGGTAGCAAGTTCTGATGATTTTTTGGAGTGTTGGCTTTTTTGGAACCTTTTGTTTCTTTTTTTTTCTTGGCAATTGCTTTTTCTTTTGTCATGTTTTAATTGCATTTGAAATGAGTAGCATACTGATTTTCCTCCTTAGTATTTTGCTGGTTGGTTGTTGAATTTTTGATTTGTTGATTCATATAATGTTGTTTTGAACTCGAAAGTTCTCCTGTATGGCATTTTACTTACGATAGTATTTTGTTACATCTGTTTTCTTACCAAACCTCGCATTTGTTTTTTGACAGGCATATGAGCGTGACTGTGAAGAGTTCGAAGCTCGGGCTATCTATTCTCGCAATGAGGGGCTCTTTTTCAAAAGTCTTTACCCTATGCCGAAGTCTATGTCATACCGGAAAGTGTACGCCAGGCCTATGCAGGTGAGGAGAATTGACTGTGACAGGTGACTATGGGACCCTTCTATTGAAGGTTGCTCAATCTGAAATTATTTTAGAGCATTATTCAAAATTGGAGTCGCTTTCCCTCCTTTTTGGGTTGCGGTTTCATTCATGAAAGATGGTCTCTGCCTTTTGTTTTTTTGTTCTGCGCTTGTGTTGTTTTTTTATTTGTAATTTCTCGTCTTTCCATATTTGAAGCTTAGCTAGAAATATTACTTGGCGGGATATATGCATAATATATGATACCTATTTTGCTAATCTGAATCCACAAAAAAACATTCATTAACAATTGTTACAGGAAGTGGAAAGCATTCTGCAACACCATCTAACTGTAGATTAGGGTTATTTATTTTAATTCCTTTTTATGACGAACCGCTTCATTTTTGGTTTCCTGCTGAACAACTTTTGTTTTGTTTTTTTTCTGTTTATTTGTTCAGAGAATGAAAGTAGAGGTTTCTAAACCTCCAAGGAATTCGCACTCGGCCTCAACCTACAGGGTTATTGTCTGTAGTGGCCTTTCCCTCGTTCTCATGTCCTTTATGTGGAGTGCCTCTTCAGGTTTGTTTTCTTTTTTCCTTTGTTGTCATTACTAGTAATTACTTTTAAGCTTTGTACTTTTTTTTACTGGAGTGCCTCTTCAGGTGTGTCTTCTTTATTGAAATGTTGTCAATTTTTGTGTTGGTAAATTGTAATTCTTGAAGTTTTTTGTGTAATTAATTGTACATATGGTTTACTCATAAAACTGTATGATTCTCCCTCAATACAAGGGTAACTCAATGGAGTTCAGGTTTCCGACAGTAAAGTTGGGTATTTTTTCTCTTCTATTTTAAAAGAACTCGTGCTGTAATTAGTAACGGTGTTGAGAGGATGAGTTATGCGCTAGATATCCGCAAAAAATGACCAAGTCGTGGTAGTTTCTTTTGACTGACACTCAGTTGTTTGTTTTTTGGTTCGTTTTTTTTTTTTTTTTCTGTTTTTACTTTTTTCTCCCTTGGTGTTTTCAGCTTTGGTTCTTGAGGGGTCCATCATGAAAAGTACCAAATTGATGACTTATATCATCATTGTAAGTCTCTTATTGCTTCAACTTCGTTTCGAGAAGGAAATTCTTGGAGTTGATGATGAAGAAAAACCTATTGCAAAACCCGTCGACGAATGACACTTGTTTATTTTTGTGTACATATGTACAGATTACTGCACAATTAAAGACATTCTTATACATACTCTCTTTCTTGATTTTACGATATAAAGTACAGAATGATATAAATACTCTTTTCTTGATTTCACTAAGTACCGATAGATAGTTCTATGTACAGTTTCTTACATTTCCATTCAGAAAAACAGACGAAAGTTAACTTTCTTCACCACTCCGTGAATTTAGCAAATATGTCTGTGGATATAAAATTGTGTTTTCTCTTCTAGACTTGTCAACGATTACTAAAAGCTTGAGACCTTTTACTTTCTTGATTAAACTTTTTCACCTAAGGGCCATTTGATTCTTTCGCATAGACATACATTGTAAGTAGTTTTGAGGCACCTTTTAGGGTGAATACAAACAGGTCTGTATATAGTGTTGAAACGAATTTCCCGTAGAAGGTGACTCATTTTGATAAATGGTAAAAAAATTTTTTTTTCTGAGTTCAACGTTTGTCCATGTGTAATTTGTATTGGTGGAACTGCCATTTTATCCCCCCTTTTTTTCTGTACTTCTGTACTTTTCTTTGTCATAGTGATCCTGTTTATTTCAGTTCAATCCCTACCTGTACGCAAAATCTGGTTACAATTTCAGAGGGGAAAAAGTGAAAAAAGAAATGAGGAAGTATAGGCCGCATCTTCGGGATACGACAGGTGCGCAAAGAGCGAATGAATCACGATAAATGAGGGATAAGAAATGTATATATATTATTATTATTATTATTATTTACTTTTTGGACGTAAAATTTGGTGGCAAGTTGAATGGGAAGAGATCAAAAAATGGAAGTGAGGTAGCCATGGCCGAAGGTTGGAGATATAATCAGCAAAATTTAAACACCGTGTACTCTCTAAAACTGTCAACATTAGCACTACACCCACTAAACCGTGGATGGTTATAGGGTTAATGCCTTTTTGGCACTTACAACCTCTTCAATCTGTGCACACTTGTTGGATTGATCCGTCTGTTGCGATTGAAGACGAGGTTCTCACCTTCAATTGGTGGTCTTCAATTGATAATTGAACATGTGTCCGCAGGTAAAAGCTGGTTTATGTGGCAAAAAAATGGTAACACCAATAGAGATACTTGGTGTTCTCTACATGATACCATGTGCATCCATCTCCAAGGAGCATTCCACAACCATTTTTCACTACATCAATTTGGTGTTGCTAGAAAAGGGGGGTTGTGAAGCGTTTGTCTGTGTCTTGCGAGTTGTTTTGGATCTTCATCCGAATTGGGTGGTCTTTCAAGTGGATGGGGCTAACGCTTTCAACACAGTTGACCGTAATGCTATCTTTCAAGAGCGGAGGCATGCACCTTCGCCTAAAAACTAACTCTTCCCTTTTGTTTGGGCTTTTCATTATAGGCCTACCTCTCTAATCTCTCTTCTTTGGGATCCTTTGGGTGAAGTTGCCACTTTAAAGTCTACAATTGGCACTCGCCAAGGTAGTCCCATAGGGCACTTGTGTTTGCTTCAACCCACCTTTTGGTTTTACGAGTATCACGCACAACATTTCTTGGTTAATCATTCCTTGCGTTCACAGTTGCTTTTTCCCTTCTATCGCAAATAAAACGCATATCATGGTTCCGTGCAAACCAAGTTCTTTTTATGCTTTCTCTCACTTTGCGGACCAACTACATATGATAGGTCTTTCTATTCAACCATCTAAGTGTGCGGCTTTGTGCCAACAAGGCTTTCCTTCAGATTTCCCCCTCCCTACGGGTTTCCGTGTTGCATCTTCAGACAAGGGTGTAAAGGCTTGAAGTTGCCTCAACCTCCGTGTTGATGTTCGACGGTCAACGTGTATTAATTGCCCTTCAATGAGCGGAAATTGTGGTCCTCCTTCAATGAAGCACGATGGTAGACGATAGGAGGGTTCTTCCAGATCTTCCATCAAGGGACTTGATCCACATCCATGATCTACGTGGCTCTGGAGCTTATCTTGTTTGGGATGTGTTTAGACTCCCACCATGGGTAAATTCTTTTTGTAGGCGGCAATCTTTGGTACATTTTTTTTGGTTTTTTTTTAGTTACTGTTGTTTTGTTTTTTTCAATCTTTTAGACATATTCAGTTCTTTAATAGCAATTTTCGCAATAAAGATTTCCCCTCCATACATAGTTTTCGGTTATAAGCAAACACTCTTCATTCCCATCGTTATTAGCTTAAACATTACGTGTGTTAACTTGAACATAATATATAATACTAATATAGGGCGAGGAAACGTGGCGAATTGTAATCAATAGTGTTAGGGTATGTCCCCATGTTCATAATTAAGGGTTTTTTTCGGTCGTTTTCTTGTAAAACTAAGTGCCGTACTGCCTTAGTTGCAACCGTACGAAGGAATCGCAAATTTGTAGAGTACAATTTGCGTCATCCTCGAACTTAGGATGTACGAAAATTTGTCGTCTTGTGTTTTTCGACCCACTTCCACGACAAAAAACGTCATCTTCAACCTTATGTTTAAAACACATGCGCGATGTGTTTTAAAACTAGGTATTTTCGATAAACAAATAAGAACATACATTCGCACGTGCCGTAATTTTCGAAAAAAAATCATACGATTTCTAAGGACAAGGAAAAGTACAGAATTCGCTATGTTTTGTCTGTTTGTGTTCAATACGACGAAGAAAAGTACACAATTTGTTTGGTTTTGTCCGTTTTCGTTCAGTACGGTTTTTTTTTCCAGGGATCTCGAAATTCCGATGCCATTTCACGTCGAGCGGATAGGAGACGCGAAGGCAAAGTGCATTTTCTTCAACCGTGAAACGGCACAGGCTGGAAGGCGGTACGTCTACAATGTCACGGTAAGACATGCGACGTCACAAGCAGTTCCAAAAAATAACGTGCGAAAACACAGATTGTAGACGCTGACAAGCGTCACACATATTGTCGACGTATACAATCGTCACAAACGCAAGTTACGATTACGTTCTTACACATACTTGAAAACCGCGTCCGGCGGATCCGTGCTAAAATACAAAGTAAGGTCGCTAAGAGCGTTGTTCCATTAGGCGGTCTCAGTAAACGTCGAAAATTCGTTTACTGAAGCTATCGTTCCATTGTGTCGTGTTAGTAACCGACATTTTATTTGCGTGGCACACTCTGATTTGTCCACGTAATAGATGGATACGATTCTTGTAATCTTTATAGAATCCGCGACAACAAATTGTGACCACATATTTGTACCAGCGAAGGTAAAAAGTGACTCGTACGACATATTGAATTAAATCTGTACGGGCGGACGAAACTTAAAATATGTAAAAGCGTACAAAAATGTAAAAATGGTTATTGGATGGCACCAGAAGCGTGAAACAATATCCTCCGTCAAAGATTTTCTTGCGGCTTCCGGTGGCCTCGCATCCTCCCTGGCGGAAGGCACATGTCATATGCGACGTGTAACCACCTGGTCGCGCGGTCGTCGTGGATATTTGTTCACTTTTCCACGAGGCACGATGATATTCGTTCAGGCGCTTCAAATTGACCTTACTCCGGGTCACTTGTTGCGAACTGAAAGTGTCAGACGATGGCGTATCCGATTATGCATCCGACGCTCCGTGTTTTCGCCCATAAACGTGGAGAATCAAATCGCTCATTCAGTAGGCTTGTTTTTCTGACATTTTTTTTTTGGTACCGCACTGTACGAAACAGTATGGCTTTCAGTAAACAACGACATTTTTTCCCTATTGGAACCTTACCCTAAGTTCCAAGTACATGGGGACATACCCTTACTAACTTTACAGTATTCTATGATTTTCGACCAAAGGAAGTTGCGATTGAATTAGGGCACTTTCCCATGTGCTAAAGTTACAGTTATTTTCTGTTGTTTTCCAACATAGCTTGGAAAAAAAGGAAAAAATCTGCAGCCGTACCAAAAAATTCAAATTACCACCGTACAAGTTGCGTTCCATTAAAACTTTAGCTGTACCGCAGTTTGTCGTCTATCGCGATGCTGTTTATCGTTTAGCGAGTTTCGACCCACTTTCGCGTCCTTCCATATCATCTTCAAACTTTATATAAAATCACCTCCGAGGTGACTTTGAATAAAGTTCCACGACGTGGGCGAATATGCATATGATTTTGCACGCGTCGGAGGTTTTTGACAAAATTTTCCTAAAAAAAAAACCCTACACGTTTACAGCCTGTACGTACTTTTTTCCGTGCACCTTGTTCCGTACAAAGGAAGTGAAGGGGTCTCGACCAACAAACGCCATTTCGCAAAAACGAAGTTTGTGAAAGCGCCTCTCTCTCTCCCTCTCCCACTACCGCGTCTATCTCACAATTTTTGCAACGAAATATGTATATTATGGTATCAAATGAAAGATCTATGAAAAGGATTTCTTATGACTATCTTTGAGCTTATTTTGATAGCAAGTAGAGTAAGAAAAGACAAAAAACAACAATCGGAAAATCATGGCGAAAAGTTTTAGAAGATGTGACATGGGCGCTGTCATAGTTGAGCGTGACGCGCGTGACGTCACAATGTCACAAACCCTAAACATCTGCAATACCTTCACGTCGACAATGTGGCGTGCAGATATTGCGAAGTGACAGAAATTGTTCAACGTGCGGGTGGACGTCTGAAATCGAAACTGAGTGGAGGTTTCGCAACATTTTGTGTACCGTTTATGTGTCACATGTTTCGTACACGTCTACGCTTGTCACTTTTTGAAGTAACAAGTTATTTGCGATTGCATCGGAATGCTCATAAAGATGTACGGAGAATCTTCGCTAGAAACAAAGTTACAAGATGAAAGTTTCGGTTACATGGGAAAGTGCCCTCACTGAGGGTACGTCCCCTTGTAGGCGATACTTTGATACTTTGGACTGTAGTGAAGTGTTCCGTACTACTTTGAAAAGTGTCCCTATGTGCAAAAATGAAATCGTAACTTTGACATGTGACGGTTGTAGACGTAGGTACAACTTTGTGACGGTTGACGACGAATACAAAATTGGTGACGCCAACAAAAACAACGACATTTGTAAACGTCTACATTTTTGTAATTTTGTGACATGGAAAATGTTTCGGGTTTTGTAACATTGTGACATCACGCTCACTTGTGACATCACAAATTTAATAACTTTCGGCCATGGATACCCGATTTTGTTTTCTCTACTTTTTCGCTCTACTTGCCATAAAAATATACTCAAAGGTAGTCAAAATAATTATTTTTCAAATATATTTCATTTCATACCAAATTTGTCGTGCCTGTTCACAAAGGGTGTGAGGATAAGTTGATGTGTGAGAGAATGGGCGACACCAGGGTACCCAGGGACCTTAGATGAGGGGGTGGGGGACCCTGATATTGTTTTGTACGTATGGGAGTAATAAGCGAGTACCTCCCTTGTCCCAAAAATCAACTCGTGGCGCTGCGTAATATGTTTCATTCGAGTTTGGTGATACTTTCCCTGATCGGTCGCGAAGGATTTTGATGGTTGTTTGACGTTGGATTCTCTTGCCCGGGGTCGAAAATGAAAACGCCAAAAGCGCCTGACGACAATCATGAAGTACATTCAAGTATTGACTTGAAGTTTGACATACTTTTAAAGAATTTATTTTTTTGTACGGCTAAATTTTTTCTTGTACGGAACTGCGTTTTGGGTGAAAACGACATATTAAAGTCGATACTTTAATACATGGGGACGTACCCTGAATGGGAAGAGCTTTTTTCCGACTTTTGTTTTCGGGTTTGTTAATTTTTTTATCGTATGATATTTCACTTTTTTTCCTTCACTGGAACGTGCGAAGCGAAGACGTCAAAAATCTAGCAACCAACTACAATACACCGCGAATCGTAATTAGAGTAAAATACTCTAATTTGGTCGCTCGAAATTTCGACTATATCACATGAAATAGAGTAAATGACTCTAATTTTTTCATTTTTCTATGTAAGGTAAAGTTTGATTAGCGTTTTTAATTATAATATAGGTTCGTTTTAAATAGTGTGGAGTACGGACGACCTTCGACCGTGCAAAATTGTACTTTATTAAGAAAAAACTTATAAATAATGATTTAACACAGGCCGTTATCATGTAACTGCTTTTTAACAAACCGCGTAGTGCAAACGTCATAGTGACTATAAACTGTACGTTTTGCCAAATTCTGTAAGAATACCTTATTTACAATAGAGGATATTAGCGTGCCATATTAGAGTACTTAAATATATTAGAGTAAACTTCATAGTTGAAAAACTCTATTACATAAATTAGCGTTCATTACTCTAATTGTTTTTTCTAGTTTTTGTACACTAATTTTTTCATTACTCTAATTACGATTCGCGGTGTACTGTACCGACATTATTTTTTGGACGCTTTCTATGTGTTGAGCTCGGTCACGTCCTTAACGAAGAAGTCGGGTCAAACTTTTTGTTTGGGAGAAAACGTGTTCCCGTAACTTTTTTAGCGGCTGGGACGACTCCATTGGGCCAGTCCACGTGTCAAAAATACTCGTTTTTGAAAAATGATGCGACTTGATGGGGCCCATGCAGGAATATTCCGCGCCATGCCCAAGTCGCATGTAGCCAGTACAAACAAAATCAGGATAAAATCTCCGGGAAGAACAAAAACACGTGTAAACTATTTTTTTTACGCCTGTTTTGAGCGTCTACGATTACTTCTGGGTTTACAATTCCCGAATTGGAGCGCGTCATTTCCTGTTTTGGCCACAAAAAAGTTAATCAAAAGTTAAACGTGCATTTTTTTATGTTTTTTTCCCGTTTTTTTGTATTTTTACAGTTCCAGTATGAAACACGCGTAACAATATTATAGGTCATTCCTGATTCTACGCGGCTATCTCAATCATAAAACTTGTGTTGCACTCTTTGCGAGTCGTAGCTTTTTTACAAACAGAGTGTTTTTTTTTGACGCGCAAATTGGCCCAATAGAACCCCAGCCTAGATGTTATCGCTGCTTTAGCACCCTTTCTTTCACCTTAAAAAAAATAAAAAAATCTGTCGTATTCACTGACATTCTGCGGTCCAACTCGAGGCAAGTTTCTAGATGCTGCCAAACGTCGTCTTGCCGGACAGCGACCAGTTGCAGTAACCAAGAAAATCGGCTCGGCGAACCGTCAGTTATCGCGATGACCCCGGCGAATGGCACGTGCCACTTATTTTTTTGGCGCTGTCAGCTGACTTGAAATCAGTAAAAGAAAATTTTACGAACACGGCCCGAAAGTTGTTGAAACCTTTCGTGTCGCGACAGAAAGGAAATTGATTCGTCCAAGTTCAGGAGTCGATCCCAAAAAAAGTTTGAGACGCGTCATGGCGCCGTTAATAAAAAACAAAAAAACGCATCTTTTCTTTCTTCATATCATAACTTTCTCGTCTTGATCCCCGTAACGTGGCGGGTTATGAATGGCTCCCCAGCGCCATCGAAAACAACCGCGCAACTCGGCGCGGGAACCTCCAGCTCAGCTCTATTTCTGCATTATCACCTTTTGTCTTTTTAGAGGCTCGGCGTCATTGGCGCACTTTTGCTTTCCTTAAAAGTCACGGTGAAAAACTTTCACCCAGCTCGTGTTCAAATTCAGCCAATCGTTATTTTTTTTGAAGTAAGTTGCAAGATTCAGCATAGTACAGTACACCGCCAATCGTTATTAGCGTGTAAGTTTTTTTAGCGTATACGAATAATTAGCGTGGTTTACGCTAATTGGGAATTTGAAAATTTTCGAAGAAATCGTCTATTCTAATTAGGAATTAGAACATTCTAAAGGTTTCTACACGTTATTTGAGGTAGCCCATTAAATAGGATCCATGACTCTGATAAAGTGCCATTATAAATAGTGTGGTGTACGGTCTGTTAGAGCCGTACTTTTTTGTACTTTTTCAAATAGAAAAGTACAATAAAGATATTCACGCTGTCTCGTAGTCGCGCTAACATGTAATTGCGTAAATATTTTCCGGCATTCGCGGATGTAAAAAAAACGCGACGACGTACGATTTTAACAATTTCGTATATGCACATATAGGAGTGTGGAGATATTCTGCACCGAATTTTTTTACAAAGCAGTTTACAAATTAGAGTGTACGAAAAATTATAATAAAAATTATTTCTAGAAAAAACGACATTCTCAATTAGCGTAAATAACGCTAATTGTTTCATTACGCTATCTACTTCATTACCCTAATAGCAATTCACGGTGTAGTGGTGATGTTTTTTTTGGCCGCTTAAAACGCCTTTTCTTTGTGCACACTTCTCGGATTGTTTTCACCTTCCAATTGGTGATCTCCAATCATAAATCCAACACGTGTGTACAGAGAAAAGATGTTTTAAGTGGCTAAAAAAACAGTAACACTATAACCGATTCACGGTGTACTTTACACCGTGAATCGTTATTAGCCTTATGTACGCTATATCGGCACCCAAAATTTTGACATTGATACCTTAAATATAATAAATTACACTATTTAAATACGTGGACCATAATCTGCCACGTCTCCTATCACTGAATTATAATAAATTACGCTATTCTTTTCTTTACACTAATAATTTGTATACGCTACTAACGATTCAAGGTGTATTGTACACACATGACAGACGATTACAAACCGCCGTATTGGTAAAAGATATGTCTTGTCTGTAACCAGTTTTTTTTATGCGTAGCACATGTTGGATGGTTCACGTAAGAAACTATTACGATCGTGCATATCTATATAGAATATACGACAGCAAGGTAATAACGCAATATATAGTCTTGTGTATCGGTAAGGATTTGCCGATAATCGATATGGGCCTTTTTTCGAGTATCTAACAATCGATGTACTGGTAAAATATATCGTTATCGGTGTTATCGCCAATAAACAACAGATGTTTATCGGTTATTGTTGGCGATAACACCGATATCGATAACTATCGGCGATATCTATACGGACCGTACAGATAAATGTACGACCAATACACTCAACTGTACGTGCTATTCACCGGGCGCGCCCTACTCACGACCCCTTTCCAGTGAGGTGTCTACCTATCAGATCACTGTATTCTACAGTTGTACAAACACATTAAGTACTGTAGCCGCCATGAGGCCTATACTGTTTTAATACGGATCCGGTAAAAACGATGTACCTTTCACATCTGATGCCATGGCTTTATCCCTTTCTTCCTTGGGATCCACTAGATACTTGCCACGTGTCAATCTGTCGGCCTTTTTGGCATAAGTTGTCAAAAGAGCCAATCCATAATGTCAGCACTCACGCTGGCCGTCCGCTCGTATTTTCTTATTCCAAGTCGTCCGTTCGATTTCGGCGGCGCGCAGAATGTTATTTTGCGCCCGTTGTACTTTGTGTCCGCCGTCCTTTTTTCCGTTCCATGTTCACCAGTTTGTCGGTAAAATTTCGTACGTCGCCGTAAAATTACTGTTTAGTTAACCAACCAACGTTTGTGTGCTGCGCTGTTCATAATAAATGGCAGTTGAACAGGGACGAAACTTATTTTTATACGTGGCATGCAACGCTATAGAAAATCAATTATATAATACAGTATGTTATAAAGTACCATTGTACACATACTATATTTTTTTAAGTTATAGCCGATATGGAATTTGTTGGTCTCAGACCGATATATCAGGACTTCTAACCGTTGGATAACCAATAACTATCGGTATCGGTGTTATCGCGATAAAATTTGACCGATACATAATATTAGCAATATCTGTACAACCCGAGGGAAAAAGTGCGTCGTACGACGTATCGAATACAATATGTACAAGCGGACGAAACCTAAGGGTACTTTCGCATGTGCTAAATTTACAGTTATTTTTTGTCGTTTTCATTCATAACTTAGAAAAAAACGAGAACATCCGTAGTCGTACCAAAAATTTGAAATTACCACCGTACAAGTTACTTTTCCTTGGAACTTTATATGTACAGTTGTTTGTCGTCTAGCGCGATGCAATTTGTCGTCTAGCCCATTTTGACCCATTTTCGCGTCCTTCCATCACATGTTCAAACTTGACATCATATCACTTCGCGAGGTGATTTGAAATAAAGTCCAATAAGATGAGCCAATAGGAACACACTGTCACACTTGTCGGAAGTTTTTTACAATTTTTGTGCGCGGAGTACCAAAAAATAAACACACTGCACGTTTCTAGCCTGTGCGTATTGTTTTCCGTGCGTTGTTTTCCGTATAGGGGTTGTCTCTCTCAAGCACACGTGTCTTCACACATACGGCGTAGAAAAAACATTGGGCACCTGTCGGCAAATGGGAAAACGAAAAACGAAACCGCATTTCTGTGGCACAGCGAAAGGGAATTTAGGGTTTCGACACGTTGACAATGTGGGGTACGGACATTACGAAGTCACAAAAATTGTACAGCGTGGGGAGAGACGCCTAAGATTGAAGCCGAGTGGAAGTTTCGCCTCATTTTGTTTACCACTTCATCCGTCACATTGTTTCGTACACGTCTACGTAAGTCACTTTTTTGAAGTAACAAATTATTTGCGTTTACATCCGAATGCTCTGGAAGTTGTACGGAAAATCTTCGCTCAAAGACAATGTAGCAAGATTAAGTTTCGGTTACATGCGAAAGTACCCTAAGATTTGTAAAAGCGTACGAAAATGTCACATGGTTAGTGGATGGCAATGGGAGAGTGAAAGAATATCCTCCGTCAAAGATTTTATCGCGGCTTCCGGTGGCCTCGTATCCACCCTGGCGGAAGGCACATGGTCTATGCCACGTGTAGCCACCTGATAGCGCACTCATCGTGGATACTCCTTCCCTTTTTCACGCGGCACAATGTTATATGTTGAGGCTCTTAAAACTGACCTCCTTCACGTCACTTGTTGCAAACTGGAAGGTTAGACCGTTGGCGTATCTGATTCTGAATCCGACGGTCAACATTTACGCCCATAAACTTGGAGAATAAAATCGGTCATTAATATTTTCTAGTTTTTATTCTGACAAAAAATAAATCTGGTACGTCACTGAACGAAACGGTAAAACATGCAGTAAACAACCTCATTTTTTCCCTAGTGGAACTGCACCCTCAGTTGTGTCCGCTTTACAGTAGAATAATATCCAAAATAAAATAAAATACCTTCCACGCATGACCGATTCGACAACGGCTAAGGTACAGTAGTCGGTTCTGTATCTGCCTTACAAATGTCATATTAAACGACACAGCGCAAAAGAGACAAAATCATAATGACAGAACAAAAGCGCCCGGTGGCGCTGCAGGCGGTGTTGGCAGACAGCGCGCTTCCCGTTCGAAAATTTATAGTTGGAAACCGACACGAAGAAGATATTATTTCCAAAAAATGGATGGTTCAAAACAGATCTAGGTACAACCATCACTTAAATGTAATAGAGAATTTATCATCGGCGTCAACTTGTACAGGATTGTACATTTTAAGTACACATTATAACAAGGCAAGTACAGTACAGTTCGTACACCGCGCATCGTTATTAGTGTCAAAGTTTAAATAGTGTGTAAGTAAATATAACCGTCATTGACGCTAATTAAGAATTTGAAAATTAAAAAAAAAAAGGTTCATTATAATTTCAGTGTTAACGCTAATTTGGAAAAGCAAAAATGGAAAATTTACTGTACGATTATATACATTATTAGATGTATCCGTACAAAATATAAAAATAGTACACGTGAAATTAGAAATATCGTACATGTCGACTTATCATGGACCAATCCAGTTTTGGCAACGTTCCTATGCAACGCGTCTTGCAATTTTCACTTGAAAAGGTGATTTATTTGCTGACATCAGACCGTACCCGCTATTTAGATCTTATTGAAATTTAGTTCTTTACGCTATTTTGTACGGTACCTCAATTAACGTCAAGGAAAAATTAAAATCATGTATCCTATTTGAGGAAAAAAATCAAAATTTTAAGAACCCAAATTAGTGACTTTGACACTAATAACGATGCGCGGTGTAGTGGTATTAGACATTGGGGTGAGGGCTTATTTGGCGGGCGGCGGAGACCTTCGAAGAAGATTTTGCCCGGGCAATGTAAATCCTTCCCAGTTATATGGACAAAAAATTACCGCGCGAAGCGCGGAGAATTTTTTTTAAGAGTCTCCTCGTTGATTAGGTCAGATGGACAAAAATAACAAAAAAAGACAAATTGTTCTTACTTACAGCGTTCTCAAATTCTCATGTAGAGCATTCGCCACAAGTAGCGTCACGCACGTCGTATGAGAACATGTAAATCATCTTCCCGACTCAAAATATCTACATAATATAATTAATGTTCACACTTTAAGCACTACCACTTAATCCGTCGAACACCTAAGTCGCGCGTCACGTGAGAACACTTGACAATTGCCATTAATAATAGTCGTGGGCAACCCGGTGCATTGCCCTTTGGTTGCCTAAGGCCTGTCGTTTTTGAACACGCGGACCAATAGGAGCGTCACAATTTGTCGTAGGAGTTACACGTACTCCTTCACGTATCAATCCGTTTTCGGTACATCGCCAATCTCTATTAGCGTAGAAGTTTCTTTAGCGTACATGAAAAATTACCGTGGTTTACAGTAATTAAGAATTTGAAAATTTTGAAAAAAAACATACATTCTAATTGTTTAATAATTTTAATTTGGGTCTTTGAAAAAAAGAAATGTTGGTCGCAAACATGCTTACACTAAGGGCGTAATCGATATTTTGAAACGTTATTTTGGAATTTAACGCTGATTTTACGGTGTACTTTTCAAAGTGTGCATATGTTAATCGTTACTTACGCGTTCATTATTTTGAATATGTGGCGGTTGTACACGTCGCCAATACTTGCGACACATGTAGACGCCAACAAACTGCTGACATTTGTGGACGCCAACGATCTCAGACAAACTGCGGACATTTGTACGCCGCAAAGAGCTCTTGACATACTGTCAAGCTCGTGTGCATTTTTGGCACATTTGCACTCCCAAGAGTTCCACGCCCTCATTCCACCTTGTACAAACTCTATCGTACGGAGGATTGGAGGACAACTAGCCGGATCAGATCTTTGTATTATCACTTTGGAGCACTACGCACTTTAGTTCACCGTCAACGGAGGTCGAACGCCGGAGTTAGTCCAGTGCAAAGTTTGCGGCTCCATTACATTACATCTGTTCTATGTAGCTCTAGCGGAGGGGTACATTGTGGAACGCCATGCAACCTTTAAGATTGTCCCGTAGATCTTGCTGTTAGTTGTCAGCAGGATGTTAGTTCAGGCCCTGTAGAGGGGTATAGCATTTATGACGCCAGGTCAATGTTAGGCGTTTCACGTCAATTCAAGACTTTGTTCCCCACTAGTGTACAATAGGAGGACCTGTGGCTGTGATTCCAGCCGGAACCAGTCGCCTAACTTGTTGCCTTAAGTGTAGTACAGTCTAATTTGTCTTATGTTCGTGTGATAACAATTGGTGGCTGCAGATTGGCTTTTGGAATTGGTTTGACTTTGGCACTTACAGTAGGACAAACTTTGGTTGTATAAGGCACTTGGGGCCGAAGGAGACAGGTTGCTTTTTCAGTACTGTCTCCTGAGAAAACCCCCAAAGAATTAAATCAATCTTATTGTTGGAGAATGTTTGCATTTTGTTGTGGACTCTATTGCCATATTTGTTTTGGATTGTCTTTTGTGGAGACCGTAGCACGAGTGGGTAGTTGGCACTATCCTCGCTTTGGGCGGTTTGGACATTCGCTGTTTGAAACTAAGAAGAGTCTTGTCGCATCCGTACGGTGAAATCGGGAGGGGTGAGGGAGATTCTTACCTGTCTTCGGGGCCCTTGGGAGAGTTTTCTTCTTCTGAGTTTGGTCATTGTTGCACTCCGGGGTATGTGAATTCGCTTCACCATTATCATTTATTTATATATTTATTTCCATTCTCTGGGGCAAGGAGATATTGTTTAATACGAGAGAGCCGATATTGGTTATTTCTATATTTCAGCGTGGGATTGTTTTGCACACTGTTGTGGTCATCTTTGGTTTTTGTCCTAATTTTGCGCCGATCTACGACCTCGTTTCCCTATCTCGGAGAGTGGGCAGGAGTGAACACTTAGTGAGCTTGACACCAATCAAAGTGAGTACTTTTTCTTCTTTGCTCATTATCATTATGCTTATGATACAGGGAAGGGACATACGGCATCATAGATCAGGGGCACGGATTGGGGTGGAGGTTTCTCGCATCCTTGACATCTCACCTAAAACCATTTCAAGCGGCTCGACAATCGGGGCGGTTGTGGCGCCAAGCGTCATTTGTTGCGTCAAGCGAAGCATAAAACGTCGCCACGCCAAAGACATTTGTAGACGCTCACAAGTGGACAACATAAGCAAACGGACAAACAAATTTTGTTTCGTGTATTCTCCGAACTGCAAAAAAACAAATGAATACTTTTGACGCCTGTAACCCAGACTTTCTATTCGTCAATAGGGTAGTATTTTGATTAAAAGCAGATCGCGATTTGATTTCAGTGCAAGTGTGAAGATGAGCTGGAAGTGGGTCGCGATGATAACATTGCCAAATCGTCGTACCTTTCAAAGTTCCAAGATGACGCAAAATGTTTTTGAGTTTTTGCCCATTTTTCGTACGGCGTAATATTTTCAAGTAGGAAGTCCCATTTTCTGTGTAAATGACGGAAAAAAACTTGTACTTGAACACATGGGGACACACCCAAATATAGGCATTCGTACAAAATCTTACAAATCGTACACAAATCGTACGTTCGCACAGTCGAAACGTAGTTGCTGGACAAATATGTGCAAACGTGATATTTGACAGCCCGATTAGACCCCTTTTATAGAGAGCACATTCTCATACGTCCACGGCTACTAAAACTCATTAATTATACCTTTTCACATAAAAAGGTACAATTTTGTACGGTCTGACAATGTCCGTACACCACACTAATTAACTGATGGCATACTTCCGTTTTGTACGGTATTAAAAAATTAACCCTAAATAGAGTCAAGAAAAAAATAGAATGAATCACGCTAATGGAGAATAAAAAAAATAAAAATAGGACGGAATTAGCGTACACTACGCTAATAGCCATTGGCGGTGTAGTGTACGGATAGTGGCGTGATGTGACGGGATCACACGCGCAAAAATTAAAAGTACTTTTTTATTTCAATTCCGTCTGTTTACTTCCGTACATTTTTCGTACTCTTCTAGGTGACGACAAAATGTCAAACGTTTCGATTTCCATTGTCCGTACATCACACTAATTAACTGATGGCGTACTTCGATTTTGTACGATACTAAACAATAAACCCTAAATAGAGTAAAGAAAATAATAGAATGAACTAAGCTTATGAAGAAAAAAATAAAAAAAGCGGGACGGAATTAGCGTACACTACGCTAATAGCGATTGGCGGTGTAGTGTACGGATAGTGGCGTGATGTGACGGGATCGCACTCGCAAAAATGAAAATTACTTTTTTTTTACAATTCCGTTCGTTTATTTCCTTGCTACTATACTCTTATTTCCTTGCTACTGTACTCTTCTAGGTGACTACAAAATGTCAAACGTTTTGATTTATGAGACCGACGGTTGTGGACTGCCTTGTTAACATCTCCCTTTGTCTCGTCATGGAGCGCGGATTTGGTTCTCTTCCTGTCAACCAACCAGTACCTCTATCTCCCTTTCCCTCCCTTCCTCCCTCCCTCCCTCCCTCCCTCCCTTTCCCCTTCATCAATTCTATATATTTTGAATATTCTATAGAGGAGAGGGAGAGGAAGAGGGAGGAGGAAAGGGAGAGAGAAAGGAGAGGGAGGGGAGAAGTGAAGTTGTTTGTTTTCTGACTGGAGGGTGGGTGAGAGGGAAGCTGTTGCCAAGTATGCCGTGACAGTCGGTGCCTTGGCGGCCCTCACAAGTACCCTCCTCGGATCTCTCCTTCCCCAGTTACCTTTTGTATTTGTTTATGTCAAATCTTGTCATTTTTATTTATCAGTTTTATGCGAAAGCCTTATCTTATTTTTGTCATTTGTCAACGTTATCGCACGTTTTTATCAGAGATTTGCTAGATTAGGAAAACATTGCACCTTATTTAGTGTGGTTTAAATTGTACAAGGAAACATTGGTCAAAGTTGAATATATATATATATATATATATATATATATATATATATATATATATATTACATATATATATTACATATATATTGCATATATATTTATTACATATATAAATATAATATATATATATATATATATATATATATATATATATATATATATATTACATATATATATATATATGTACATATATATATGTATATTATACATATATTATATATGTATAAATAATATATATATATATTATATTATTATATATATAACCTATATATATTAATATATATATATATATATATATATATATATGTATATTTATATGTATACCGCTATAGTTTTTATACGCTTAGTTTTTCCCTCTTTCTCTCAACACGAAGCCAACAATAGTTTCCTTTCACCTCTTCGAATCTAAATAATGTGGCTTGTTGCGCAACCATCTCTACCAAGATGTTTCATATTCTTTTCGTTCCGATGTAATGTATGTTGTGATGTGTTATTTTGTTTGTTGGGAACCGTTTATTTTGGATATGTTTGCGCTACATCAATCTAGAGTTTCAGCTTTCAGTCCGATTATCCGCACGTTTTATTTGTTTTCTTTCAGTTTTGTTCTTTTAATGACATTTATATAAAAATATCGAATTAAATAAACTCTTGTAAGGAATGTTGACGGATCGTGGAGCTTAGCGCTCTACCATCGGCTGAGTCTTCTTGTGCTCTCAAAATTATCTTGTTAAGAAAAAACAAATGTTATTATAAATATATTTTATGTAAAACATCGGTTGACATTGGTTGACAATTATATAATATTATATCTAACTGCTATACTACACATATTATAGCAGATATAGCAGGTTTAATTTAACTGTTATATTATTAGAGTTCTAACCAATTATACATTATATTTAGTCTAACTATCATAATGAGTTAATTTATATAGTGAGAACTAAATATTTTATTATATATATTTAAACATTTATATCTAACTCTTTTAATGTGTTAATTATTAGTGTTAACTAACTATTACATTATATTTTTTATAACAATTTACATTATATATATTTTAACAGTTAAAATTAACTATTACATTATACATATCAAAACAGTTGTATCTAACCGTCATATTATGTTAAATATTATAAGTATAATAAATTTTTACATTATAGTAATTATAATAGTTGAAACTAACTGTTATGTTTTATATATTATGACAATTATATCTAACCATTACATTATGTTTTTTACAATTATATCTAACCATTACATAATGTTTATTATTATTGTTATAAGTATACAGTACAAGTAGCTGTAACACTGGTTCATATATTATACTTCAACTAAAATTGTATACATTGTTTATTATATAACTCATACTTCAAATATGTTAAATAGGTAATAAAGTGCATTATTGTATATATTACAAATATTACTTATGTTAAATATCTATTATAACGTTTTATAACGTTTTTATACTATATCATTTACATGTGATAGAAATATTATTCGATATGTTTTATATATTGTAATTGTCATTATGTATACGACATTATGTATTTTTTGTTATTCAGGTGTAAATGTGTTTTTTTTCGGCTTTTGGGAGTTCTATTTTAGGCAAGCTCATTATGACACGAACACTTCTTTTTCGATTACATGTTATAGGGTTTGGGAATCGTTTGTTTCGTACTTTTCCTTATTATTGTTTGGTTGTGACTTTAAATTTTATTATGTTAAAAAGGAAGTTATTAGTTATTTGTTTTTGTAGAGCATTGCTTGCTCCTACTGAAAGATAGTGTTGAAATTTATGTATTTTCTAGGTTTGTATTGGAAAAATAAATAGAGTAAGTTAGCAAAGGCAACCTGCTTCTCGCTCAACTCTCTCCGGTCCCCATACTTGTTGTAGTCAGTGAAAACCAGAGAGAGAGCTAGAGCCATGGCTGTCTAAAGAGGATAGGCTAATTCGTAGTTTGTACCAAAATGTGTATGCCGGATCCAAGATTTGATCCTGGTCATACATCCTATAATAGACGATAGCTCTAGCCTATAGCTTAGAGTCAACGATGGCATATGTAGGGTACAATAGGTATTTATAAATGTACAAAAAGAGAATTCTAACTAACTAACAAATAACCAAAAACTGCCCCGCACCAGATTTGAACCTCGGTTTATGGTTATATTCGTAGAGGTATGCCTTATCCAATAAGACGTTGACGAAACGATACACGTCGCAGGTTTCAAAGATACATAAACGTTAACGCAACAGCTAATTAACGGCAGACTAACGAAAAGGAGCAATTCATGCATGTACGCGAATCTGAACCGTGTAAAATATGTTTTGATCGGACGACCGCCATTGTAGCCGCCACGCGAAGTGAGCTTTTGGCGGCATTTTGAGATAGCGTCACGCGTGCCACGTGGCGACACATTATTTGATACCGGAGAAGATGGGAGGAGGAACCATGGCTCCCGATTTCACAGGTGTCACCTTGAAGACCATGTCGTACAATGGCCGTACAATAAGTACATCTCCTATTGTACCTTCTTGTACTATATAGTGTTCCTATTGGACTAGGGTTTAGTAGTAAGTAGTCGTGAGTAGACAGACCAAGACTTAGTGATATTTAGGTACCTCTCTCTAAGAGAGCTTGTAACTATAAAGGTCATCTTTGACCAACAATAACTTAATGCTCGGGTGAGAAATTCAGTGATTCTTTTTGCTGCGGACTTAGGGGAGTCCAAGCTACATAAGGGTGTAGTCGTTCAGAGTCTTTTCGTGCTAGGGTGGCACTTATTCAGTGGGAAAGTCAAAGTGGGGAATATTGTCCAAAATACATATTCAAGCTTTGCATTCTGTGGTGGAACTGAGCACACAGAAGGTCTTCTCTTCACAGGGGTGAAGGTGTATTGGGGTTCTAATTGTCAAGGGATCAATCATTTGGGTTTAAATCAACTTGGAGTCGGCACTATCTAGATTAGCTTCTTTTTGATCTGCGAATTCTGTGGGCAATGGAGCTCATAGAATTTCAGATAGGCTGATGATGATGACGATGATGATGATGATGTAATGATGATGATAATGATGATGTCATAATGATGATGATTGTCGTGCATAAGCATACAACCGTGTGAAACATGCATCACCACTAGCCAGCGTTGACAGTAAACATGAGAAATTGTATGAATCTCACTCATATCCGGTGGTCAAGACCACGACCAGTGTACAAAGAATATATACCAGCAGAAATATCAATGAATTAGCCCAAAAAAAACCAGCAAACAAATCAAAATACAAAGACAAGTCTAATAGGTAAAGATGAAAAAGGATGGAATCCCCCCACCCACTCGAAAATTTGCGTCAGTGGCCACTAGGCCCATGAAGTCTTCAATATTCCCTACAAAAGTCCAACTAGCAGACTGAAACTCTGAGACCTCCATTGGCCCTCAGAGTATGCAGATCCAAAAGAAGCTAATCTAGATAGTGCCGACTCCAAGTTAATATAAACCCAAGTGACTGACCCCTTGACAGTCAGAACCCCAATATAGATTCACCCCTGTGAAATAACACGTTCTGTGTGCTCAGTTCCACCACAGAATGCAAAGTTAGAATATGAGATTTGGACACATTCACCCACTTTGACTTTCCCTTAGAAATGCAGCCACCCTGGCAGACAAAAACTCTGACCGACTACACCCCTGTGTAGCCTGGACTCCCCTGAGTCCGCAGCAAAAAGAATCACTGAAAATGGTCAAGTAAATTGATAGTTATGGCTGGCCAAAGTTTGCCATTTATACAGGGTGCTCTCTGGGAGAGGCAGCTACTTACCCAGAATTTTCTAAGTCCTATCCCCTCTCTAAAACTCTATCTACTGAGGTACGGACCAATCACATTACTGTATAGTACACAAAGGTACAGATGCCGGTGTACCTTCTGTACGGTCATCGTACAACATGGCTAAAAAGGCCAACAAATGTCCTATCCGGATTCGCTCTTATAATCTCCGGAATTCCTGCCTCCCAATCTCATCTCTCCACGTGGCGCCAGGTCATGCCGCGTCATAAAAACACCGTACGAGAAAGTACAAGTGCCGGAGTACTTTCTGTACGTACATTGTACGATGTCGCCATAGTGCGACATTTGTAATTCCCGGATTTGTTTTCTGCCGTTCCGGAAATTACGTAATCCTGTACGATGTTGCCACGTGTCATCCGGAGTGGCGGCGTCTGCAAACCGCCAAATTATCCTTTCGCGTAGCCGGCGCTAATCACGGCCGTCCGATGTATTTCGGCATTCAATTGTAGCCGTTGAAAATTGGTGCGCGGTATTTGTTTCGCTATCGAAACAAATGCGCGGTATCCGTTCCGTACCCGTACTGTACTCCGTACTAAACTAAACTGTCTCTATGTAGTAAATATCGTAACCCAGTTAAATGGAAGATCCTATCTATAACTGTTTAAATATTTATCAAACCCTAAGCGTAGTAGCACTATTCGTAGACTAAATGGACAAAGCTGACGGCTACTGAACTGTTGACGGACGGTAGGTACCAGGATCAATTCCTGGGTCCGTCAAATATGTTTTTGGTAAACATACCTATATTATCTATTCCTGTCTCTCTGGAAAGCTTAGGCAGCCATGGCTCTAGCTCCCTCTCCAGCCTTCAGTGACTACGACAAGTGTGGGGGCTTGGAGGAGGGAGTCAGAGGCAGACCGCCTCTACTCTTTTCTATCTAACAAAGACCTAGAAAATACCCAAATATCAACACTCCCCTTATTTTCTAGTCTACTTCCTTTCAACTCTTACAAACAAAATAAACAAAACACTCCCTTCCGTTTTTCCTTTTTCTTTTCTTTTTCCTTTTATATAACTTAAGAAATATGCTCTCGTATTTAAAACACTGCATTAGATGAAATGAAATTATAACTGCATCACACATTTCATTTAGCATCCCACTTATCATAAATCCGAGCAAAGATTTTATCCACCTTATCTCTTTTCTATCCACACTAAATCCACTTTCCCTCTTGCAATTCAAACAACCAGCCCCATCTCCAATCTGCAGCACACACCCTGAGGCTAACCCTTTTACAGGCACACCTTCATAAATACCATCACTCCCTTTAGTGAGGTCAAACCCATTACCCCCAAAACATGAACTTTCCTCACTCTCTCCCATGGATTTCTTTCCACTCTCACTTTCTAAATTTATTCCCAATAAACCTTTCTCCTCCCCTAAACCTTTCATTAAGTATTCCTCTTCTTCCTTATCCTTTAAAACTCCTAGTTTCACTTCTCCCCTTTCCTCGGAATCCGTTGAAGTCTCCTTTTCCGACCAGTTTTCTTTTTCTAAAAAATTCTCCTCATTATTTTTATTTTTCCCTTTTTCAATAATTGGTCCTAGATCCGACTTACTCATTTCTAAGTCATACACTCTACACTCCTCGACATCCTCAAGTACCTCCTCTCTCTTTACTTCCCTTATACCTCCAAAAGCACACTGTTGCCTTCGTGCAATTACTGTGTGCTTTTCTTTCTTCCCCATACTACTAATCTGGAGAAGCTCTAAAATATCTTCATCCTCTTTCTCCTCTTCCCCTTCTTCCTCCTCATCCACATTCCAACTTCTAAGTTTTTCCAAACAAGGGCATTCTTCCATATAATGACCAGGTTCCCTACAAAAGAAGCAAACCCCTTTTTTCAAAGATCCCGTGTCTTTTCTTCTCCCTCTTTTTCCACCAAAGTTCCGATAAGGTTTACCTTTGTCTTTCTTCCTCTCATCACGCTTCCGCTCGTCACCACCGTTCCTCTCATCACGCTTCCGCCAATCACCACCAGCTGAAAAAGCATTGACCCTGTCCTTTCCCCTTCGAAGCTCCAAAGTGCTTTCCCTCACAAGAATTATCCCCATGGTAAAGCTCCAAGTCCATGAGGAGCCATCCCTTGCCTGCATACGATAAATAATGCTTTCGTACTCACTTGGGAGTTTCATAAGTAGTGTATTAATCTTACCCTCCTCAGATTCTACACATCCCGCACTAGCTAGCTCAACATATAACGCAGCAATATCATTGCAAAACTCTATCATGCTACCGCCTTTATAAACATAGGCATCTATTTCCTGTTTTACTAATTGCTGCCTCTGAATAGTCTCACTCTTATAAATCTGAATTAGTACTTCCCATATCTCTGAAGACTTGGTTAGACTTAAAAGAGTGATAGCTATCGACTTACACACATATCTAAGTATGAGATGTTTTGCTATAGTGTTTTTGTATTCCCATATTTTTCTGTCATTTTCCTCAGTTTTAATCCCTACATGTGGTACCATAGCTGAGAGCCTAGCTCCCCTCACCATAGGTGTCCCTTTTTCCTTCTCCCCTATTTCCCCATCCACGGAAAGATTCTTCCCTTCACCTTCCGTTGCATCTGAGCTCCGGATGATATTCTGGGCAGCCTCAGATGAATCTCCATAGTAAGCTCCTCCAAAGCCAGGTGGCGGACATCTCACTTGTCCCGAAACGATTCCCCATAAGTGCTTCTCAAAAAGCAATCCCGCCATTGTAAACTCCCAATAAGTGAAGTCTGTTCCATCGAACATAGGCACCCTAGATGGTGGGCCCATAACCTGAAACTCTGAGACCTCCATTGGCCCTCAGAGTATGCAGATCCAAAAGAAGCTAATCTAGATAGTGCCGACTCCAAGTTAATATAAACCCAAGTGACTGACCCCTTGACAGTCAGAACCCCAATATAGATTCACCCCTGTGAAATAACACGTTCTGTGTGCTCAGTTCCACCACAGAATGCAAAGTTAGAATATGAGATTTGGACACATTCACCCACTTTGACTTTCCCTTAGAAATGCAGCCACCCTGGCAGACAAAAACTCTGACCGACTACACCCCTGTGTAGCCTGGACTCCCCTGAGTCCGCAGCAAAAAGAATCACTGAAAATGGTCAAGTAAATTGATAGTTATGGCTGGCCAAAGTTTGCCATTTATACAGGGTGCTCTCTGGGAGAGGCAGCTACTTACCCAGAATTTACTAAGTCCTATCCCCTCTCTAAAACTCTATCTACTGAGGTACGGACCAATCACATTACTGTATAGTACACAAAGGTACAGATGCCGGTGTACCTTCTGTACGGTCATCGTACAACATGGCTAAAAAGGCCAACAAATGTCCTATCCGGATTCGCTCTTATAATCTCCGGAATTCCTGCCTCCCAATCTCATCTCTCCACGTGGCGCCAGGTCATGCCGCGTCATAAAAACACCGTACGAGAAAGTACAAGTGCCGGAGTACTTTCTGTACGTACATTGTACGATGTCGCCATAGTGCGACATTTGTAATTCCCGGATTTGTTTTCTGCCGTTCCGGAAATTACGTAATCCTGTACGATGTTGCCACGTGTCATCCGGAGTGGCGGCGTCTGCAAACCGCCAAATTATCCTTTCGCGTAGCCGGCGCTAATCACGGCCGTCCGATGTATTTCGGCATTCAATTGTAGCCGTTGAAAATTGGTGCGCGGTATTTGTTTCGCTATCGAAACAAATGCGCGGTATCCGTTCCGTACCCGTACTGTACTCCGTACTAAACTAAACTGTCTCTATGTAGTAAATATCGTAACCCAGTTAAATGGAAGATCCTATCTATAACTGTTTAAATATTTATCAAACCCTAAGCGTAGTAGCACTATTCGTAGACTAAATGGACAAAGCTGACGGCTACTGAACTGTTGACGGACGGTAGGTACCAGGATCAATTCCTGGGTCCGTCAAATATGTTTTTGGTAAACATACCTATATTATCTATTCCTGTCTCTCTGGAAAGCTTAGGCAGCCATGGCTCTAGCTCCCTCTCCAGCCTTCAGTGACTATGACAAGTGTGGGGGCTTGGAGGAGGGAGTCAGAGGCAGACTGCCTCTACTCTTTTCTATCTAACAAAGACCTAGAAAATACCCAAATATCAACACAGACAGCAGACTCTGCTTAACTGAATGAAGCCGCTGAGAAAAACGACACTCCCGAAGTTTAGAAGAAAAGAGAGTCAAACGACGAAAACTGCGCACAAGCAACAATAAAACCCAAGATTCACATGCCAAAATTCATAGGCCACGGGAAGTAAGACACAGTTTAGAGGGAAACCTTGCAGGTTGGCTTGCGCGAGTAGATTAGGGAAGGACTTAGTACAGAAAAAAGAGATAAGAAAGCTTAGAGATAAAAAATAGCAAGTAACTAAGGATCCAGAGAGAGAAACCCTAACTAAACAACTAACTGATACTAAATATGCTGCCGAAAAATGCCAACCGAAAACAAAAAGGTTCGACAAATCAGGGTAATACAAATTTGTGAAAAAACGTAAAAACTCCAATGTTGGATTCTAGTGATGTAATTTGCAACTATTCTTACGTAGCCACATGGCTTTTATCCTATGTTGTTGCCTATCGTACAGTTACACTAATTCTTGTGTGTCTCTGAGCAAGCACGTTTCTATGTGCAAACGCTGCCAGTTTCTAGAGACGTCCGCTACGTAGCCACCTCGGGATGCCTTTCATCTACACCTCGAGGATAAAAACCCTCCCTACGCCACAAAAAATAATGCATGAACCTCCGTGGGTTCACGACTTAGCAACCTGTCAAGTTCGGAGCCGTTTGAGTTCCTGACAACCGATGCTGGACTGCAATCCAGTTCCACGTTGGTTTCCTGTTGTATCGTACGTGCATGTGGTACGGCCTTTGATTATCTTGTACCTTCAGCTGTACGCAAAATTACACACCTGTCAACTCACATACACGCCAATTAGTATAGGATTCAGCAATAATACCTGACGATGGCTTGCGGCATGACAGCTGTCGTGCATGAGCCTACAACCGTGTGTAACATGCATCACCACCAGCCAGCGTTGACAATAAACATCAGATATTGTATGAATCTCACTCATATCTTTTGAATTTATTTGATTTTTGTGGTATTTTCTAGGTCTAAATAATTCAATACATTAAGGAAAAGAAAAAGGCGGACAGCCTGTCTCCACCTCCTCTCTCTACCCACCATACTTGTTGTAGTCACTGAGGGATATAGAGGGTGGTTGAGCCTTGGCTGTCCTAGCTCAGCAGGCAAGACTAAATAGTGACTTAAATCACTCTCAACAAAAGGTACCGTTCGGCAAAACTCGAACCTCCGACCGACAGAGCGCGGCGTAGCCGTTAGCTCTAACCAGTTTGTCGTTGAAGTCCGTTAGGAGATACAGGGTTCGATATTTATTTAAACTATTGTATGGTACCGAAATCAGTTTACTGGAAATTGAACGAAGGAACGTAACACTTGTTAAAGTTTAGTGCGGACATCATTTCACAGGAAACAAATGAATCGGACATTTGTTTCGACGGTCGTTATTTGATGTCGGATTTAATCCGACAGCACATATCCTCGCCGAGATCGCGGAATAGTCACTCTGGCTTTTATAGACATGGCATGACTTGGAGCCGCGTGGAAGGATGAGATTCGGTCGCGGGAATTCCAAGGAATGTATAGACGAGTTGAAAAGTGACACGCGTCCACTCAGTTGCCTTGTCGTACACAGGCCGTATAGAAAGGACATCGGCGTTTATACCTTTCTGTACTTTACAGTCATATGATTGGTTCGTACTTTAGTAGATAGGGGCCGCGAGAGGGGTTTAAGACGTAGGAAATATCGTAGGCAGTCACCTGTCTCTAAGAGAGCTTTGTATAAAATTGGTATTTTTGTCGACTATTAACTCATCGGCTGGTTGGCCGTTTTCAGTGATTCTTTTTGCTACGGACTCAAGGGAGTCCACGCTGAACAAGGGTGAAGTCAAACTGTCAGTTTGCCCTCTTGGGCAGCAGTGGTTGTGGCTTGAAGTGGACTAGTTACAAACTATCTAGAGGCTTCTTGAACATTGTAGTCCAATGGAGGACACAAAATTGCAGTTTATGGGCCCACCCTCTAGAGTGCCCACCTTCAATGGATCTGGGTTCATCTATTGGGAAGCCATGATGATGGGGGCTTTGTGCGAAAAACAATAATGGGGCATTGTCAGTGGACTAGTGAAAAGTCCACCTTTGGGAACTCCACCAAGATTTGGAGGAGTGAGGTTTCCTGCAGCAACGGCTGCCTCAGCGGAGGAGGCAGATGATGGGGTCAGCAGTGTTTTTGAAAAAGGGAAATGGAAGGAGACACCCCTCACTCCTATTGCCACAGTCTCGAAGCGGCGACCGTGAAGACCACGGAGAACGATACTCAAATGTGGGAGGATGTAAACATGGCTGCCAAGA
>JBBHKE010000754.1:0-98283 GCA_037447655.1 Zygnema cylindricum | reverse complement strand
TTAACTGCATGCCGTCCCTGGTCCTAGTTAAGCACCCATGCAGTTGATTGAAAACCATTCAGATGGATTAAATGGGGGGCAGAAGAGATCTCTCGAATCGGTCGGTACCGAGATCGAGGGATAGGTCGGAAATCACTGATGTTGTTCACACCCAAGAACCTCTCCCCTCAATCTCCGTCCGACGGAGACGGAAAAAGATAGGATCTTTTATGTGTTTATAGTTGTGAGGGAAATAAAAGATCAGATAAAAGGAAAGTTGAGGGTGTGTGTTTTTTTTGGTTTTATGAGGGAGGGAATGTTTATTTCAGCTCATCTAATGGACCTTTTAAGTTGTGAGGGTATTGTCAAAAAGGTTTATAAAAGGAAAAGGAAAAAATAAAAGAAAAAAAAAATTGGGAGGGAGTATTTTGGTTTTTTTTGTGTGTGGGAGTTGAAAGGAAAATAGACTAGAAAATAAAGGGAGTGTTGATATTTGTGTATTTTCTAGGATAGAAAAAGGCAGAGGCAGCCTGCCTCTAACTCCCCTCTCCAAGAACCCACACTTGTTGTAGTCACTAAAGGCTGGATAGGGAGCTAGAGCCATGGCTGGCTAAGCTCTCTAGAGAAGACGGGGGGTAAATTAGGTAGACTTACCAAAAGTTAGTTGACGTACCCACGAATTGATCCTGGTCCCTGCCGTACGTCAATTTGCATTAGCCGTTAGCTCTAGCCGTTAAGTTTAAGACACATATTACGATATATAGGGTTTGATAAATATATAAATCGTCACATGTAGATTAATTCCTTTAACGGCGAATAGATACTTAGTGCATAGATACAGTTTGATATATTACGAAGTACGGTACGGGGACAGAACGGATACCGCGTATTTGTTTCGATATCGAAACAAATACCGCGCGTCAAATTTCAGCGGCTACGATTATAGCCGGTTTTGATTTGACAGCCGCGATAGGCGCCGTGATCACGGAAAAGGTACTTTTAGCGTTTTACGGTATTTGCCACGTCAGATGACACGTGGCGTGATAACATTGGATTACGGGAATTCCGGAGATTACAGGAACTAATCCTGATTTGACTTGTGTTGACATTTTGGCCATGTCGTACAATGGTCGTACTGAAAGTACACCGGCACCTGTACTTTTCTGTATGACATAGTAATTTGATTGGTGCCATACTTCAATAGATAGAATTTTAGAGAGGAAATAGGACTTAGAAAATTTTGGGTAGGTAGCTACCTCTCCCATAGAGCACCTTGTATAAATGGCAAACTTTGGCGAGCCATAACTATCAATTTACTTGACCATTTTCAGTGATTCTTTTTGCTGCGGACTCATACGAGTCTAGGCTACATAGGGTTGTAATCGGTCGGAGTTTTTGTCTGTCAGGGTGACCGCATTTTTAAGGGAAAGTCAAAGTTGGTGAATGTGTCTAAATCTCATATTCTAACTTTGCATTCTATAGTGGAACTGAGCACACAGAAAGTGTTATTTCACAGGGGTGAATCTATATTGGGGTTCTGACTGTCAACGGGTCAGTCACTTGGGTTTATAACAACTTGGAGTCGGCATTATCTAGATTAGCTTCTTTTGGATCTGCATACCTGAGGGCCAATGGAGGTCTCAGAGTTTCAGTACCGTGAAGAGACGTACGGCATACTCTGACAATTGCAGTTTCCCTAAGCTAGTAAGGTTCAGCGAGACGTTGAAGCCCTAGTGGGAGGCACTGTAACAGGGTTACAGAGTTGGGTACTTAGTGGCTATCAACTAGGTTGTTATAGTTGCGGTGTTAGAGCAGCGCAACTGCGATTCCAGACCAGCGCAACGTAGCAACTTAGCGGCGTAGCATCTAAGTAGCGTAGCAGCAGAGCAGCGTAGTACTGGAGTGCAACATAGTAACGCGACGTAGCAGTATAGCAAAGCCGCATAATGTAGATTGAATTGTATAGTTCTAGAAAGATGTCTTGAGATTGATGTAGGAAGACCTTGAAGGTCCACGTGTGCACCTGTATAGTTTAAGAGTGACTAGCAACTAGTGAGTTTGAATAGTCGGGTAGACTTAGTTAAGGGACAGACTCTTCGAGTAGACCTTCGCAGCGAGCGCTCGACGTTTTAATCTTCTTCGAGTAATAAAGCGCTACCCTTTACTTGTCCTTGTGGTGTGATCTTGCTGTTGCTACGAGGAGGTCTTGGGTATCTTCCGTTGTGCACTGTGGTATTTTGTCCCCTTTTACACCCAAGAGGTGGGAAACGGAAAAAACTAACTAAAAGTCCTCAGTTGAGTCAACCGAATCCAGAAGTTAAAGAGTTAACTCTAGAGGGCAAATTAATGAATGGAAAAGTTAGGGTAGCTGAATTTATTATGATTCTCACTACACTGCATAGCTTAAAGAATCCTTCTGGTGAAATTCTCAACAACAGACCTACGTTAGGACAGTTATGTTATGATAACACCAGACACAGTTTGATTAGAATCGAGTCATTAGTGGAAGGAAAACCGTTGCGAGTAATAGTTGATTGAGGTGCCACACATAATTTTATTTCACATAGATTTGTAGAGGGAAATAAAATTCCTACTGTCATAAGGGAAAAGCCTTTACAGGTTGAATTGGCAAAGGGTAATAAGTCCACATTAGATTTACAAACTGACACGATAGAAGTTGATATCCAAGGTCATAAAATGAAAGCTATGTGTGAAATAATGAATTTGGGAAGTGATGTATCAATGTACTAAGAATCTATTTCCCGTTAAACGATTTAATCTACGTGTAACAATTTATATAGTATTCAAACCCAATGTAATGTAAGACTAGTTCTACACTTAACGGTTAAATGTAACGGCTACGCCGACTTGGCAGACGGCAGGTTCCAGGTTCAGTACCTGGGTCCGTCAAGTACATTTTGTTAAATCTACCTAATTCACTTCTGTCTTCTCTATAGAGTTTAGGTAGCCATGGCTCTAGCTCCCTTCCGCCTTTAGTGACTACGCAAGTGTGGGGGCTTGAGAGAGGAGTCGAGGTAGACCGCCTCAACTCTTTTTCTATCCTAATACAGACCTAGAAAATACTCAAATATCAACTCAAACCTTTTCAGATTGCATAGATGAGTTTGTCCAAGTGTTTATAGATGATATTTTAGTTTAAAGTGAATCTAAAGAACAACATGTAATTCATTTAAGAAGATTGTTGGAAAGGTTAAGAGAAAGAAAATTATATGGAAAATTGTCAAAATCCAGTTTTCTTAAAAGTGAACAATTATTTTTGGGACACATAGTTAGTGGGTGTAACAAAGTTACATAGTTAGTACTTAGTGGTTAGGAACTAGGTTGCTGTAGTGTGGAGTAGCGCAGATGCGATTCTAGACCAGCGCAACCTAGCAGCGTAGCAACGTAGTAGAGTAGCGTAACAATTTAGCAACGTAGCATAGCAACGCTGTACAATGTAGATTGAACTGTATTGTTCTAGAAGTATATTTTGGGTAGATCTCGGGTGACCGTGATATTCCACGTGTACAATTTTCCAGTGATAGGTTGAGTAGCCGGGAGTTAGTTTAAATAGTGGAGCAGACGTACTGCAGAATAGACTCTTTGAGTAGACCTTCGCAGCTTGCGCTAAATTTTTGTAATCTTCTCCCGGATAATAAAACGCAACCTTTACTTGTCCTTACGGTGTGTTCTTTTTGTTGCTACGAGTGGATCTTTGGTATCTTCCGCTGTGCATTGTGTTATCTCGTCCCTTTTACACTGGTATCAGAGCTATTCCTCGTGACCCGATTGCATGAGCGAACACGGCGTGTCCACCAGAGAAATGTTGGCGCAGGTTCTCTAGGAGTTAGAAAACGTGAGATTATATAATGCGCAATTGAGCAACACCGTCGCAACACTGGAATCTCGTTTGGGTGAATGACCTCATGGAGGCATAGAGAGAGACTTAAGGAGACCGAAGTTAAGACTCCCCGGTGAGTTTGACCTGTCCAGACAGAAGAATCTTGATGCGTGGCTATTCTCCGTTGCGAATTACCTTGAGGATTTCCCTAGCCTGTCGGATCGTGAGAAGATTCATTATGCGGGGTGGTCTTCTAAAAGGGGCAGCGAGAACATGGTGGAGAACGATGGTAGAAAACGATGAGATACCGTCTGTTTGGGCCCTTTTCATTCAACTCCTCCATGACTCTTGGCAACCCGTCAACACAGTTAAGGTTGCAAGGGATAAGATCGCGATTTTGAAGCAACAAACCTCGGTGTTGGAGTATACGCAGCGATTCTTAGAGTGCAAGGTGCAAATACCCAAGATGTTGGAGGATGAAGTCGTGGATCATTACGTGAAGGGGCTTAAAGCATCCATTCGGAGGGATGTGGAACAATGGCTCGTCCGAGAAAGTACAACTCCTAGTCTATCAACCATTATTCTATTTGCGGAAGGGACCGATTCAGTAGATTTCACCTTACGCAGACCTTATCATTATGGGTCGAGTAGCGGTGGGGGAGGTCAACGTGAAGATGGTCCAACTCCCATGGAGCTCGGAGAAATTGACGAGGATAAAGAAGTGGTCAACGTGCTGCGAAAAAAAAAAAGACCAACATGGCCAAGACCAACGACTTGTCCCCCGAGGAGCTCCAACGAAGAAGGCTAAACGCCTTATGTTTCTAGTGCGGTTCCCCGGACCATATGGCCCGAGAGTTCCCCAAACGGAGAAGTTCCAAAAAGAGTAAACTTCACATTATGAGATTAGCTGGTGAAGGAGGAGACCCTTTGGTATTTCGGGGTGGAATCAGAGAGAGCTCAGCTAGTTTCATGGTGGACTTTGGTGCATCGGGGAATTTCATCAACGAGGTGACAGTGAAAAGGTTGAAACTTCCTCTCGTGGTGCTTAAGGATTGTCAGTCGGTACAATTGGTCGACAGAAGTTCTGTGTCCATTACTCATCGTACTCCGAGGTTGCGTGTAGGAATTGAGGAAGTTCCAATGTCATGACACCCTTCATGTATTACCGCTTGGAGACCTTGAAGTAATCTTGGGGAAACCGTGGCTGCAAAAATGGAACTCGACGATCGATTAGAGAAGTGGCGACATGAGAGTTAAGAAAGATGAAAAAGAGTTTGAGGTAAAGGCGCGAGTGGCTGGTAAAAGATCGGAAGAATGACGCTTGCTTTCGGCCTTACAGTTGAAAAGGGCACTCAACAAAGGGAAGACAATTGGTATGGCGATCGTCCAACCTATGGAGGAACCGAAGGAAGGGGTTCAGGAAGAATGGAGTAAAAAGGACCTCGACTTCGACTCGAAAGAGGGTGATGACATCGAAAAGACTTCGGTAGAGGCCCCGGAAGGCGTGACAAAACTTCTCGAGGAGTATGTTGATGTCTTTCCCCCGAAGTTCTAGAAGGCTTACCTAAACGTGAAGTAGACCATAAGATAGAGCTTGTTCCCGGAGCGGTACCCCCGGCTAATCGGATGTACAAGATGAGTTACACCGAGTTGGACAAACTCAAAAATCAACTTGCGGAGTTGGTCGAAGCTGGAGCCATTGAACCGAGCAAGTCAGCGTATGGAGCCCCCGTCCTCTTCGTAAATAAGAAAGATGGAGGTTTTTTCGGATGTGTGTGGACTACCGAGCGCTAAACAAGTTAACAGTGAAGAATGCGTACTCTTTACCGAGGATTGACGAATTGTTGGATCGACTACAGGGTGCTAAATATTTTTCGAAGATAGACTTGTGAAGCGGTTACCATCAGATCAGAATTGTTGAGGAAGATGTGGAAAAGACGACGTTTAGAACTCGGTACGGCCATTTCCAGTTTCGAGTTATGCCGTTCGGGTTGACTAATGCACCTCCAACTTTTATACATTTGATGAATTCAATCTTTCGACAATGTTTGGACGCGTTTGTAATCGTCTTTCTAGACGATATTTTGGTGTATAACCGAACGCTGGAGAATCATGTGAAGCATCTGCGGACGGTCCTGCAAGTCCTTCAGGAGAACAAGTTATACGCGAAGAGGAGTAAATGCGACTTCTTGAAGGAGAAAATTAAGTTTTTGGGCCATGTGGTAAGTCAGGATGGAATCGCAGTGGATCCGAATAAAACCAGGGCAATTAAAGAGTGGCCGCAGCCGACGAACATTACGGAGTTAGGGAGCTTTCTTGGATTATGCTCCTACTATTGTCGTTTTGTTGAAGGATTCGCAAAAATTACTTTACCACTCACAGAATTACTTAAGAACGACGTGCCCTACGAGTGGAAATCGGCGCAAGGGGCAGCCTTTAACACGCTAAAGGAGCGGTTGGTTACCGCCCATGTGTTAGCTATTCCCGACCTCGACTTACCTTGGACAATAATCCAAACGCCAGCAATATGACTGTTGGAGCAATCTTTATGCAGGATCAAGGAAGAGGCCTTCAACCCATTGCCTACGACACTCGAAAACTAAAGGCAGCGGAGCTTAACTAGGCCACCCATGAAAATGAGACAATCCCCATTGTTAATGCACTAGAAGTTTGGAAATGTTACGTCTAAGGGAAGCGGAACACAATCATCACCGATCACCACGCCTTGCAATATCTCCAAACACAGCCAAAGCTGTAAAAGAAATATGTTTGTTGGATGACATTTCTTCAAACTTTCGGACCAGAGTAAACTATTGAATATAAACCGGGCAAGACAAACCCGGCGGATGCGCTGTCAAAAAGACTCGGAGTAGCTGCGCCAGTGACAAAGCAACGATCGCAGGCATCGCAAGTTGGGAACGTACACTCGTTGAAATAGAACACCGCAGCGTCGAGCGCAGCGTAGGATTCGAAACTCAGCGCAGTGACTAGTACTGTACAAGTGGACGAATAGTGGATCAGTAGGATCAAGGTTGCATATGATGAAGACGAGACAATCATGGAACTCCTTAAACGGAAGGTATTAGTTTGAACCGCCAATGGTATATGGCGGTACAGACCAAGCTAGACAGCGAGACTTTACGTTCGGACAAACCAAGAGTTACGTCAGTTGATATTTAAAATGAGTCATGACGAACCACTCGGTGGACATTTTGGGGGGGACAAAACAACGACACGTGTCGCTGAGGCATATTATTGGCCGAACATGACTCGAGACATTGCGGATTATGTCCGGATGTGTGAATCTGTAATAGGAATAAATCGGAATCGGGGCAACAGGGTCTGCTACAACCCCTTCCGATACCAACGGTTCCTTTGGAGGCGATTTTGATGGATTTCATCGTGGCTCTTCCGTTGACTCGGGAAGGCTATGACTCTATCTTTGTCGTCGTGGAATAATTGACGAAAATTGGCCCATTTCCTACCCACGAAAACCAAAGCTACAGCGCGAGATGTGGCAAACTTATTTTTTCGGAGATATTCCGCCATCACGGCCTCCCGAAAAGGATCGTCAGCGAGCGTGATAAAAAATTTGTGAGCCACTTTTGGAGGAGTCTGTTCGAGCTATGTGGGACGCATTTGGCCTTGTCTACAGCTTACCATCCTCAGACCGATGGTCAAACCGAAAGGGTGAACCGAACCTTGGAGGAGACTTAACGGGCTTATGTATCGATGCACCCAACAGATTGGGTGAACCATTTAATGGCAATTGAGGTGGCGTACAAAAACGTGGTGCACTCGTCTACGAATGTTACGCCATTTTCCCTCAATGTGCGACAACCAACCCTCCCCCAAAATTTATTGGCAACGGATTGCTCTACACCCGCGGCTCTGGGTTTTGCCAAAGGGCTGCACGAGAATCTGGAAAAAGGTGGCAAAGGCACTCCAGCTTGCAAGCCAACGTACACCGAAAAGACTTTGCATTGAATGTGCGGAATAAAGTTCGCCTTAATATGGCACACTTGTCATTACCAGGTGCCCTCTCCAAGAAATTGGCACCAAAATTCACACGCCCGTTCACAGTTCTTTCACCAGTGGGAGAGGTGGCTTATAAGTTGGATATACCAAAGGACTGGCATATCCACTATGTCTTCCATATTTCCCTTCTCAAACCATTTGGCGACCCCGATTCGATTTTCCCCAATCGCAGGCCGAATACCCCTTTACCTCCCATTCGCGGCACATCGCACGAGTATGAGGTGGAGGAGATCCTTCAGTCACGTTGCTCTCAAAATTCTTACTCAAGCCAATATATGGTGCGTTGGAAGGGCTACGGTATTGAGGACGATTCTTGGGTGGACGAGGCCGAACTGCATTCACCTGAGTTGCTGCGTCGGTTTTGGTAGAGTGAGGAAACTCGGCTTAACCGGAAGGGCAATCGCAGCGGACGCGATAAAGGAGCGAATCACAGTGTCGCAACAATTGCAATCATATTAGAGACGCGGCGAAAAAACGCACTGGCGATGTTACCGGACCTCAGCGTTGTGGTTGCAAAACCACCAAAGCGTAGCGTTATTGTTGAAAAAAGAGGTATTTTGTAGTCTTTCTTGTGGACTTACTGCAGCCCTCATACTTGAGCTAAAGGAGACAGATAGATCATTAAGTACAGATTTTTTTGCAAAATATAGACTGCCCCTTGTGGGACTTGATCCAATGACCTCTCGATGTCCACCGTAAGAATTAGACGTCCACCTTATCCCGCGGGTCTTGAAGAAATCGATACACGTATATGGCGCGATAATTATTTAAAGCTATACCCTGCCGACAATTTCATTTAACTAATTACGGGACGATTTATGCATGGAAACATATCGGTCCGCACGAAATCAGGACCGCACGAAATATACGAATTAACATTTAACTTTGACAGACAAATTCAAATGTCCAGATCTGATCAAAAGGCTCACAGTGGAGCCAAAATGCTGGAATAGCAATTTGGCGGTTTGCGGATTAGATGTCGTGGCAACATATGGTTGGACAAGAAGTATGGATCGGCCATGGCGTACTATGGTCGTACAAGAAGTACAGCGCTACCTGTACCTACTTGTATCTTACAATCTTATGATTAGTCGAAGTATTTTAGTAGTAGGCTTAGAGAGGTAGCTTAGGACTTAGAATATTTTTTGGTTTTCCAGCCTCTCTCCCAGAGTGCATTTGTACTTATAGACCAATTTTGGAAAGCCATAACTTAATGCTTAGGGGAGCAATTTCAGTGATTCTTTTTGCCGCGGACTCAAGGGAGTCCACGCTACACAGGGGTGTAGTCGGTCAGAGTTTTTTCGTCCCAAGGTAGGACTTATTCATCTTCAAAGTCAAAAGTGCATATACTATCCTAGAGGCTTCACATAAGCTAGATTTTCTGTGTACCAATGGAGGTCACAGAATTACAGGTTATGGGCCCACCCTCTAGGGTTCCCATTTTCAATGGAAAAGGGTTCATTTATTGAGAAACTATGATGAGGGGTCTGTTGTTTGAAAAAAGGCTTTGGGTCATTGTGAGTGGTCGTGTGCGTCGGCCATCCCCAAAATTGGGAGTTCCACCAGGGTTTGGAGGATCTCGGTTCACAAGAGGATCTGCAGGGACAGAGGTGGTAGAGGATGTTAGAGAAAGCATCCTGTTGGACATAGAGAAGGAGAAGAGGAAGGAGAAACTCACACTGATGCCAACTGGTTCGGTTACGATAGCAGATGTTCAGAAAACCGAGGCTAATGATAGTGAAATCTAGGATTTCAACAATTCCGTGGCGACTCATTTTATTCTCGGTCGTCTCACCCAGGCAGTGGCTACATCTCATCTTCATGTTGACAAGGCGAACGAGTTGTGGGAGGCTCTTGTCAACATTTACAAGTGTGGTATGATTCAGTAGCAAAAGCTTGCAAATCAGAAGGTAGAAGCATATGTATACAAAGGGGGAAAGATGTTAGATTTTTGTAATGACTTGGCCAGGTTATTTATGGAGTTGGAGAGTGGAAGGAAAAGGGAGACCGAGAAAGAGAAGGTGAATACTTTGTTGATGAAACTCCAAGATGATTATGAAAACATTGTTAACAAGGTTCAAGACTTGCCAAATCATCGATGGTTCTGGAACTCCGTTGTGGGAATGATTTTGGTTCGGGAAAACACAATTGAGATTCGTAGAGGAGGAAAGAGTGTTCAGGCATTTGCTGCTTGAACTAATTGGGGAGATAAGGATTCCAAGAAACCTTATAGGAACTTTGGTAGAGGAGGAAGAGGAAACCATGACGGATCTGGACCAAGGGCTCCGAAGGGGCTTTGCCATTTTTGTAAGAAGCCAGGACACTACATGGCGAAGTGCACTAAGTTGACGGAGTTAAGATTGAAGGAGGGATCGATTGGAAAACCGGCCGGAAGGAAAAAGAAGGCGTTCGTTGCGACATAAGTCATGGGAGAGGATACTGATGATGACGATGGAGAACTTCTCCTTGACGAGGAGTTGGAAGTGCAAGGTGAGCCGGAGATTCCAAAGAGGCAAAAGTGTGCTTTCGGTGGAGTGATAGAAGCACCTGAATTATGATGGATCATTCATTCAGAAGCCTCTATGCATATGTGAAGAGAAAACCCATTGTTTACCAAAATGAGAAAGATCCCTACTGTAGAGATAGAGTATGGGGATCGGAGAATAGTGACCACTATGTAGAAATTAATGGTCTTTTAAAGTATTTTCTAGGTCTGAATAGAAATAAGAAAAAAGCCGAGGCAGTCTACCTCTAACTTCTCTCTCCAACTTCTCAAACTTGTCGCAGTCACTGAGAAATTGGAGAGGGAGCTAGAGCCATGGCTACCTAGGCTATCCAGAGGGTTACGGGAAAATATATTTTAGTTTGGGGTTTTATTTTGCTAAAAGATATGTGTCGGCGGTAGGATTTGATCTTGGTACCTGCCGGCCGGCACATAACCAATAGCTGGTAGCCTTAGCCGTTAAATCTAGAAGTAGTGTTACATAATATAGAGATTGATTATTATTTAAACATTTATACGTAGAAAATTTCATTTAACTGTAACTTAATACGGGAGACATATATCCAGTAAATATAAAAGTACGGATCCGGTACGGATAAGAAACCGATACCGCGCATTTATTTCTTTAGTGAAACGAATACCGCTCATGTATTTATTACGGCTACGATTAAATGTGAATTTAATCGGACGGCCGGAATTACCGCCGAGATCGCGCAAGAGGATTTCGGCGGTTTATGGTCATTGCCAAAACGAATGACACGTGGCGGAATGACATTGGATCGCGGCAACTCCGAGGATTAAGGGAGCAAATCCGGACATACCACGTGTCAACATTTACGCCATGTTGTACAATGGCCGTACATAAAGTACACCGGCAGCTGTACTTTTATGTACGGAGCTGCATTCTGATTGGCTCGGTACATCAGTAGATAGAGTCAGTGAGAGAGATAGGACTAAGAAAAATTAGAGAATAGGACCCTCTCTCCCAGAGAGCTTCTTTACAAAAGGTCAAATTTGACCCTCCATAACTTACTGCTCAAGGGAGCAAATTCAGAGATTCTTTTTGCTATCGACTCAGGGGAGTATTGTCTTCACAGGGGTAAAGTTGGTTAGAGTTTTTGTTTGCCAGGGTGGCAGTTATTTTTGCTGAAACACAAAGGGGTCAGGGTTATCCTAGAGGCTTCTTCGAAGCTGTCTACTCAGAGGACTTATGGAGGTCTCAGAGTTTTAGGTTATGGGCCTACCCTCTAGGGTACCAATCTTTAATGGAACTGGCTTCATATACTAGGAAAGTATGATGATAGGAGCTCTATGCGAAAAAAGGTTTTGGGGGATAGTGAGTGGATGATTGGGGCGTCCATCAAGTCTTGGAATTCCTCAAGGGTTTGGAGGAAGCAGATTCACCAAGAAAGAGGATCCACCTTCAACGGATGAAACAAAAGAAGGAGAGGTGTTGGACAAAGGAAAGGAGAAGGAGGCGACCACACCAATAACAACTGGTTCGGCATTCATGTCACCTATTCCGAGGAACAAGGAGAATAATACTGAAACCTGGGACTTCAACAATATGGCGGCAAAGCACTTCATCCTACGCCATCTTACTCAAGGACTTGCATGTCCTCGTTTACAGGTAGAAAGGGCATCCGATCTTTGGATGGCTCTCATAGAGATATACCAAAGTGGTACGATTCAGCAACAACAGTTGGCTGATCAGAAAGTTAAGGAGTATGTATACAAAGGGGGGAAGATGTTGGATTTTTGCAATGAGCTTGCTACACTCTTCATGGAGCTAGAGAGTGCGGGAAAAGATTTTAGTGAAAAAGAAAAGGTTAACTGTTTACTGATGAAGTTACCCGATGAGTTCGAGAACATAGTCAACCGTGTGCAGGACTTGCCGAACTCAAGGTGGATATGGAACTCAGTGGTTGGGATGATTCTCGTTCGGGAGAATACGATTGAGATCCAAAGTTGAGGAAAGAGTGGCCAAGCCTTGGCAATTGCGACCGATCGGAGGAACAAGGATTCTCACAAACTGGTCGGAAACTATGGGGGGAGGGAGCACAAAAATGAGAGCGACGAGTTCAGACCAAGGGCTCCCAAAGGTTTATGTCATTTTTGTAAGAAACCTGGGCACTATATGGCAGAGTGCACTAAGCTAACCGAGCTTCGGTTAAAGGAGGGGCAAACCGGTGGTACCCTAAGAGGAAAGAAAAAGGCCCTTGTGACACAAGTACATGAGGCGGATTCTGAGGACGAGGACGATGAGCTCCTTTTAGATGAGGAGTTGGAGGCGAAAAACGAGGTCGAAATTCCACGAAGGCAAAAATGTGCTTACGCTGGATTGAAAGGTGAAGCAAGCTGGATTGTAGATTCATGTGCCTCCATGCACATGTGTAAAGATAGGCACCTGTTCACTAAGATAAGAAATATTCCCACCGTAGAGATAGAGTACGGGGATGGGAGGATAGTCACCATTACTCTTGTAGGATCGGTAGATTTGAAAGTGTTAGTAGAAGGAAAGATATCCATAGTAACATTCTCCGATAAATTGTTTATTCTGGAGCTGAACAAAAACCTCATCTCTACATCCTTATTAGAAGATGAGGGTTTTTTTACTAGCACTAGGGAAGGAGTTTTTATTGCTAGTTTTGAGGAGGATGTCTATTTCATTGTTGAGAATGATAGCCATGGGATGTTTAGGCTGGTTTTAAGTAATGGAAAGAAGAAACTTTATTATGCTGGTGTTCATGATATTATGATGTGGCATAAGAGGCTTGGGCATGTGAATCTAGACAAGCTAAGAGAGATGAAAAAGATGGGAGTGGTGGAAGGGATTAAGTTCAGTGAGAATGATAGTATAAGTGATTGTAGTATATGTGCTCAAGGTAAAACACACATATTACCCTTTCCTAAAACAGCCACCTATAAGGGAGAAAATATTCTAGATCTAGTACACACAGATATTTGGGGACCAGCTAAAGTGCCCTCATCGGGGGGAAGAGATTTATGATGACTATCACAGATGATTGGCCTTGGTATTCCCGAGTGTATTTTTTGATAAACAAGTCCGAAGCTCAGGATTGCTTTAGACAATACAAAGCATGGAGCGAAAAACTCCATGAAACTCCAATCAAGAGAATACGGAGTGACAATGGTGGAGAGTATGCTTCTAACCAGTTTGAGGATTTTTTGAGGGAAGATGGGGTTTAACACCAAAAGACAGTTCCAGAAAACCCGGAACAGAATGGGGTAGCTGAAAGATTAAATAGAACACTAAATGATAGTGCTAGAAGTATGTTGTCAGATAGAAGATAGGAAAAAGGTTTTGGGCAAAAGGAATGAACTGTGCTAATTACCTCAAAAATAGAGTTCTTACTTCAGCTTATAAAAGATCAAACACCCTTATGAGAGATGGACAGGCAGGAAACCAGACTTATCTCACTTAAAGGTTTTCGGCAGTCAAGTATTCAGTCTAGATACAGATCGGTCTAATTGGAAGCTAGATCCTAAAGGAAAACCGGGATCTATATTCGGATATGATGAGGATGTTAAAGGATATAGAGTTTATGATCTAAAAAGAGAAGATTTAATCTTAGTAAACCATCTAGTAGTTACGGATGAAGGAAAGTCTGTGGATCCCTTCAAATATACAAAGTTAGTAAAAATCAGATTTGAGTCAGAAAATTCCGATGACTTTGAGCTCCCAAACTATCCGGGTTTTAGAGAAGATGACATTCTTGCAGGAACAAATCAGACCGAAAAGGACTCGGCTGTGGAAACTCCAGTGACAACTCAACCCGAAGCGGAAGACGTGGTGAAAATTGATTCGGAATCAAGGGATAGGGGAAAAGCCAAGTTTGTTCGAAAGAATCCACAAGAACTATCTATTACGGCCTCAGATTTTGAGGGGGGAAGGAGAAGTAGCAAAAGACTACAAGAAAAACACGTTAATAACAAGGTAACTAAACTATCTCATCAAGATAAACCTCAAACTTATGGAGAGGCAATGACTTGTCCAAAAAGAAATCGGTGGAAGACAGCCGTCAATGAGGAGATGGCCTCAATTATGGAAGCCGATACTTCGGAGCTGGTGGATTGTCCACCTAACCGAAAACCAATCAGTTGTAAGTGGGTTTTCAAATTAAAACTGAACCCAGATAACACAATCGAGCGCTACAAGGCACGATTAGTGGCAAAGGGATTTACACAAAATGAGGGAATTGGCTACGAGGAAACCTTTGCCTCGGTTGTCAGATTTCCCTCCGTCCGCATACTTCTCAGCCTGGCAGCAGCGCAAGACATGAAAGTGCACCAGATGGACATCAAGACAGCCTTTTTGCACAGAGAATTGGAAGAGGAGATCTTCATGCGACAACCCGAAAGGTTTGTGGAGGAAGGAGAGGAGAGTAAGGTATGCCGGCAGATTAAATCTCTTTATGGTTTGAAACAGGCGCCTCGACAGTGGAATAAGAAGCTTGATGAGTTTCTTACCGGTCTGGGATATATCCGGATCAGCTCAGATCACTAAATCTATGTTTTGGAAGATAACGAAGGTTTTATATTTATTATAATTTATGTTGATGATTTGTTTGTTTTAAGTAAATCAATGAAAAAAATTAATAAACTGAAAACCGATCTTAAGGGGAGATTTGAAATGAAGGATATAGGGGAAGCAAAAATATATTTTGGGAATTCAAGTAGAGAGAAACCGAAAAAGAAATATTATAAGATTGACTCAAAAGGAAGCAATAGCGAACATGCTTGAAAAATTTCAAATGGATAAAGCTAATAGTTGTACAACTCCAATGGAGTTGAAGAAAGGAAGTGATGGGAGTGAGGAAAAAGGAGTCATAGTCTTAGACGAGAAATTATCTCCTAAAGAACAGAAGTTCATGCAGACTATTCCTTACAGGCAAGTAGTGGGAAGTCTAATCTATTTTATGAATTGTACCCGGCCGGATTGAGCTACAGTTGTAGGAGTGCTGAGTAGAAGTCTAAATGCTCCCACTAAGAGGGATTGGGAGGCAGCTAAGAGAGTCCTTAGATATTTGATAGGAACTAGGGATCTATGGTTGCATTTGGGTGGGGAGAATACTACATCACTTCTTGGAGTGATGCAAGTTATGGTGATGCTCCGATGAGGAGATGCACTTTTGGATATGTATTATATGTGGGTGATGGGGCTTGCTGTTGGAGAAGCAAACAGCAAAAGGTTATTGCTCAGTCCACCATGGAGGCTGAGTATATGGCCTCTTGCTCTGTTGTAAAAGAATTGATGTGGGTTAAGTCTTTGCTTGGTGAGTTTGGTCACCTTAAGAGTGGTGTGCAAAAAACTTTTTGTGATAATCAGGCACCAATCGCTATTTCTGCCAATCCTAAACATCATTTTAAAGCTAAACACATGGACATTAAACTCAGTTTTGTTAGAGAGAAAGTAGAAAACAAAATAATCAGCTTAGAGTACCGACCAGATAGTGAGATGGTAGCAGATATGATGACCAAACCTGTGCCTTCCCCTAAACTAATTTACTGCAGGGAAAAGTGTGGTCTGAAATTAAAGAATGACTAGAAAATAAGGGGAGGGTAGAAATTAATGGTCTTTTAAAGTATTTTCTAGGTCTGAATAGAAATAAGAAAGAAGCCGAGGCAGTCTACCTCTAACTTCTCTCTCCAACTTCTCAAACTTGTCGCAGTCACTGAGAAATTGGAGAGGGAGCTAGAGCCATGGCTACCTAGGCTATCCAGAGGTTTACGTGAAACTTATATTAGTTAGGGGTTTTATTTTACTAAAAGATATGTGCCGGCGGCAGGATTTGATCCTGGTACCTGCCAGCCGGCAAACATCTAGTAGCCGGTAGCCTTAGCCGTTAAATCTAGAAGTAGTGTTACATAATATAGGGATTGATTATTATTTAAAAATTTATAGGTAGAAAAGTTCATTTAACTGTAACTTAATACGAGAGACATATATCCAGTAAATATAAAAGTACGGATCCTGTACGGATTAGAAACCAATACCGCGCATTTATTTCTTTAGTGAAACGAATACCACTCATGTATTTATTACGGCTACGATTAAATGTGAATTTAATCGGACGGCCGGAATTAACGCCGAGATCGCGGAAGAGGATTTGGGCGGTTTATGGTCATCGCCACATCGAATGACACGTGGCGGAATGACATTGGATCGCGGCATCTCCGAGGATTAAGGGAGCAAATCCGAACATACCACGTGTCGACATTTAGGCCATGTTGTACAATGGTCGTACATAAAGTACACCGGCAGCTGTACATTTATGTACGGAGCTGCATTCTGATTGGCTCCGTACATCAGTAGATAGAGTCAGTGAGAGAGATAGGACTTAGAAAAATTAGAAGATAGGACCCTCTCTCCCAGAGAGCTTCTTTACAAAAGGTCAACTTTGACCCTCCATAACTTACTGCTCAGGGGAGCAAATTCAGAGATTCTTTTTGCTATCGACTCAGGGGAGTATTGCCTTCACAGGGGTAAAGTTGGTTAGAGTTTTGTCTGCCAGGGTGGCAGTTATTTTTGTTGAAACACAAAGGGGTCAGGGTTATCCTAGAGGCTTCTTGGAAGCTGTCTACTCTGAGGACTTATGGAGGTCTCTGAGTTTCACACTAATTCAGTGGAATCAGCAGATGTGAGGGTCCTACTTGATGGAAAGACATCTATAGTCACATTCTCTGATGTTCTTTTTATTCCGGAGTTGAACAAAACCCTTATCTCTACGTCGGTCTTAGATGATAAGGGCTTCGAGACTAGTACTAAGAAAGGAGTCTGTGTTGCTAGCTATGAGAATGAAGTATACTTCACAGGTGAAAAGGGTAGCCAAGGAATGTTAAGGCTGAATTTGAGTAATGGAAAGACGGGAGTTTACTATGCTGGTGTAAGTGATTTGATGATGTGGCATAAAAGATTGGGACATGTGCATCTAGATAGATTGAAGGAAATGAAGAAAACGGGTGTAGTTGAGGGCATACATTTTGGAGATAATGAGACTTTGGATGATTGTAGTGGGTGTGCTTAAGGAAAGGCCCACAGATTGCCTTTTCCAAAAGCCGCAACATATAAGGGTGAAAAGGATTTAGATTTGGTTCACACTGACATATAGGGACCGGTTAAAGTGTCATCGATTCGAGGGAAAAGATTTATGCTTATTATCACTGATGATTGGTCTAGATACTCTAGAGTATATTTCTTGAAAAACAAATCGGAGGCTTCGGCTTACTTTAAAGAATTTAAATCATGGAGTGAAACGCTTCATGAGACACCTATAAAGAGAGTGAGAAGTGATAATGGGGGGGAATTCACTTTTAATGAATTTGAGGATTACTTGAAAAAGAAAGGGGTTCAACACTAAAAGACTGTCCTAAAGAACCCAGAACAAAATGGTGTAGCAGAGAGACTAAATCGGACATTAAGTGATAGTGCCCGTAGCATGTTGACAGGTGAAAAGATAAGTAAAAGCTTTTGGGCAGAAGTTATGAATTGTGCTAACTATCTCAAAAATAGAGTTCTTACGTCAGCTGTAAAAGGATAAACACCCCATGAAAGATGGACCGGGAGAAAACCTAACATATCACTTTTAAAGGTGTTTGGAAGTCAAATGTTTAGTTTAAACACAGAAAAATCTGATTGGAAGTTAGATGCTAGAGGAAAGTCGGGATACTTACTTAGGTATGATGAGAACGTAAAAGGGTATAGAGTTTATGATCTCGGAAGAGAAGACATAATTATAGTGAAACACTTGGAAGTTATGGATGAAGGAAAATTTATAGATCCCTTTAAGTACAAAAAAACCGGTTAGAATTAGAATTGAATCTGAAAGTGAGTTAGATTCAAATTCTACTAACCAAACTCCGGTTCAGCATGAAATTGCAGAGGAAGAGGAAAAACTGACCGAGAGTGATCCTCTCTTGGAGTCACAACATCCGGTTCAAATCGAAGAAGAAAACGAAGAAATACAGGAAATGGGCGATGAACGTTCGGAGATGGACTCCACGGATAGGGGAGAAGGCAAAGTTGTTTGGAGAAACAGAAAATTACCCTCCATTCCAGCATCGGAGTTTGAAGGAGGAAGGAGAAGCAGCAAGAGACTTCAAGAGAGACAAGTGAACAACAAGGTAACTAAGCTGTCACATTTGAGTGAACCTCAGACTTACTCGGATGCGGATAATAGTCTGGAAGGTGGTAGATGGGTGACAGCTATAAATGAGGAGATGGCTTCCATTATGGAAGCAAACACTTGGGAGTTGGTGGATTATCCTCCGGATAGAAAGCCAATAGGATGCAAGTGGGTATTTAAGTTGAAGCTCAATCCTGATTACACTATCTAGCGATACAAGGCCAGATTAGTGGGAAAGGGGTTCACACAGAAGAAGGGAATCGATTATGAGGAGACCTTTGCTTTGGTTGTTAGATTCCCCTCCGTCCTGATTTTACTTAGTCTCGCGGCAGCTGAAAAAAAAGAAATGGAAGTGCACCTGATGGACATCAAAACTGCTTTCTTACACTGAGAATTGGAAGAAGAGATTTTCATGAGACAACCGAAAGGATTTGTGGAGAAAGGAGAAGAAAGCAAGGTGTGTAGATTGATAAAGACCCTTTTTGGACTAAAGCAACCTCCTCGCCAATGGAACAAAAAGTTGGACGAGTTCTTGATGAATTTGGGATATATCCGGATCAGTTCGGATCATTTGATCTACTTATTTGAGGATGAGGAAGGTATAATTTTCATTGCCATATATGTTGATGATTTGCTTGTGTTAAGTAAATCAATGGTGAAAATTAATAGATTGAAAAAGGATCTAAAGAGTAGATTTGAAATGAAAGATTTGGGGGAGGCAAAGTACATATTTGGAATTCAAATGGAGAGGGATAGAGAAAAGATGACAATTAGACTAACTCAAAATGAAGCAATTGGGAATATGCTTGAAAAATTTCAAATGGAAAAGGCAAATAGATGTACAACTCCAATGGACTTAAAGAAGGGAAATGAGGGGAGCTCAAAAGAGGGAGTCTTGATTTTGGATGAAGCGCTAGGACCTGAGGAAAGCAAGTTCATACAAACTATTCCGTACAGATAGGTTGTCGATAGTTTGATCTACTTTATCAACTGTACTCGTCCTCATATAGCTGCAGCTGTAGGAGTTTTAAGTAGTAGTCTGAATGATCCTAGGAAGAAAGATTGGGAAGCGACCAAAAGGGTCATGCCGTATTTGGTAGGAACTAGAGATTAGTGGTTGCATTTGGGAGGGGATAATACTAACATCACTACTTCGAGTGATGCCAGTTATGGGGATGCTCCAATGATGAGGTGTACTTCTTGGTATGTGTTGTATGTTGGGAATTGAGCTTGCTGTTGGAGCACTAAGCAACAAAATGTCATTGCTCAATCCACCATAGAGGCTGAGTATATGGCCTCTTGTTTGGCTGTGAAAGAGTTAATGTGGGTGAAATCTTTGCTTCAAGAATTGGGATACATGAAGAATTTGGATACATAAAGAATGGAGTACAAAAGATATTTTGTGACAATCAGGCTGCGATTGCAATTGCACCGAACCCTAAGCATCATTTTAAAACAAAACACATGGATATTTGTTTGAGCTTTGTTAGGGAGAAAGTTGAGAATAAAATCATTAGTTTCGAATATAGACCAGATAGTGAGATGGTAGCAGATATGATGACTAAACCGGTCCCTTCTCCTAAATTGATATTCTGTAGGGAGAAGTGTGGACTGAAGCAAAAGATAGACTAGAAAATAAGGGGAGTGTTGAAAAGAGAGGTATTTTGTAGTCTTTCTTGTGGACTTACCGCAGCCCTCATACTTGTCGTAGTCAATGAGGACCTGTTGTCGTCCATGGCTGTCTGTTGCACCTAAAGGAGACAAGTAGATCATTACGTACAAATTTTTCTATAAAATATAGACTGCCCCTTGTGGGACTTGATCCAATGACCTCTCGATGTCCACCGTAAGAATTAGACGTCCACCTTATCCCGCGGGTCTTGAAGAAATCGATACACGTATATGGCGCGATAATTATTTAAAGCTATACCCTGCCGACAATTTCATTTAACTAATTACGGGACGATTTATGCATGGAAACATATCGGTCCGCACGAAATCAGGACCGCGTGAAATATACGAATTAACATTTAATTTCGACAAACGAAATCAAATGTCCAGATCTGATCAAACGGCTCACAGTGGAGCCGAAATGCCGGAATAGCCGTTTGGCGGTTTGCAGACCAGATGTCGGTGGATGACACGTCGCAACATATGGTTTGACAGCGAATATCATGGGAGGAGCAACTACGGCTCCAGAACTGACATGCGTTAGCGGAACGGCCATGCCGTAGTATGGCCGTATAAGAAGTACAGCGGTACCTGTACCTTCTTGTACTTTACAGTTTTTTTTTTTTTTAATACTTTAGTAGTAGGCTTAGAGAGGTAGGTTAAGACTTAGAATATTTTTTGGTTTTCTAGCCTCACTCCCAAAGTGCACTTGTATTTATGGACCAACTTTGGTTAGCCATAACTTAATGCTCATGGGAGCAATTTCAGTGATTCTTTTTGCAGCGGACTCAAGGAGTCCACGCTACATAGGGGTGTAGTCGATCAGAGTTTTTTGCGTCCCAGGGTGGTTCTTATTTATCTTCAAAGTCAAAAGTGCATATACTATCCTAGAGGCTTCACATAAGCTGGACATTTTGTGTACCAATGGAGGTCACATAATTACAGTTATCGCGGTGTCGTCAAAGAATCGCAGCGCCATCGCTGCCCTCACAAACGAACGTAATGGCGCAGTTGTGTTTTCCCACATTGGTGGCGACGAACCCTCGGTGTCGTCGCAGCACCGCATGCTACAAAATATTGGACGCTGCGATTCTTTCCCATGCTGCGACGCATGGAAGACTCCAAGCGTAAAACCCTCAAACCTCGCTGATAAAGCTGCCACCCGCTCTCGCGATCAACCTTGTCCAAGCAGTTTGGATCGTGTTACACTCTGTATAACCAGCTTACCTTCACTTTTTGAGTTACCCGAATTGCCCCACACGACATCGTCTATAGCCTCGTTGTCCTCCCCACCACTTAAGAGATGGAGACTAATACGAGTGGGGCAAGGGGATGCGCTCCGTCTCGATAGATTGTTAGTGGCGGCCGAGGCCATGGTAGAGGCGGACCAAAGGAGAAAGGTAGAAACAGATTCGGAACCGGAAGAAACAGCTAGTAGCAAGGAAGGGCCGACCGAGACTAGTGGAGGGGAGGGGTCAGAAAATTCACAAGACCCCGAATACAACCCACTCCAAGAAGGGGATCAGGAGGAGGAGGAAGATCATGACCTCTCGGATACGGTGGAGACGGAGCAAGAACGAACACCTCCGCCAATTGAGGAGCGCGCCTTTGATCTAAAGGTGATGCGGGACCCCAATAAAGAGAGTACCGCAAATGAGCAGTCTTCGGAAAGTGCGGAAAAGAAGGCAGAGGCACAGTACCCCAACGGTGACGATGTGTTTCTCCTTCGAAGGAATCGAGAGGACACATGCGAGGAGAGTGAAAAGGGGGAAGAAATTCCTGATTATCTCTTCCCACTCCCTAGCCACACCTAGCATCCGAATCTCACCTTCAGCTTCGCGAAGCACTTTTATTGGGACACTTCAAAGTGTCTAGAAGAGAGGCGTACCCGAAAGCCTAGGGATCATATCAATATCCTCGCCGATGTGCCATTACACCCGGCCTAGAATTTTTTGAGGACAAAGGACCTGGGCAACAACCATAAGGGTTAAGTGCAGCTAAACCCCCATGCTCTGCCGTTTATGGAGGTGATCGAAGATCACTTCCGGTACAGGGTAGATGTTTCCGGGTTATTCCGCCATTATCACCCGTGGAATGTCCGCCTTTAGGACATCATCTCTCGGACAGAGGTCACACCCAAGGTGCGGGCACTCAGTTGGTCGGAAGAACGCGCTGCAGCGGGCGCGAGCGACCAGAAAACACATTTCTTTTAAATTAAGGAAGGTACCTCGGTGGGAACCAGTGGAGGAAGTGGCAAAAGAAGAACAGCCGGCTGAGGAATGCGTAACTCCCCAGGTTCGACTACCCGAAGCACCGGCACCGGTAGCCATTTCGCCGCCACCCGAGGTATCAGCTACAAAATCGGAGGAAGGGGAGGACAAAGTTCGGGAGCGAATCACTAGGAGGACTTAGCAGCGGCTGAACACCATATCGCGCTGCTGGAGACTCGATGTGAGCAGCTCCAAAACCAACTCGACACCTTGCGACATAAATTTGAGGAGTACCAGGAGGAGATTTACGAGATACTCCGGCAATTGCAGTAACCCTGAGTAAGGTTGATTCAGCGGGACGTTGAATCTTTAGTAGGAGGCACTGTAATAGGGTTACATAGTTAGTACTTAGTGGCAAGGAACTAGGCTGCTATAGTGTGGAGTAGCGCAGCTGCGATTCCAGACCAGCGCAACCTAGCAGCGTAACAAAGTAGTAGAGAAGCGTAGCAATTCAGCAGCGCAGCATAACAACGCTGCATAAAGTAGATTGAACTGTATTCTTCTAGAAGTATATTTTGGATAGATCTAGGGTGACCGTGAAAGTCCACGTGTACAAATTTCCAGTAATAGGTTGACTAGCCGGAAGTTAGTTTAAATAGTGGAGCAGGCGTAGTGCAGAGTAGACTCTTTGAGTAGACCTTCGCAGCTTGCGCTAAGTTTTGTAATCTTCTCCCCGATAATAAAGCGCAACCTTTACCAGACCTTGTTGTGTGTTTTTTCTATTGCTACGAAGGGATCTTTGGTATCTTCCGTTGTGCATTGTGTTATCTCGTCCCTTTTAAAGTGGGGAAGGTGTTAAAACAGATCCATCCAAAATTTTAGCAATCCAAAATTGGAAACAGCCTACTAATGTTACAGAAGTTAGATCATTTTTGGGATTTGCCACTTATTACAGAAAATTTATCAAGAACTTCAGTATGATCGCCGCACCTTTGACGGATTTACTTTGAGAGAAGGAGACATTGTGTGGGGAATTGATCAGGCGGGAGCATTCGAGGAACTAAAAGGGAAATTGACCTCTGCCCCTACATTGGTGTATCTTGACCCTGCTGGGGAATTTGAAGTTTTGATCACTACAGATGCATCTGATAAAGGTCTAGGTGCAGTCATAAGTCAAAAAGTCGGCAAACACTTTCATCCTTTTGCTTTTGAGTCCAAAAAATTCAATGATGCTCAAAACAACTATACAGCACAAGAAAATAAATTACTTGCAATTGTTCATCCATTGGTGAAATGGCATTGTTATATGCATAATAAAGAATTATAGTTCACTGTGATAATAAAGCACTCTCTTATTTACAAAGATTAAGTGATGCACAGATTATGAGTGGTAGACAGGTTAGGTTGATGAAGAAATTAGCATATTTCAAATTTAATGTCAAACATATTCCTGGGAAGACAAATGTAGTCGCAGATCCTTTAAGTAGATGTTTTGAAATAAGTGTTATGGTTCAGCATGAATTGTTTTTAGATACTATTAGAAATGGTTATGATAAAGATCTTTATTTTGCTGTGATTTGCAAATATATTTCGGGAGGGAATTCTGACCCATTGAATGAGAGGCATGTCAAAAACTTTAGACTAGAGGATGGTTTACTGTATTTCCAAATTGGGGATAGATTATGCATTCCAAAAGTGGGAGACTTAAGAAAACAAATTTTATGGGAAGCTCATGAGCATTTAGGACATCTAGGTCAAGATAAAACTCTTAGTCGATTGCAAAGTAGATTGTTTTGACTTAGGATGACAAAGGAGGTGTCAAAACACGTGGAAAGTTCTGTCCTTTGCCAACAGAGTAAACCTAGTACCCAAAAACCTAAAGGTATCTTAAAACCTTTGGATATCCCCGAAAGATCGTGGGAATCTCTCAGTACGGAGTTTATTGTCAGGTTGCCACCAAAAACATCTTAAAGGAATGACAGTATCATGGTCGTAATCGATAGGTTCAGTAAAATGGCAATCTTTATCCCATTCAAAACCACTCAACCAGTGTTAGATATTGCAAAGTTATATTTTGACAACGTGGTCAGACATCATGGAGTCCCTCTATCTATAGTTAGTGATAGAGATTCTAAATTTAAGTCTGCTTTTTGAAACAAATTACAGCAAAATTTAGGCTCTGTATTGAAAATGAGTACCGCTTATCATCCTCAAACAGATGGACAGACAGAGAGGATGAGTCGTGCACTAGAGGAAATGCTTAGGACTGTTTGAATCAGAGTTCAGAACACATGGGAATCTAAACTGCCATTAAAGAAATTTGCATACATTTTATATAAACATGCTAGTACAGGGTTCTCACCATTTAAAGTTGCATACGGATTCCAACCTAGAGAAGCATTAGACTTAATAACAGGGGTCACTCAAGAGAATAGAGGTTCTGAAATAAATTTTTGGGAATACGTTCAAACAGTTTGGACAACTGTCTGGGATGCATTGGTGGAGGCACAAACGAGGTAAGAATTAAATGCTAACCGCAAACAGGGTGATTGGGTGTTACGCACAGGTGTCAAGGTTTGGCCTTCTACAACTCATTACAGGTGTAAGATCGAGGGACAATCGGATCCTACGGGGAAATTTGCTCCTAAGTACATTGGACCATTTACTGTAATCGAGATGATATCATCAGTTGCTGCCAAATTGGACTTTCCGCCTTCAACAAAAATTCATCCAGTGATACACATCAGCCAATTGAAACCAGCGAATCTTCAACAAACTGAAGGAGAATTGGAATTGGATCCCTCAATAATTATAGAACCTGAAGTCCACAGATGGGTAATAGATTGGGTTGGTCAACGGTTCAAGGTCGGCGATACTATATTCTGGCAAGTGCATTATCTAGGAAGGCCTGAGGATGAGTTGACTTTAGAGGATAAAAATTCTGAGTTTTTACAGAGGTATTGGAGGGATAATAATGTAGAAGTCCCGTCTTCAAAATTAAAGGTGATTTAACTTAGGTCAATTAAAAATAAGGAGGGGATGATGTAAAACTAGTAGTGGATCGAACTTGTTTATAAAGGGGTATTTGGGTTTTATGATTATAAAGTACTAAATTTGGTAGACGTCCGCAAAAGAATCACGCTATTTGGAGTTATATTTTAAAAGATATAGTGATGGGTGTATTTAGGTGACAGCGTGGGGTCTAAATAACAAGTGGGTATCATTGAAACGGGTTAAGGGTCAAATTAGTACCGAAATTTCGCGTGTACGTTTCATAAAGTTATAATGAAAAGTTCAGTATGCACGATGGTTCGCTTCGTACAAATTCTAGTACGAAACGTCACTTTCACTTTAGGGAATTTAGTAGGAAGTTTCGCGTGCGAAATTTGCTACGCACGATCGTGCGAATTCGTGTTTCGTTTGGCGCGCACTTTTGCACGTAAATGCTACGTAGTGAAACGTAACGTTTGATTGGTTAGTACAATGCTAAGTAGTTAGTAAGAGATTTGCACGTTTTTGCATTGGTCAATCAGAGTCCTTGGTGATCAATGATTGGCCCAAGTAAAAGCCTGTTAAAACATAGCGTTGTTAAAACGGAGCGTTGACTCTGGCCTGGCTAGTCCAGGGTGATGATGGATAAATAGTGAAGTGTAAGAGGAGAGTAGACATCTTTTCCTTTGGGAAAAGTTTGTAGAAATTCCGATTGATCTTGGTCTTGAGCGATTAATACCAAATTGGAGAAAAGGCATTTTTGCATTGAAATCTCTTACCAACTAAAAAATGTTTTAGTAGTTAAGAGATCAAAAGCTTCTTCTAATTTAAATTTTATCCTTATGTGAGTGTGGTCCAATGTGGATGTGTATTTTCCAATGTGTGGAATGTGTGGTTGGGATTGTTTGTAGTTATGGAATTTTCTGAGAGGCAGGAGATCCTGTTACAACATACCATAGGTATTTTATGATTGTCGTTAATTGCTCCAATTTTGATTTTTTTAAATATTAAAATAGTGTAGTGTAAAAAATGAATCATTGTTACGAAAAACGCTCATTATTTTGTACAAACGTACAAAATAAACATCAGATAAAGGCGTCGACACATAAAATTGATTGCGTCGCGACAAAAAAACGCACTCGGATTTGAATCCCAGTCATAAAGACGAGGGAGAATCGCGAGAACTTGTTCTCACATGTTCAAGCGTCGAACATGTGAACATAGACTATCGCGGTTACATCCAAATTAGTAGTGTTTTGTATCGGTAAGGATTTGTCGATAACCGATATGGGTTTTTTTTCGGGTAGTCGATAATCAATATATTGGTACGATACATTGTTTTCGGCATTATCGCCGATAAATACCCGATACTTATCAGTTATTATCGGCTATAACACCGATATTGATAACTATTGGCGATATTTGTACGGACCGTAGAGATAAATGTACGGCCAGTACACTCAAATGTACGTGTTATTCTTGGGACACGCCGCAGACCCTCTTCACCACAATTTCGGTAAAAAATCGCGATATTTCCTTCATTATTTCTAATTTAAGGGGGTTTACTTTGTTTTACACCCTCCCATACCCGTCCAAAATGTCCTTTTCACTGTTAGTTCCGCCCATAGATGTCCAATTCGTACGGATTTAGACTTTTCTACGAAAATTATGTACTGTTCGTCGATTTCATACTTTTCGTATAATTCGTATAGATTTCTCTGTACGAACATGTACGAAAATGTATGGAAAGGGAAATATTATAAAATCCTTAAAAAATCTTTAAAAGTATGGACAACTAACGTAAATGTACGAAATTATACGGAAAGTGTAGCCTATAAACCTAATAATACAACAAATCTTTGTCAACTGTACTGAAATATGAAGGAACGTACGGCAATGTACGTGGAAACCCTAAAACCCCCGTTAATAAAAACCTTAGAAGTGTAGCTGTACTGAAATACACGGAAATGTACGGCAATGTACCCTCCAAACCCTAAAATAAATAACCCTAACAAGTACAAAAAGTAGAGCTACTGTACGTACATGTATGAAAAAGTGTGTGGGGATTATACTGAACTATACGCAATTTAAGGAAATGTACTCTAAAACCCTAAAAATAATTTAGATAACCCTAGAAAGTACGGACATATACGAACAATGTATATAACTGTACGAAAAATGTACGGGTGCAATCGAAGGTACTTTATTATATAAAGTCTATAATATAAATACACTGTTATAAAGTACTATTGTATGCATTCTATATTTTTTTAATGTTATTGTCAATATGGAATTTGTTGATTTCGGATCGGTATATCGGGACTTCTGACTGTTCCATAGCCGATAACTATCGGTATCGGTGTTATCGCGATAAGTTTTTACCGATACACAACACTACAAATTAGTGTTAGGAATGTATAATTAGCGTTAGTTTTTGACTTTTTGTTGGCCTTATGCTTTCAACCCAAAATAGAGTTTAGCTTTCATAGCAATTCACGGTGTACATTCAACCCTTTATTTGAATATTTCCGTACAATATTATCGTACATCTTGTCCGTACGAAAAGTATACGAATTTTACAAAAGCTTCAGAATCTATAAAAAAACATAACGAAATTTCGTAAAAATGTCAAAATCCATACGAATGAGACATCTATGGGTTAAAGCGTTAATCCCAAGCGTATCAGTTGCTCCTGTACGTAAAGATGTACTGTTTAGCATGATTCGCTTACCGGCGTAAGGACAGTGAGAATGCAGCAAGTACAATGTGCGAAGATTACAAGGGAAAGCCTTTTCGTTCAAATTTCTATGCGTAGAATAATTTGTTCATTTTTTATTTTAAATTACGATGTCAAAATACCAATAACTCGCCGTACGCAAAAGTACGAAACCAACTCTGTTTCAACTTTCAAGAGTTCCTAATTGCCTGTGACTGTGGTCAACACGGCCTTCCAAGAGGGGAAATCGGAAATAGTTAACAGATGCATGGAACCGTTGAGCTTGCATATATCATAATTATTATTGCACGTTCAAATCATAAAATATGCACGGTATTCGAGGTTTACCGTCGCATTTTGTATCTATGATTGTTGTTGGAATGTCCAAGGATGTAACCAAGTTCTACGAGTTTCGTAATAGTGTTGCCTAAAAAAAAAAACTGTTAAACTATGGGTTGAAAAAGTTGTTACAATTATGGGTCAAAACTTTTTGGGCATTCGTTAAGTATTTGGTTACAACTCGCTAAATTTTGGGTTAAAATATGTGATTTTAGTATTGTTTCAGGGACACTTGTACTCTCAAAAGCTTCTCATGACATTTTTTTATCAAAGTTTGACCTTTTTTATATGCCCCTTTGGTCAAAACCGGATTTCACCACAAATAATGTGGATTTGAACCCTTATTTTATTGCTCAGGTGTTTTTGTTCTGTTTTACTTTTCTGCCTGTTTGGTAAAGTTGACGTCTAGTCATAATTAGTGTGTGTTTCCACAGTTACTTATTTTTTTCCATGGAAACTTCTTCATCATCCTTCAACCACAACACTGCGAGAATGTTATATTAACCACTTCATTTTTTGTCGAACCACACCTTCCCAATATCTCCTGAGACCAAAACCTTTACGGAACAAAATCGTATTTCATTTATTACGACATTTATTTATTAAAACATTTCAAGGATCAACAATCCCACGTGAAACATGCAAAAGAGAGATGAATGACATTATCCACATAATCATAAATAGTAAAAAAAAAAAAAAAAAAGGAAATAATAATAAGGAACCGTCGTACAAAAATCGAAGGAAACGCTCCAAAAGGGCACTACTCACAAAAATTCTGAGTCAAAAAAAAAATAAACTAAAAAAGTAAACTTGACGGAGTCCTCTCCGACAAAGTCAAACTATTTTTCCGTACAAGAGGGGGCGGCTTTCATTTTGTCTTTTCCTAGTTATCTAAAAAAATAGAAATAGTGTGGATATAATGTCAAAAAGGGGAAATTGTTTATAAACCTGAAATCCAAATCCAAATTTCTAAATAGACAAAGATAAACAATCCTCTCATTTGAAAAAACAAAATAATGATAACTTTTCTAACATTATTTCTCACCTTTTTCGAGAACATAGTGTAATTGAACGTTTACGAAAACCTCGGTTCAAAAAAAAATATATAATTCTTGCAATTAAAACGGCTAAAAAAACCAAAAGTAAAAATTGACATTTCAAAAGCTAAACACAAGGAGCCAAAGGAAAAATTAAAAAAAAAATTGACCTACAAATGGTGATAAAACCCCGAATTTGCAATATTGAAAACAAAAGAAACCAAAAAACCAGAGAATGTTAAAAAGCGTTAAAATGAGTTAAAAAAGCGTTAAAATGTGTTTAAAAAGCGATGAAATGTGTTTAAAAAGCGATGAAAAATGTGAAAAACTGTTGGAAAAGGATTAAAAAAAAACACAGAAATAAAGAATTGAGGAATCTGTCAAAGACCTGCAAAACTAACATTATGTTTCCACAACTGCAATAACTCTGTTTTAGAAACACACCCCAAATTTGCAAAAAATAAATAAAAAAAATGTAAAGGTTAACTAAAACCCTAAAAGGACCCTGGAAAACGTTAAAATACGATTATTTTTCCTTTTTTTTTCATTAATTTATTCTGATTAACGTTAATCGGCGTCCAAATTTCACAACTCATATTCACAAAAAATCGACTTCAAACGTTCCCTTTCTTCAATTTATCTATGTTGTTTTTGGAAACCAGAGATGATTAAATGAATATGTAGAATTATTAAGGATACAAAAAAATAAAAAAATATATATATTCTCATTACCGTTCATCGATGTCCAAATTCTGCGACTCGTATTCGCCAAAAATCAAATTTTGGCCTCATTTGTTTTTTCGGCCATTTCCTTCGCTGCCCAAAGCTCCGTTTTGCGGGTTTGAACTGTGAGAAAAATGCACTTTAATTATGTGACAACGCTTGCTTCGAAACTAAACAAACAACGAGAATCGTCAAAAATCGGCGATACGGACGGCAACCTTACAAAATTATTGCAGTTACAGTCATTATTGTTATTGTAGATATTATTATTACAGTTAGGAGAGAGAGAGGGAAGGAGAGAGAAAGAGAGGGGTTGAGAGAGGGAGAGAGGGGTGAGAGAAGGAGAGCAGGATAGAGAGAAAGAAAGAGGGAGAGTGGCAGAGAGAGAGGAAGAAGGGAGAAGAGAGGAAGATTGGAAGGGAGAAGGAGAGGGAGGGAGAGGGAGGGAGAGTGAGGGAGAGTGAGGGAGAGTGAGGAGGGAGAGTGAGGAGGGAGAGAGGGGAGGAGAGGGGGGAGGGAGAGAGGGAAGACGAGAGAGTGAGAGACTTAGTCACGGCTGGGGAGGAACGGGGCAAAGACCACCATGACAACAACCTTAGAAAAAAACATGCGAATTTATTAAATGCGAAAACTCTTCACGATGGTTTATATATATAGAACGACAATATGACCGTACTGTTAATTGTCGTTTTTTGTCGATCACCTGTTTATTAGTATTAGGGAGGCTTACGCATAGTAACCGCTTCCCATAGTTTGAGGAGGAGTGATGTAGTTCGCTTGGCCCGTTCCCATGTCCGTAAAAAACAGTTTACTTTCAGGAGCGATTCCGTTAAACTTCGAGTTCTGTGTAAAGTTTTGAGTTCTTGAAAAACATTGCCCAGTTATAGAACCACACACGTGTGTTCCATGTCCCATTCCGTCCAGTCCGTCTCCTCCACCAGTTATGCGATATCCAATTATTTTTCGATGGAGGGCTCCCGGAGTCCCTACATCGGGGTCCTTAAAATAACAGCTGGAATTGACCGAGGGAAAAACTTTGCGAGATTTTCACATATTAGGAAGGAGTGTAAGGGTAATTATTATTGGAATGGGAAGAAACATTAGGTAGGATAGAATTTTTTTTGTATGGAGAAATTTTTATTGACTCCGAATTTGAAACGGTAGGATTGTTATTTGTACAAATGTTGTTGTTGGTGTGGCTACTTTTCAGTATGGCTTAAAAGTGTCAAAATTGTAAGAATGGGCCCTAGTTTTTTTTTTTTCAAAGATCGGAAACCTTTGCTCTCAAACTTACAAATGGTCTAACCAGATGAAAATTTATTTTTTTCTCAAAAGGAACCTAGGAAAATCTACACAGCCTATTACTGTAAGAGTTAATCACTCTAATTCCAGGTAAAGTTGTTAACACTATTTTAAGTAAGTGGCCCACAATAAGCCACGTTTCTGTTACGATTCATTGAAAGAATCGTACGCACGCGGAATCAGTTTGATTTCGCGAAAGAAAAACTGTACTTTCTTGAATATATCAAAAGTACAGTTACGTGAAAGTTCCATAGGTTTCGCGAAATGAATTTGTCGTTTCGTTTCGCGTCTAGAATTTTCGTACGTCTAGTTTAGTACGATAGTACTTCTAGTTTTGTCTAGTACTTTCGTTTTCACTTGTCGTTTTGCAATGTTTCAGTCCTTAGTAAAATTTAGAGTATTCTAGCTTAATCTGCGGACAGGTGGCAGATTTCTGGAGGCCTTCTTGGCGGCGCACGCTCACACGTGCCACCCCATGGCTGGTATTGTATTTAAGGGACACTATGACTGTGTGTTAATCAATCAATGAGGAATTGGAGGATTATATGAAGTAATAGAAGAGATAGAGAAGAAATTGTAATTTCAGTTTTATATTAATGTGAGAATTTTTTGAAATGTCTCTTCAATGTTGATTTAATGTTTTATAATCTGAATGCTTCTGCTGCTATAAGTATTTGTTAGTGAGCTCAGAATTTATTATCGATCCTTTCAACATGGACAATTATGAGCGGCTACCTCTCGAAGGGGGGTGTTGACTTTCGAAAATTGTACCGATCTATACCCGAAATTTTAGTGATATCCACACTAAAACCTATATAAAATTGGACTCACCAGCGTAACATCTGAGCTGGTGGTAAAATGTTAAGTATAGCCATAACTACAGTGAATGGTCCAATGTTCAAATCCTGGTCGGCTCATCAATCCCTTTATTGGGATCGTCCATTCTATCCCCGGATTTTAGGAATCTTAACATTGGTGTAGTTTTATTCATAGGAAATTAGTGCGTGTTATATGTGAGGTTGGTTTGTAGTTGTTACATGACGTTTGGAAGGAGTATATTTGAGCCATAGGGAGAAAGAGCTTTTTATCAATCTATCTAGTGAGTTTGTATTAACCCTCCTTGTAGATTATCAAGGAGTTAGAGGAATGGAAGGAGCTTGATAGCGTAGTAGAGTTTGAGGAGTTAGAGGAGTTAGAAGAGGAGTCTTTTGAGGGTGTGAGGAAAATATGTAAGAAAAGTTCTCCTTGGAATATATTGGTTTCCTTGGGGTTATCTTTCTCGTGTGTGTGTTTCATCTTTTATGCTTCCGCTTGCATTTGCACTCAGAGTTTTATTTCATTGTAACGATCCTTTCAGCGTATTCTTCAACAAGTTTCACGTCAAAACATGCGGGGCAGGCATATGCCCAACATTTTATTTCACGGGTATGTAAGCATTTTTTTTAAATTGCGAAGTATAATTGTAAGGATAGAGGCTACGCCAGCTCTCAAGGAATATCCAGTTAACACAAGATCATACTTCTGCAAAGGGATTAAGAAAAAATAATCAAAAAACATGAATTTCTAGAATAAAAACATATACCTAACTGGCTCGAATTGCGCACTCAAACGTACTTCAATTACTTTAAGCGAGTTTGTTTGCATTCTAACAAAACTAATATGTATTTGTAGTCAACTGTGTGTTTCTTGAATCAAGTGTGGTTCACACATTTTCATATAGTTCGACTGATAATATTCACACGTATTCTCTCACCAGAATGTACCAAATTTCAACGAATCTGTGACTTCATTTGTTTCAGTGTTTCTGATTTTCACCTAGATTTAAAAATCTAAATCAACTTGTAAGAGAATAAGGTTATTGCATAATAGCAGGAAAATACTGCATAACCAGAAGTATGAATAGGGTAAATTAACCCGTTCTGTAGAGTTGGCAGTACGATTACAGAAACGTCTAGTTGAACTTGACCCTGTTTTATCGATAACTCTAATTTGGGCGTAAATTTGAGAGATGAATATATCTACTGGAATTTAGGTATACGCTCAGAATCTGAAAAACGTACAGTTTCACGTCATTATGATGTTTGCACTACGTGGTTTGTTAAAACGCAGTTACATGATAACGGCCTGTTTTAAATCACTATTTGTAACTTTCTACTTCATAAAGTACAATTTTGCAAGGTGAGACACAGACCTTACGCCACACTATTTAAAACGTCACTGTATTAGAGTTAATAACGCTCATTGAAAAATTACCTTAAATAATGTAAAGAATAATTTAGAATAATGTACTCTATTTATGGTGATAGAGTCAAAATTTGGGGTGACGGAATTAGCGTAAATAACTCTAATTACGATTCGCGGTGAACTGTAGATTGTTTTAAAACTGTCCAAATTAGAGTTACTAACGCGAATTAAATTGTACCTATATTAACGTAAAAAACCGTCAGAGTTATTAATTCTAATAAGATTCTAGCTCGAAATTTGCTAGCGCCTAATTAGCGTCTTTAATGCTAATAGCGATTCACGGTGTACTTTTCTGCTACGTCATTGGACGATCTACCGCCGACACTGCCCGTCACCGACAACTGTTTTGCAGAACCAATCGGCGGGTCATTTTTCCATCATAGATGAAAAGCGCGAAAACGCGTGGAAACGCTATATCCGATCACAACGTATTATACTATGTCTCAAAATCCGTATGTAACGTATATAATACGGATCTTACCAGATATAGCGTTTGCACGCGTTTGGAGCAATTTCGATCATGTTTAAAATTTTGAAATGGACGGTTCGTGTTAGTCTTGTTTCAGATGTACAAATCCGTATGTGACTTTGTTTCATGCGCGGCGGATTTCGGTCTTGGTCCTGTACGGAATTTCAGGTTCATGTGAAATGTCGGTTCGCGTCCGCGTGCGGTTTTCACGCGGCAGTACGCAGGAGGAATTATTCAGTGACGTTTGTAATTGAAAAGGATATATAATTGAGATAAAAGGGGTTTATTTTGGTGACGTTATTGTCTTGCATTATTGTGTTTCAAGTTTTATGTGTTTCAGTTCGTACGTTGACACCTCAACTCTCCTTTGGTAGCAAAATCCGTTTTCTTTTGAGTAACTAGAAAACCGTACATCTCAATGTTTTGAAAAAGCAGAGTGGAACCGTGTTTTCTAACCTGAGAGAAACCGTGTTTTGAAAATCCGACGTGGCTACCGTTTTAGCTATAAATAATTTCCATTTTGAAGCTTAACATCCTTATCCCTTTACCTTCTAACTTTTGAATTCAGTCGAACTAAGGGTGAACATATACATTTTATTTGGTTAGAGTTGAGAGCCATAGGTGTTTTTTACTCCATTCAATATTTAGAGTTGACCCTTTACTGTTTTAGGGTTGACTCTAAAATTTAGCTAAGAATCTGAGAGACGTGAGCCGAATGAAACAAACGGTTTTCTTAAACGTCAAAACATATACCAAACTAGAACCCCGACCGTAATTTTTTTTTTTTCTATTTATTGTTTTCGTGGGATTTCCCACACTTAAAATTATTCAAGATGGCATATGGAACCGCGCCATTACCTTTTGAGTTTACGGCGGATGAAGAAGCTATAATTTTGGGATATGTAACTTCTTCGATAGGTATTTCCAAATCTTAAGAAGATTTCCTTAAAAAAAATTGATTTGTATGATGCAAACATCATTTTTGCGGACTGAAAACCAACAATGGGAATCTCCATTAACGAATGCAAATCTAGTTTTTAGGAATATAAATTATTTTTTTTGGAGTTCAATCTGGCTGCTATTGACAAATTTGAGTATCACCTCAATCCATTGTTCCCAAAACTTAAGGTCGCACTAATTCTCAAAAGTTCGAACTTTAAGCCTCAGTATGAAAGCTAGTGTATGGTTCATGAGCTTTAATTTTATTTTTTTTCCGTCTTCCGTGAGGTCAATCCTCCACTTTCCAGGACACTCCCAAAATCCCATCTCAAAGTAGTTTTTATTGAAAGCACATAATTATTTTCTTAAGCTTTCATCAAATTTATTTAAATGTTAATCCCCTAAGTGTTGTGAAAGTACAGTATACTAAATACTACGATATTTGAGAAATAAAACTCCTGTCAGTTTGAGTTTTATTGTTCCTCTTGTCGACCGCTCTGAAAAGTTTCGAGAAACCTAACCCAATTCTCTGTTATACCTGCCTACTTTTCTTTCTGTCAACATTTGTTTTGTTTTGTTTTCTTTTTTTTGTGCAGCTGGGGCAGACGAGTTTCCGGAATATGAGGTTGCCGAGGCAAAAGAGTATCCGGAAGCGGCTGAAATAATTAAAACTCTTAACAGCCTTCTTAAAACGGCGATTGACCTGGTGTTAGTTTTACAGGGTCATATAAGCCAGTGCGCACCCAACTTATAAACACATGAAATCTAAACACAGCGAAACTTAGCCTGTACGAACTACTAGGTAGATAGCAATGGGAGATGCATGGAAACAAATCAATAGATTGGACAGGTTTAGGCAGCTTGAGAAATTTAGATATAGTCAAGGGGCCACAAGGCGTAAGCCGAAGTGAGCCCCGATTAGAATACAAATGTTCCTATGGACTATCTTTTAATAAAGCTGCATTCTCCTTCTATTGTCTATGATATGAATCCTAATAAGAATGTACAAAGAGTTCTGATCTAATAAAGTAAATGCTTCTTCTATAAATCTTGAGAGTATTCTGAGTCTGAGAGTGATCTGCATGCCATTTCCATGAGATAGTTATTTCAAATGCCTTGCTGCACTATATATCAATATTGTGTGTCATCTTGTGATGAAATGCCTAAATAAGTGGTGCAATGAGATGCTGCCGTTTTGTCGTTTTCCACCACAATGTGCCGCTCTTTAATTCTGACACAATCTGTACTCGATATAGAGGTTGGCGGAATCGTCGTCAGATTCCGTACAGTTCGATTCGTCACGTCACGTCACGTCACGAAATGTGAATCGGTAAAAGTCTGCTGGTACAAATATATGCCGGTACAAATATATCCTGGCAGGTACAAATATATCGCCAAAGATCGCACAAAACCAACACTCCCACTCGATGTTTCGGCGATGTGTTTGGTACGAAATCGTCCTCGATAACATTTCGTCTTAGTTGTAAAAATTCTCGTTCGATATTTCCGCGGAATATTTTTGCTGACCGCCGTACAGTTGGGTCAGTACGAAGTCGATACAATTTGTCGCTTCGTCAATTTTGAATGGTACTCGTTCCATTCGATATATGATCCCGTGGGGACCACCTGTGGTCCCATGATGATCTGAAAAAATATTAGGACCAATTAGGGCGCGATTGGCGCCGTCAAACTCTGCGTCGCTGGCGTTCAATTTCGCTGCCAACGGTTAAGACCTGGGACCACGACGTGTCCCCTATCCTCGGTGGCGAACTCATTCCACGAAATGAAGATGTCGTTTCGACCGTTGATTCGGATGTCTCTTTGTCGTTCGATTTCGATGTCCATCTGACATCATGCTTTTGTCGCGTATTCCGTCGCAAAGTCCCTGTATTGTCGCTCGAACGAAGTCAAAATTTTCGTCCGTCCGATTAATCCGTTCGCGGTGACGATGTCGCTTCGGTGTTTCCCAATGTGCGACTCCAAATTTGCTCGCGCCTTCGTCGCACGTCGTCAAAGGTACAACCTGTACTCTTACCATACATAAAACAGTTAGTACTTTAATAGTCAGGTTCAATGTGTCCTTAGAAAATTTTCCAGTCTGAGACTTCCTCCTTTTAGGGTTTCTGCCGAATCCTCCTCTCTCCTCAGACTGCCATATATTAGCGAGCCTTTTTGAAGACTAAGGCTTAGATTCTTCTTTTATGGCGCCTGGAGTTTATCCTTTCTTTCGCCCAGCCACGGCTTCCGCTGCACTCTTTGCGTGGGATTCTCTGACCTGCGGCTGTCCTTAATGCAACTCCTCAAATTTTCTGATGTAAGATTTTCTTAGATTTCTTAACTTCTTACAGTCTGACATTTTTCCGAATCCTCTTTCCACTCCTTTCTGGCAGCTATTTAATTAGATGACATTTTGCCTTCCATTTTCTATCTTTGACTGCCTTTATTGGAGTTTCTACGTGAGGTTCATTTAATTCTTTAATTTTCTGTTTTGTGAAATTACACTTTGACCTAACTTTGACATAGGGACTGGAATTTGAACCTAATCCTTTTGTTTTTTTTCCATCACGCCTTCCGCTGTGCTTGGCATTTTCAGGTGCTCTCCACTCGTGATCGTAACCTCCTGAGCTTTGGCCGTCTGTGGGATCCTTTGAAGAGGATGATTTTGAAAGGGCGTTCCTGACATTGAGGTAAGAATTCTGCCCTTCACATTCAATTTGTCCCAATTTGTTAGTCCTGGTCAACAATGCATCTTTGTATGTTTTGACTTTGCAAGTCTCAACCTTCGGTCTTTCTCCTGCCATACTCACTGATGTGACGCTTTCTTTGACAGGTTTGAATTTCACCGGTTCTCTGGAGTTAATCGTGAGTGCTCTCTTGGAGTCTGCTCCCACTGCCTTTGAACTCTCTCTCAACACTTGGTAAGGTCTTCCCCCTTCCTTCGGTGTCTAGGTTCTGCTCTGGTTGCCTGCTACTCACACTGTGAGCTGGAGAGTTTTGTAAGGTCCTCACTGACAAGCACTGATTTTAGAGTCTGGTCTGTGCTTTCCTTTGTGACTAGGTCTCTGTTTCTGACCATTCCCCTCTCTCTCTCCAATCTGCAGGTTCCACCATACTCATGGTGGTAGGAGTTCCTCATAGAGGTGGAACTCCTTCGAATTCGCCTTTGGGAGCGGACTTGGCCTTCGGCCAATCCTCGAATTTCTTCCCTCTAAGCTTGAGACATGGTAAGTCTTTTTCCCATCGTCTCTCCTACAGCTGAGAGTACTGTTGCATCAGCTGGCTGAACATCCAAAAGTTCCTCAATTTTGATTTCAGTCTTTTGCACTTTCTCCATGAATGTTTCATGCACATTTTCAAAATGTTTTTCTGCTAGAGTACCTTTTCTGAGCCACTGTTTCTCTCTGTTGCAGATTTGGCTCCATTAGTTCGTGGTCCTTTGATTTCCCATCCTTTGGTGTTGAAGCGAGCGCCTTTGCTAGAGATGGTGAGCTGAGGGGTTGTATTGTGCGGCTGACTTGTCGGGCGTCTCCTTGGAATCTCCTTCATCATGCGATCTCTTTGTGAGTCCTCTCCTCTGCCTATGTGACTCCCACTGATGAACGCATTGTGATCCCTGTTTCCCGATGCTATATTTCTGATGTCTCTTTTTCTAGTCTCTGCATTGACTCTCTTCCCTCTAAACTTTTGTGACTTCTCTCCTTATATTCCTCTCCCTTTTTGGCCTCCTCTTTGTTTCCTCTACCTTGAGTCTTATGGATCTGACCCTTTTGAATTCTATTTTGCAGGTTGACTTTCCTGTCTTCCCCGCCTTGGTCCATGTGAACGTTAACTGAGTTCAAATGACCGCTTGTAGCCCAGTGACTACCTCTGACATCACTACTCCTCATGTACCTTTGCTTGGTCTTTTCAACTTGGTGAGTTCTTGACCTCTATTTATGAGAGTTTGGACGCTTTTTCTGTCTGTTATTGAATCTGGTCTACCTGTCTTTAATGTCAGTCTAGAAACTCGCTTAGCAACTTGCTTTACTGTTTGACTTATGAAGTTTTGTTCACATATTCTGACTTGTAATAAATCAAATGACTTGCCACTGTCTATGACCGGCTTTCCCTTAAGAGTCATTTTGCTATTTTCTGTTATACAGTCTTATCTCGTTTTGTTGCTTGGTTTCTCTATATTTGTCAGGTTTCTCCATTCACAGACCTTAGATTCTTTTTCAGAATCTGGTGACGATGGCGGTGAAGAAGTAGGTGGCTGGATCTCGCCTTTTGGTACATGGGGCTGTTTGATCTTTGTCACTTGATGACGAAGTCTCCTTGGTAAGTACTCCCCTCCTTTCATCCACGCCTCTTTCCTCCCGCTCCGTCCTTGCTTGTCATTTTGAAATGACACTTGTATTCGTGACCACGCTTTCCGTGCAATTTTTGGAATCGGGCCAAACTTTTTGTGTTGACTGACGCTTCGATTTTCTGCCATCTGTCTGCAAATTTCGTATATCTGTCCGTTCGACTCTTTTGGAGTTGTCGCCCTCTGCAGTGTCGTTGCTGCGGCTGAACTCTTGAACTGTGACTCGTTCTCCGATCTCTGCCTCCCTTTTCTGGTAAGCCATTATGCTTGACTCTGCAGCAGACCCATCCAACACATCCTCACTTTCTTCTCTAGGTGTGGATTCGATTGCTCTGGTTTGGTTGCTGTAGTTGTATCTGCAGTCTTCGGATTTGGTCTGATCTCTTTGTCGTGTGGGCGAGTTGAATTGGTCACTTTCGTCTTCCTTGCATGGATTTTCTGTGACACTTTGACAACCTCCCCTCCTTGCATGTTCGATGCATGCCTCAAAGAGATACTCCTCCTTTTCACTGTGGAGGGAACTCTTTTGTCTGTCACACTTTAGACTTCTAACTCCATTTTCTCCTTGGCAGTTTGCAGGCTCCTGGAAGATCTTGGAATCCTTGTCGATCTGTGACTCCTCGATGCTGTTGGAAACGGATTCCAACACTGCGATCACTGCTTTGCTCCACGTCCATGTCCTCGGATTTCTGTATGACCTGGTAAGATTCCTCTTGATGTCATCCGGGAGGGATAGGATAAGTAGCGATGTTCTTTTATCCTCTGAGACTTGAAGCCCGATAGAATCGGCTTCATCTAGTAGACTAGTGAAAAGGGAAATGTGTGCCTTCGTTGTTACTTTGCTGCTGTACTGTATCATCACGAGGTTCTTTAACTCCTCAATCTCTGCACCAAATCCTCCTACTGTCTGCTCTGCTCTCACTTGGATTCCTTGTAACCCCTTCACACGTGAAGTGTCCTGAGGCCATATGTCTCTCTCTCTCTTTCTCTCTCTAAGCATCTGATCCTCTTTCATTCTTGCCGCTGGTGTCTTTGCAGGAAGCAAACTCGGTTTCGTTGGAGTCGTTCCACGGATCTGCTAGACTCTTCTCGGCTCAACTCCCTATTAGCTAGCTAGACTTAGAATTCTGTAGGCAAGGGCTGTGGGCCCATAACCTGTTAGTTTTACAGGGTCATATAAGCCAGTGCGCACCCAACTTATAAACACATGAAATCTAAACACAGCGAAACTTAGCCTGTACGAACTACTAGGTAGATAGCAATGGGAGATGCATGGAAACAAATCAATAGATTGGACAGGTTTAGGCAGCTTGAGAAATTTAGATATAGTCAAGGGGCCACAAGGCGTAAGCCGAAGTGAGCCCCGATTAGAATACAAATGTTCCTATGGACTATCTTTTAATAAAGCTGCATTCTCCTTCTATTGTCTATGATATGAATCCTAATAAGAATGTACAAAGAGTTCTGATCTAATAAAGTAAATGCTTCTTCTATAAATCTTGAGAGTATTCTGAGTCTGAGAGTGATCTGCATGCCATTTCCATGAGATAGTTATTTCAAATGCCTTGCTGCACTATATATCAATATTGTGTGTCATCTTGTGATGAAATGCCTAAATAAGTGGTGCAATGAGATGCTGCCGTTTTGTCGTTTTCCACCACAATGTGCCGCTCTTTAATTCTGACACAATCTGTACTCGATATAGAGGTTGGCGGAATCGTCGTCAGATTCCGTACAGTTCGATTCGTCACGTCACGTCACGTCACGAAATGTGAATCGGTAAAAGTCTGCTGGTACAAATATATGCCGGTACAAATATATCCTGGCAGGTACAAATATATCGCCAAAGATCGCACAAAACCAACACCTGGGCCCCAAAACAGTAATTTTATTAGGTGTAGGACTGTGGAAGCTTACTCTCCTCAAACCAGGGAACAAATATTGGAAGTTTGTCGGATCGCCACTGACTGACAAGTGGGCGTCCTTTCTTTTCCCTGCGTTGACTTCAGTCTGTTCTTGATTTTCATTTTGCTAATAGAAACGGTTGATGGGAATTTCGATTTATTTTTGGGCTTGAATTTGTATCTGCAACGACTGCACCTAAAGATATTTTCATGTAGGTTCCTAACATGTGGGGAATGAGGGAATGCAGAAAGGATCTTGAAGACATTGATTATTGGCTGCGATGGGCGATGGCGGCCTTTTTTCTGACAGAAAAAGTAACAAAAAAGGATCTGGCGAAAATCCTTGGGGTAAAATTCAGACTCCACGTAGTGCCTAATGGCCTTTTTTAATTTTTTTTTTTGTGTCCGATGAAAGCCTAACTTTTATGAACACTCTCTTGCAGTCTAGAAGGATGACCAGAGACTTGTTTCAATGAGCTACTACACTTGTTTTTTTTCCTTCGCTATTTCATGCTTTTTTTTTTAATTTAACTTGAAGACTATATACACTCTTATTGATTTTAAAGGATTCCTTATCGACCTCTCTAATGGACGAGTTCAGCGTTATGTCATTTTGGTCCACAAAAGGACAAAATCTTTAAGCTGTGGGGAACATTTGTCGTTCATGCTCCTTGTAAAAAGGATCACTAAATTTCACACGGCTTACAAAGTTATCGCACAGCGGAAGAATTCACCAATAATCACAAAAAAAAAATTCATAGATCACATCGGCCAATCCACATTTATATTACCCGAAGCTTTTCTGTACATAATATCTCACCCTTAATCTCTTACTAATCTCTTACTAAATTCATTAACCCAATCTGACTACTGCCTTAATATACAGAACACACAACAGACTTTAGAATACACGGCACGGAAAACGTGCCTCTCAAAAACCTCACTACAATTCAACATCTGGCAGTAAGACTGAAACAGTCTGCTGGTCCGCACACGCGGTACCATGCAACACTACGAACCAAAACACACATATAACAAACATCTGACCGTACCAAACGAACAAATGAAGTGACGCGAACCGATACATAAGACTTAGACGCCAAATCGAACAACAAATCGATTCGCCTAAATCCCGATTCCACCAATGTCCTAACATTCCCCCTCTCATTGTGGAATACTCTCTCACTTCACAGAAAGCCTAGCTTAGGCCTACCTCTTACAAAGACATCCTGCATAGATGACTTAGTAAGCATGTCAGCTGCTTCCTCTACAGTAGGAACAAAGACAAATTCAAGTTCCTTTTCTCTCACTAAATCTCGAATAAAATGCCACTAAATTTTGATATGTTTAGTCCTTTTATGAAATACAGGATTTCTGATCAGTGCCATAGAACTCATGCTATCAGAAAATACTTTCATACATCCAACTGAAATGCCTAACTCTCCGAGCATTTCTTTCACCCAAACTGCAGCCTTCGACGCATGACAGGCTGCCATATATTCGGCCTCTGTAGAGCTTAAGGCCACAGTCGACTCGGCCACAGTCGGCTCGTCCACAGTCGGCTGGAGCCTGGAACTCCATGATATAGCAGCTCCACCGAATATAAATGCATATCCGGAAGTTGATTTTCCGGAATCATAATCTCCTCCCCAACCCGCATCACAGTAGCCAAAACATTCCAAATCTCCATTCGATTGAAACACCAATCCGAGACTGATCGTGCCAACCAAATAACGGAAGATACGTTTCACCGCCTCCCAATGCGGTTTCTTTGGTGCCTGCAATACCTAGTGACAACAGAAACTGCAGCAGAAATATCTGGACGCGTTCCCACACTCAAATACATCAAACTGCCGATTGCTTCCCGACACGGCACATTAACTGTCTCCAAAATTTCCGACTTACTCAAATACATCAAACTGCCGATTGCTTCCCGATACGGCACATTAACTGTCTCCAAATTTTCTGACTTAGAATATTGCACTTTCGGATCCAAAGGAGTCAAAAGTGGTTTAGCAACGGACATAGAAAACCGTGCTAAAACCTCCTTTTAATATTGCTCCTGACTGAGCTTGATGCATCCAGATGCATCCCGAATAACTTCAATTCCTAAAATATATTTCACTTCTCCTAAATCCGTCCCTTTAAAATGTTGCCGCATAAATGCCTTTAAATCCATGATCACAATCAATCTATCCGAAGTCATGATGAATTCATCAACATAAACTGAAAATATCACTTGATTCTCACCTTCACCCTTCACATAAACATCGGAATCCGACGTAGTCCGAACAAAACCGAAATCATTTAACACCTTATGAAGCCTCAAATACCACGTTCTCAGGGCTTGCTTCAGCCCATATAAAAACTTCCGAAGTCTCCACACAATACCGGGTTGAGAAGCCACCCCCTCCGGAACTTTCATATATACTTCCTCTTCAACCTCATCATTCAAGAAAGTAGTGTCCACATCCATTTGATGGATGTGTTTCTTACTAGCCGCTGCCAAGGCCACAATCATTCTCAAAGAATCAAACTTAACAACGGGAGCATAGGTTTCAGTATAATAAACCCTCTCTCGCTGGTGAAAACCTTTACACACCAATCTCGCTTTGTACTTTATTACCTCACCAGACGCACCTGTCTTTGTCTTGAATACCCATTTGGCGTCAATAGCTTTCTTACCCGATGGTAATTCTACCTCTTCAAAAGTCCGATTGTCAACAATTGACTTATATTCCTTTTCTCAAGCAGACTTCCACTTAGTTTCCCACTCACTCGAATTCCGAGCCTCCGAATAAGATTGAGGATCTCCGGAACCGGAAATTGTGTCATTCACTAGTTGCTATAAGAGGAAGTTATCCTCTTTAGCCTCCGAGATAAAGTAATTAGAGTTCGAAACATCTCCACCAAGTCGATCATACGATAATCTGGCCGATTTCTTCCCCTTCCTCTCACGGGTACTTCGCCGAACCACAGTCACATCTTCTTCCTTGTCATTTTCTTCCCTCACTGACGGTAAGCTACCTTCTGATTTTAATGTGGACTGAGTTCTTACTAAAGACCGAGAACTCAAAGTCCTATCACTTCGGACATCGGAATATGATCAAAGTCCTATCACTTCGGACATCGGAATATGATTTTTGAACTGGAACAAACCGATCGAACTTCACTTTAGTAAGAGGAACTTCTTCCACATCGGAATCCGATTCTTGCTAATCCGAATTTTCTTCCACTTCACGTTTCTCTTTGAAATCTAAATCCTTTTTTACTTTCCCAACCGATTCCATTACGGATTTAAGATCCTCGTGGAAATCAACATTTTGAGATTCAAATACCACTCTCTTACTCGGATCATACACACGGTACATGCTCCTTTTGGTGTTATACCCCACAAAGATTCCCGTCCAACTCCTCGCAGAAAACTTACCCGTCCTTTGTGTACGTTCAACATAGACGGTTGCCTTACATCCCCCAATGCGTAAGTGCCGGAGAGACGGCACAATCCCACTCCACAACTCATCCGGGGTCTTATCACCCGAAATTGAAGTCAACCGCCGGTTGCAAATGTAATTGGCGGTGAGAATGGCATCTCCCCACAAAAAAAAAAATTGCCCACTACTATGTATCATGGCACGGACCATCTCTAGGAGTGTTCGATTCTTTCTCTCCGCAATTCCATTCGATTCGGGAGAATAAGGAGCCGTAAATCGCTGCATAATCACCCTCTCTTTACAAAACTCCGTGAAAGCCACAAATTCACCTTCGTTATCCGACCTCACCGATTTCAATTTGTGATCCGATTAACGCTCGACCATCACAACCCACTCTTTAAACTTTTAAAAAGCATCCGATATATGCTTCAACAAATGCACCCAAGATTTCCGTGAATAGCCATCAACAATGAAAAAAATGTATATATGCCTACCCAAAGACCTTGGCATGACATGGCCACAAAGATCCACATGAATAAGTTCCATTGGATTTTTGGCCCGATACTTTACATCTTCAACCGGATGTGGCTTGTGTTTTTTTTTCCCCTTACTACAACCACCACATCCATTCACCTTCTTTCTGGTAGTGAGTTTCATTCCGCGAACTGAAGAATTTCGAATCATTTGCTTAAGGTTCCCCTCGGAGGTATGGCAATTACGGTGATGCCATACATTGCGGTGATGAAAACTGATTGGCCAAAGACACGGCTTGACCCTTAACTTCTGGTCTTATCCAAATCAAACAACTATGCATGCTATCCGTCACAAATCCATAAGCCACTTGTGTCCCCATAGAATTCTCCAATACGATACTCCAATCGGATTTTGAAACCACTTGACCGCCGGCTTTCTGAATCTTTGGTACACTAACGGGATTCACGGCTCCATTCGGAATTTAGAGAGCGTTATGAAACCTCGTTGAAGTTACTCTCTCATTCCCGAAATCATCTTGAACTGGTAAATCAAGCCGAACGATTCTGATTGTATCGACTGGGATCACATGGCCATTAGCAACCTTAATGTTTTTTGGAACTGTCAAAGCGGTCATCTCCTCAAAGAGTGTCTTATCCGTACAAACATGATGAGTTTCACCGGAGTCAATAATCCACTCCGTATTAGCAACCACATCAACAACCGAATCCAAATCCATGTCAAGAGAAATCGAGAAATTTTGGATTCCGTCTCCGGACTTGTCACCAAACTCCATATAATATCGATGACCTCCTCCACAACCGGATCCACGACCTCGGCCACCACAACGCCCACAGCCACGGTCACCTCGACCACCTCCTCTTTCCGAACTTCCATCAACTCTCATCATAACAGTGCATACTCACGTGCCCCCAACGCTTACAAGTGTAACACTGCTTTTCCTTGTCTGGACATTCTGCCGAAAAATGTCTTTGTAGTGTCCGTGTCCTTGTAGTGTCCTTGTTTCTGACCCTTGTAGCATGTAACGTTCAAGGCATTAGAATCAGCTTGAACCATACTGCCACTCAGTTTCTCTCTTCCACCTCCTCGACCGCCACCACCTCAACCTCGAGGTGTTCCCCTTAGAGCCCTTCCATAAAGGAGGTTGAGATCCGGGGTTTCGAGTGCGGCTGTTTTTCCGGCCCCTTTATTCGAACCTTCTCTTGCTTTATCTACTTTCTTTAAATTGCTCACGGTATACTCATACGTTGCCTGCTTCTTGGACTGGAGAATATCACAAGGATTTGGAAGATACTCCGGAAAACCGTTTAGAAAGACTTGAAGCTTGTGCTCTTCATCCAATATTCTACCAATATTGGTAAGTAGTTCAACAAGAATGTTAAAACGTTTAGCGGCAACATCAATTGATTCATTCGGCTTGAACTTGAATTGAATCAATTCTTTGAAGACACATTGCCCCTTTTCTTGACCCTCCTTTCTTAAATGACCCTCAAGGCCCACCCAACACTCTGTGCAGTGCAGTAAGCCAAAAAGAAGTCTAACTTTGCATTAATCCTGTGTAGGCGGAAATATCCTTTCTCAACCACAACTGTCGACCTTTCAAATCCTTGGGCCTGTCGACCTTTCAAATCCTTAGGCCTCTTTTTTTCACCTGTTACTATCCTCCACAAAATGTCCTCTGATACATTTTTCCAAACCATATAATTAGAACCATTAAACAATATGGCTTTTCCAGGCATTCAAAAAGAATCATCTTTCTCAACGTCGTCTCCAACATCCAAGTCTTCGTCCACCATTTTTGCCTTCCCTTTCCGATTCTTATTTTTCTTTGCTTTTTCATCTTCACTGCTTTCTGAGCTTTCTAAACTTTTTGAACTTTTTGAACTCTCAATGTCATTAGAGCTGGAACTCGGATACTTCATTTTCTTCTTCCCTTTGCTGACTTTCTTTTCTAACTTACTCTTCTCCTTCATGTTCCGCGTCCACTCATCAAAAGCAAAACGAGAATCAGGCTCAAAACTAGTGCCACTACCACTGGCGCTATTCTGAATGAAGGGGTCTGGAGGAAGAGATTCTTCGAACTTAGGAACAAAACCGGGTCTGTCCCCTCCAAAGCTGATTTCCCTTTCACTAGGCTCACAGGAAGGAACTTCGGGGGATTGTTGCTCCTCCGAAGGCTCCTGTGTAAACCTTTGCCCCTTTGCCCGACAGCTGAGGAAAGAGTGTCTTTCTTCTTCCTCCCCATCCTGCCGAACCTCACACACTCTTAACTGGGAGTAAAGCCTACTCTTATACCAAATGTAAAAGGATCATTAAATTCTCACGTCTTACAAAGTTATCACACAGCGAAAGCATTTGCAATTAATGACATATAAAGCATTCACAGATTACATCGGCCAACATATAAATAAAATACACCGAAGCTTTTCTATACATAATTTCTCACCCTTCTTTTCTTACTAACATCTTTTCCCAATCTGACTACTATATTAGCCTACAGAACACACAACAAACTTAAGAATACACGGCACGGAAAACATGCCTCTCAAACACCTCACTACAATTCAACATCTGGTAGCAAGACTGAAACAGTGTGTTGATCCGCGCAGTGTGCTGATCCGCACACGCGGCACCACGCAACACTACAAACCAGAACAAACGTATAACAAGAATACGTCCATACCGAACGAACAAATGAAACGTGACGCGAACCGACACACAAGACTTAGACGCAAAATCGAACAGAAGACTGAATCGCCTAAATCCCGATTCCACAAATGTCCTAACAAGGTTTACCCTTAACTGTTTTAGGGTTGGCTCTAAAATTTAGCTAAGAATCTGAGAGTACTGTAGTGACCCGAAAGAAACAAACGGTTTTCTTAAAGGTCAAAACATATACCAAACTATAACCCCGACCGTAATTATTTTTTTTTCTATTTATTGTTTTCGTGGATTTCCACACTTAAATTATTCAAGATGGCATATGGAACCGCGCTTAGTACCTTTTGAGTTTACTGGCGGATGAAGAAGCTATAATTCAGGATATGATACTCTTTCGATGGGTATTTCCAAATCTTAAGAAAATTCCTTTAAAATTTTATTTGTATGATGAAACATCATTTCGGATTGAAAACCAACAATGGGAATCTCCATTCACGAATGCAAATCTAGTTTTAGGAATATAAATTATTTTTTTGGAGTTCAATCTGGCTTCTATTAACATTCTTGTATCACCTCAATCCATTGTTCCTAAAACTTAAGGTCGCAATAATTCTCAAAAGTTTGAACTTTTATGCCTCAGTATGAAAGCTACACTGTCGATCAGTATTTAGCGTGTTGAACACTAATTCGGCGCCTTTAAATTTTGAGGGTTTTACCCAAAATAGGGTAAATGATACTAGTTTTTCCTGTACGCTAATTACGAGATGAACAATTAGTGTACACCATTTTAATTTATGTATTTTTTTTATTAGTGTGGAATACGGAACGTGTCGGTGGGTCTTAAAATGTAATTTTTAATTATACAAGTACGGATAAATAGGATACAACCACGATTCGATGTACAATTTAAAAGATTTGGTACTTGTACCTGTTTTAGTGTACATTTATTTGTCGCTTAACAGAAATTGGAGTTAGGAATTAATTAGAGTGAAAGTATGCGACAGTGTACGAATTGTCAAAATTTGTACTTTTACCTATATTATTGTGAATATCCTCTCGACAAATCAGCTGTACCCATATTGGCGTTCGCTGAAAAATTAGTGTATAACTTTTTTCTCGAAATTTTTCTAAGTCAAAATTAGTGTACATGGCACTAAGTTATTCTAAACACTAATAATTTCTACACGCTAAATATGATCGACGGTGTAGTGTATGGTTTATGAGCTTTAAATTTTATTTTTTTCCTTCTATTTAAATGTTAATCCCCTAAGTGTTGTGAAAGTATAGTATACTAAATACTACAGCATTTGAGAAATAAAACTCTTGTCAGTTTGAGTTTTATTGTTTCTCTTATCGACCATTCTAAAAAGTTTCGAGAAACCTAACCTAATTCTCTGTTTTTCCTGCCTACTTTTCATTCTGTCAACATTTGTTTTGTTTTTTTTTGTTTTTTTTTTTTTATGCAACCAGGGCAAGAAATCTTCTGAAATATGTGGTAGACGAGGCAAAAGAGCATCTGGCAACCGCTGATATAATAATTAAGATGCTTAACAGCCTTCTTTTAACAGCGATTGACCTGGGCCCCAAAACAATAATTTTATTAAGTGTAGGACTGTGGAAGCTTGCTCTCCTCAAACTAGGAGTCTTCTATTGGAAGTTTGTCGGATCGCCATTGACTGACAAGTGGGTGTCCTTTCCTTTTTCCTTGCGTTGACTTGAGTCTGTTCTTCATTTTATTTTTGCTAATAGAAACGGATGATGGGAATTTCGATTTATTTTTGGGCTTGAATTCGTATCTGCAACGACTACCCCGAAGGATATTTTCATGTAGGTTTCTAACATGTGGGGAATGAGGGAATACAGAAAGGATCTTGAAGACATTAATTATTGGCTGCGATGGGCGATGGCGGCCTTTTTTCTGACAGAAAAAGTAACAAAAAAGGATCTGGCGAAAATCCTTGGGGTAAAATTCAGACTCCACGTAGTGCCTAATGGCCTTTTTTAATTTTTTTTTTTGTGTCCGATGAAAGCCTAACTTTTATGAACACTCTCTTGCAGTCTAGAAGGATGACCAGAGACTTGTTTCAATGAGCTACTACACTTGTTTTTTTTCCTTCGCTATTTCATGCTTTTTTTTTTAATTTAACTTGAAGACTATATACACTCTTATTGATTTTAAAGGATTCCTTATCGACCTCTCTAATGGGATTTCTTTATGCATGTGTCCTCCCTACATTTAAGTACACAGGTGATTTCTAAAACAATTTTAAATATTCATATCTTTGCAGATTGAGGAAAAACACATCTTATCGAAAAAGTACAATCTGAAGACATGAAAAGCCGAAATATTTTACAGCAGTTAACGAGGAGAAAAAATGTTTGGTTTTATCAATTCGAGGATCTAGTAGTCCAGCCGATTGGGCCACAGACTTCACTTGTAACTCCAAAGAATTTAAAGAAATGTACGAATAAATCGTACCTTCAACAACAGCCAATGCAGGTGTGAATGTAGTTCGGGTGAAAAAATCATGTGGCCCACATTAATAACGGTGAGAACGTGAATTAGTGGAAATGATACAAAAGGATTTGGGCTCAAACTGTTGACTGAAAGGAGGTAAAATTTGAGAATCTGAAATAACCATGGCCAACGCTAATGGTGTTACATGATCTCCAAAACAGTAATAACAATCCCATGTCAATAGCAAGATTATTTATCATGTCATGTGAGCCTGTTTACATTTATTTGGTTCTTTTGTGTTTGAAATGTATGAAATGAATGGCTTAGACTAATCTGGCCATTTTATGGATGTGATTGAAGCATTCAAACAATCTTTTTGCATCTGACTCTTCTGGTCTTTGTGAACAGTGACAGGTACTTCCATGCAGGAATGCTCGACGCCGCAATCAGGATTGCTGAAGAAGAGATTCCAAAACTGCAAAAACTTTTCAAGCAAAAAGAATATGAGGTTACCTCCGCTACCTTTCCACAACATTGTTTTTATCAAAAAAATATGCAACTCACGTTCTGTCAAGTGATTCTTGTCCTGGATTAAATGTTGTGAATCATTTTCAACTCTTGGAATGATGCTACTTAAAATAATCTTGCCAGTTTGTTCTCTCTCTACTACACTGTGGTATATTTAACCCTAACAGCTATATAATGTAAGAACTTCAAGTTATCATTCCTTATTCGTACTTCTAGCTATGTTGTATTTTCCTGTTAGTCGGCGAGAACGAACATCTCTTACAGGTTGATTTAAATGGAGATCATAAAATACATATTTATGTTTTTTTTAATTCAACGAAGTATTTTTCCGTATGCATACGAACTCCAAGCTAATTCTAGATGAAAATCAGAAACAATGAAACCAAATAATTCACTTTTTTGCTAGAATTCAGTCTACGTACTTTCTCGTGAGATTAGTAACCTATATCAAGATGCACCACACTTGAATCAAGAAACCACACTCCACTGCCAATTATTTTGGTTAGGCTGCAAACAAACTTGCTAAAAGTAATCGAACGAAGCTTGGGTGAACAGTGGCCAATGAAATACATGTTTTTACTCTGGAAATTCATTTTTTTTCTGATTGTTGTTTTTTATCTCTTTGCAGAATTATGATTTGGTCTTGACTGGACATTCCTTGGGAGCTGGAGTAGCCTCTATCCTTACATTTATTCTTCGCAAGTCCGAAGAATTGCCAGACCGTACCAAAATAAAATGTTGGGCCTATGCCTGCCCCGCATGTTTTGACTTGGAGCTCGTTGAAGAATACGCACCCTTCATTTCCACCTTTGTGGTCCAAGTAAGTACATGAAAGGATCTTGAGGTCTAGTTCATGGCTAAACTGAGGAGGAAATAATTCGTTAACTATTGGATAGACTTGAGAGGAGACTCTTGAGCTGAGTTGATGGTAAAAAAAAAAGGTCCATGTTTCTTAAAAGTGCAAACTACTGTCATCTTCTTTTTCATATTATTGGGCTTGTGCATAAATGATTATTCTCAGACCAAGGCATCTTCTCTCAAAGCTTGATAAAAGAGTTGTCAGTGATGGCGTTGAAATCATCCAGTCGAACATGCCCTTGTTTTTATAAATCCTAAGGATAAAGCATTTATTTTGATGTCAGAAGGCATGCTCCCTGACTTATTTGTGGGTTATAAGCCTTGTTTTAGGATGTACAACCCTATCAATTTTCCGTCGCTATAGGTATTGGAAGTATATATTTTTTAATCTGCAATCAAGCATACCTTTCTCTCTTCTTCTTGTTGTAGAAGGTCATTGCAACATCGTCATCATTTTAATCGCTTTGAATTTTGATCTACACAATAGTGACGTCCCAAAAGTTTGATGAAATTATCTATCTGCATTTAGAATTTCCCACAAATCCGGAGAAGCGTGTATCAAATGGGAGCATTTTCAAAAATCCATTCAATTAGAAACATAACAAGGATGATGCTTAACTTATGAAGCACATGAAGTACAAATACAACCTGCCTTATTGCTTTGAATTATGGTAGTTTTGTCATTTCTCATGTGACTTTTATTAACGTATATTTGTCAAGCTACTAGTATCAAAAGTCGTTGAAATTTTTCGTTGTTTTGACTTGAGGAAGACTAAGTTTGTGGCAACTCGCTCAAAAAATATATGTGTGCGATCACAAAATAATGAAGAATTTAAAAGATAAAACTGGTCTGTTACACGTTTTTGAGTTTAAAGAAATTACTTCCTTATAGAACATGGTTTATGGAACACAATCAGCCAAACAGTGTATTTTTGTGATGAAATCCACATTTTTGAGAAGTTTGCATTTAAATACTATCATATCGTTGTGGGAATCCTCTAAACCAATGTTAAAATTAATAAAATAGAAAGATGGCTCTGAGACCTTTAAAGGGAGAGAGCAGATTACTGTGTATGGTATTCCTTTTTGCAAAGTCCCTGCGTAAAAAAAAGAAAAAATGCATAGCACTTATTTATGGAAGCGTCGTATATCTCTTTCTTCTAAACTTTCCTAACACAATTTGTTCTCATTTTCACTGGCAGGATGACATAGTGCCACGTGCCAGTGGTGCTGCCATCGAGAAATTAGCAAAGGCTTTCCCTAATGATAACGGGTGAGTCCGACCACCTTATATATTTTTGGACGTATTACTGGCATACTGTAGCATACAACCATTACACCGTGAATCGCTATTAGCTTAATGAAATAGATAGTGTAATGAAACAATTGTTAGTTTTCTGTACATTGTAAATATCCCGATTTAAACTACACCGTGAATAGATATTAGCGTAGTGAAATAGATAGTGTAATGAAACAATTAGCATTATTTACGCTATTAGGGAATTTGGGGGTTTTGAAGGAAATTATTTACTCTAATTTGTTTTTTAAAGGGTTTTTATTAATTCTATTTGAGAATTTGGGTAAAAAAACGGGGTACCGCAATTAGAGTCATTGACGCTAATAGCGATTCACGGTGTAGTTTAAATCGGGATATGGTATAGGACGCAAGTCTACATCTTGCAATTTAATACGTTTGTACAAAATTACAAATCTACATTCCGTACAGAAGTTACATTCAAATTTTAACCTTTAAAAATCTTTGCCGATTCTCAACGTCGCACACAAGCCTACGTAGTTACACCGTGTATCGCTATTAGAGTTAATAACTTTTCCGCCACCTAAAACATATTTAATCCGTACACACATATTCCGATTTCCAATTGGAGACAGGCAATCTAAAGCTGAGAATCTTACCTTTCAATCGCAACCCTCGGATCCACAATCCGGCATGTGTGTACGGAGAAAAGACGTTTTAAGCGACGAAAAAAACATTAACACTAATAACGATTCACGGTGTACCAAACGGAATAAAACACTTCGGCGAGAGTTACCTTGCTGGCACGAGATGATGGAATATTGATAAAAACATCACTATTAATAAACGTGTATGTGTGGTGATGGACAAAGGGCCTTTGTTGTTTATTTTGAACAAGTAACTTGCCCATGAGATTAAATAAAATCAACCGCTCATATGTGTTAAAAGATAAAACTTATTATACCCGTAGAAACCAAGTCAAACATCAAACAAATCCTAACAATTTCATTTCGAATTTCAGTTTTGCTTTCAGCGATATGCTTTTCATGGTTTTTATTATATTTGCAAAAACAAAACGCATGCTAGACTAGTTATTTCTGCACTATACCTATTTATTTCTTTAGTGCGCACAATATGGCCACACAAAAACTCACTTTTGATGTATGGTTTTGATCTCAATGGTCACCACCAATAATCTTGATTTTTTTTTTGTGGTCATGTTTCATTTTTCCAGTTTTAGAAGCCTCTCTGAATTTCTATTGGAACGAGTGAAGGAAGTCTTCGGTCCGAAAGATACTTCTAAGGGGCTAGGTGAGTACAGAGTTTGAAAATGCGAGTTCTTTCGCTCTTTGCTTAGAACTGAGGAATGGTAATATAATCTTCCTATCATTGTACGATTGGAAAAGGCAACAAGGGAGGAGTTGTTCCTTTTTGCTATAGTTTGCACAAATGTTTCAATGCATTCCCTTTTTGTTTTTCGGGTGTTTATCAGTCATTTTAACTGCGCCGGGAACTTTGCACCATATTATGAGAGATAATTCTGGAGAGGACAGCCCCGATATTATTCTGGAAGAAGCTTTGGATCTGGAATCCAATATTATCTTCGGAAAATCAATTATCAGTGAGGAGTATAAAAAGAGCCTCGAAAAGCTTATTAAGACCCAAAAGGGAAAATACGAACTCATACAAGCAGATGGACATAAACCTCGATTTGACGAAATAATGGTCTCTAAAACAATGTTAACAGACCATGAGCCGGATACTTACAAACGTGAAATGCTCAAAATACTGAAAAGATATTATGTATGGAATGAGAAAGTGAGCGCCGGCCTGATTCCAAGTGATTTGTCTTTTAGCTTGAACGGTTATGATACCTTAAAAAATAATGAAAATCTTACTTGTCAATCAATAGTACCCGAAATTGACACAAATGTCCATAACTAATCAATAACAAACATAAAAACAAAAAAAAACAAAAAAAATGATTAACAATGAGAGCATGGAAGGAAAGGAAAATGCATGGAAGGAGGAAAGGCACTGAGTTTCGCAAAAGTTGTGGAAACTAAGTTACTTTACTAAAGAAGGCAAGGATCCATTAGATGGATTAGTATAACAGTACAATACCGGTTATATAAAAAGTACTTTATTTGGGTAATGTTGGTGTGTCTCATAGTTGAATAGAGTTGCAAAGTAAGCAAATATCCTCTAGTAACGGAGTCGGCTTATTATTTTTCTATGGTTTTGGCTTGCGTAATGAGAAATATTTTAAATTGTTTCTTGTTTCGTGTGTAAGTGTCGGATACGCATGTTGTTGTATACACATGGTTGAAAGTTTGATTCTATAATCTGATACTACGATATGATTGGTTAAAGCTTTTAAGTGGCGGTTGTTGTGGTACCTTGATGTAATTGTAATGGGTATTGTACAAGCTTCTTTTGGGAAAATATGTCCAGTTTAATGTTTGCCTAAATTTGTCCATGAATGCTGCATAAATCCTTTTACTAAAGGCTCTAGTCATGGATACTCCGTGTAGTTCATTGTCGTCTATTAGGTGCCTGTTTGGTTACGTAAGATTCATCTTTTGTAGTGAGAAACCTGGTAAAAAAAATCACTTCAAACGAAAAGTCAGAACGAAATTTTTGTACCAAGGGAGGTATTTAATGACTCTTACGAGTGTACTATCTATACGTTCATATTTTACAATGAAACTTTATAATCATCTATTATAAAGCCCTTTCCTTTGTAGAAGGTAAGGGCATAGTGGGCGAAAGAGAGATAAATCGGTGAAAGGCATCAAAGATGAAGAAGAGTAGAATCATGGCAAAAGAGAATATGGAAGCAAAATATAGAAGACAAAAGGGGCAAGAAGAATACAAAAGGAGAAGCACAGGGGAGAGGATGTCTTCTCATTATAATCGGTAAATTGAGTGTACAAAATGAGCAAGCTAAGTACTAAGCCGAACTCTAGATTTAGAGTTAACCAGTAACACGACGTCCACAAAAGAATCGAAGCTGCAAAAGACAAAAAGGTATAACTAGTGACGGCCAATATCAAAGTCGGCGGACGGCAAAGTTATAAACAAGAAGAATGTTTTGTACATGGAATTTGAAACGAAAAGAATCAAAAATCTACAATAAATATTGTAAAGGTACATTTTGAAGGTACGCGCGAAAAGATGGGATGGACGCAATCAGTATACAAATTATAGACCTTTGGTCGTCCGTTTGAAAACCTTTAAATAGGCCGACTTTTTGTTCGTCTGTACCCATAAACGGCGTGTCCCCCGGCCCACGTCACCGAACGGGCAGCTTTGTCTTTTTGACAATGTCAGCAAACGGATAACTCTGTCTCGCAAATCGCAAATGGCAAATTTCCGTCAATCGTTGTGTTGTTTCGTGTCGCGTCTACAAATGTACGTACGGACGCCTTGAATAGTACAAAAAGTACTTGGATGTTTTGATAAACAGGACGCCGTCATGCGCGTGTCAACGGGCATGATAAACGGGACACTGTCCAGGTTCGATTTTGGTTGCTCGATCCCCTCAACCGTTTTACGTCAATCGTTTTGTTTTGGGTCGCGTCTACAAATGTCCGTACAGAAATCTAAAACAATACAATAGTACTTCGAGGTTTTGTTACGTTTTGATAAACGTTCATGTAACGGCTGTAAAAAATAGGACACAATCATTGCCCGTGTAACGGGCGTGATTTACTAGTCAACGAAAATAATGTTCCACTAAGCGAAGATTTGCTAGTCAACGAAAATAACGTTCCACTAAGCGAAGAGACAAAATAATTACAATAATTACAAAATGTGTTCGGCTAGTGAAAGGGTACCGTACACGAACAACAAAGCTACATGAACCGACACAGAAGGACGTGAAACGAGACTACACCCCAATCGCTATTGGCGTGATGTACGCTAATTCCGTCCCGCTTTTTTTTTTCCAAATTCTCGAATAGTGTAGCTTATTCTATTTTTTTCTTTTCGCCATTTAGGGTTATTTTCTAAGTACCGTACAAAACGGAAATAGGTTATCGTTTAAATAGTGTGGTGTGCGGTAAGTGTTAGACCGTACAAAATCGTACCTTTTTAAGTGAAAAAGTACAATTCATTATGTTTAGTAACCGCGGACGCTTGAGAATGTGCGTTTTAAAAAGGGGAAGAAACCAAGTTGTAAAAAATCCCATTCGCATATATTCGTCCAACACCCACGTCGTCGACAGTGTGAATATCAAACATATTCGCATGTGCAAAGTCGTTTTAACTCAGTAAAGAACATAACTGAGTCAAATGTCGCGTCGGCGTATAATTGTAAACTTTGATATTTACGGTTTCAACTAAGTAAGTTCCTAGTAATCAGTTAGAGTGATTATTAATGCTATTTTATGGTTTTGGTTAATTTGGCGTAAATGTTTATGCTATTAAGGTGATAATTGTCCCATTTAGTATAAAAGTCTATTGTAAAATGGTGCCGAACATAAAATATAGTAAACGTTTATGTTAATATGGGTTGATGTGCCAAAAAAACCTCAATTTGGGGTTATTCATTGAATTAAATAGAATACAATAACAACATTTGGAGTAGGTGATATTTGAGGCGAAGAACCGCCAAATGCGGACAGGCCGCAAAAAAAAGGGGTTCCTTCTTGACGAATCACAACCAACCGTTTTTTGTACCTTTGGGATCTGGCGCCTACGTCGTCGCCTACGTCGTCATTCTCATTAAAATTTCAATCGATTCAACAAGAAGCAGGCGAAAGCGCCGCCGCCTGCTCCATTTGTCATCCATGGATTCCATTTCATGGACGTCATCATTCCCTTCCTACTTCCCTTTGCTCACGCCATCCGTATTTCTCACCCTCCACCGTTCTTTACTTATCAGTTTTTACATCTCTTTTTCTCTCTCACAAATTTGTCATCCCATTCTTACCTCTCAGTAAGCTTTGTTTCCTCTCTATCGATCTGCCATTTCTTCCTCCACCCACCTTGTCTCCTCCATATCTCCCTAAATCTATGGTGAAAAACGCTCCCTCTCCCGGTTTACGTGTCCTCTCCCTCGCCATGTTTATCGCCTCCCCATCTCCCTATAGGTTTGCTCCCCCTCCCCCTCCCTTCCCCTCCTCTCTCCCTTCCTCTGCTGCCCTTTCTCTTTTCTTCCTCTCCCCCTCTCGCCCTCTCGGTCTGCCTCTCCTTATTAGTTTATCCCTTTTCTCCCCCTATATTTTTATCCCTTTTTTTTGTCTTCTTTCCCTCATTCTCACCTCTCACGGAGCCAATCCGGCTCACTCTTAATCTGCCTCCCACTTATATTTTTGATATCACTTCCGTAACTTAATCAGTGCAAATTCTTTGAAAGGACAAAAGGACCTACTACTGACAGTTTAAGAAAATACCTTAAAAACTCCTTGAAAACCCTAGAAAAAAACCTGTAAAATTTCAGTATTACTCCAGAACTTTATCAGAACCGATTCGTATCAAAGCAAATGACCTACTAACTGGATTAAGAGAGACCTAAAAACCCATAAAATACCAAAATAGACCCTAAAAAAACCATACTAAACCCTAAAAAAACCATAATAAACCCTAAAAAAACTCCCTAAATTCATCGTCCACTTTCAAACTTTAACAGAGCGAGTGCATAGGACAATAAACTTACTACTAACAGGTTTTTAAAAACCCTTTAAACCCTAGAAATCCAACAAAAACCTAAAATCCTAAAATAAACCTAAAAAGCCCTTTAAAAATAATAAAAATAAAACCCTAGGACTCCATCATGTCCTTTGAAATATCTGTTTTTAGCAAAATGATTCGTAGCAAAATATCCACGACCAAAAAAAAAAAAAGTGGCACCACAAAAATCACAAACAAAAAAATACAAGCAACCAAACAACCACCATGTTACTCCTCATTATTTAGAGTATCCAGCCAAATAATCTCCATCAAAATTACTTTTTAAAATAAAAATTGTAAAGAAGAAAAAAATTATAAAGAAAAAAATCGCTAACCTTCTCCAAATGATCCTCGATAAATCCTGGAGGGGGGGGGGGACCCCAAGCCAAAATTTGCCGGTCCCCACTTCCACTGAAAAGTTCCTGCATCCACCCATCCCCAAAAGTTCAAAACCTTTTCGAATTCAAATAAAAATTACTTATAAATAATTAATTAGTAATTCACGAACAAAATTTTAGCCCCGTGGTACAAACATAAACTGCATATAAGTTTTCGGAAACTTCCAGGTTTACACAATAGACGTTTAAAATTTTAGCCTCGACTTACAAACAGAAACTGTTATTTTTTTTTTTCAAATTTTAAAAATTATCAAACCAGATTTAAGCCCAATATTAGAAACATAAAACTACTTGAATTTTTTGGTTATTCTTATTATTATTCAAAAACAGCATTCTAAAACCGTTTTACAAAAATAAAACAGAAACAAAGATCCTATGAATAAACGGGGCCCATTGACCATAATAAAGTGAAGTGTCCACAAATATAAATCACTAATCTATTTATTTATTTATTTATTTTTCCAGAAAGTTTTTTAAGAGAGCTTAGTTGCTCTCCTAAAGAGATTTCGAGGAAACAAGAAAAAATCGTATGCGACAAAAAATGTCAGGAGAACAAGGGAAAAGATCAAAAAACATAAAAAGAAAAAACATACAAAAAGAATCCCAGGAAAGGAACAAGAAGCAACTTTACCAAAAAAAAAACCCCAAACAACTCTATTACTGTGGGTATATTTCATTTTTCTCATGGACCCATTTGAGTAGGAATCATATGTCAAGAGGGGCAGTACCAAAAAGGATCCATAAAAAAAAAAGGAAAAACATCGAGAATAAAACCAAGAGAAGAAATCGTACAAAAATAATATACCAAAATAGTTTCAAGGAAAAAAATACCTGGTCCCATGGGTGAAAAGAACAACAGTGGACGACTTCAAAATGACCCTTGAGGGTCGAAAGTAGTCGGCCGGTCCACGTGTCAAAAACCTAAAAAATTGCAATTATTTACAGCAATTAGTGTTTACCTTAAAAAAAATAAAATATACAAAGGGTAAATACAACATACATACAATACAGTCGATTACCTTTTTCAAGAGAGAAAGTCACTTTTCTGTCTCCGATCTCAAAGCTAAAAATAACCACGTTTTATATGCAAAAAAAAGGACAACATATTTGATTTTGATTTTTTTAGATTTATTTATTTATTTATTTATAATTTTTCTTGTTTCTTTGATATTTGATTGCCTCAAGCATCAACTCACTCAGAGCAATAGTGTATCAAAGAAACATTTGAGTAAAAAATAATAGTGATACAGGAAAGATGAAAAAACAATTGACGATTTTCCAAAAATGATAACTTCAGGTTCTTTAAAAAAGCCATTAGTATCTTATTTGGTTTAACATTTTTTGAGTCTTTTTTTATATTTTTTGGGCTTATCTCATCTACAATAACAAAGGGAGGAGATGGACAGGGAAAGGGAGGGAAATAGGCAGGAGAGAAGGAAATAGGAAGGAGTGGGAGAGACCTATTCATCCCAAAACTGCTCACCTGAATGGCAATGCCCGATGGATGATATACTCTCGAACCATCGTTAGAGATAGCAAATTGTGTCCCTCTTAAGGCCCGGTTACGAGTTCCCCCATAGTTGACCAGCATATTCCCTCCGGAAGCAATGTCCCAAAGCCTCATTCGTGAATCTGTGCCTGTAAATCATAATTCAAATCATTACGATTTTTACTACTTACAATTTTTACAGTTTACAATTTTTTTTATCCAGTTATTCAAGAATCTACTGAATTCAACAAACAAACAAAAAGGTAAATGCTTCAAATAACCGGAGTAAAAAGAGCTTGACATTTGTGACTCTGTGTCTGTAAATCATAATTCAAATCATTACAATTTTCACAATTTACAATTTTCTAAACCAGTCATTCAAGAATCTAATGAATTTAACAAACAAGCAAACAAACAAACAAAAAGGTAAATGCTTCAAATAGCCAGAGTAAGAAGAGCTTGACATTCCTGAATCTGTGCCTGTAAATCATATTTCAAATCTTCGACAAAGATGTGTTGTACATCACCATGACATCAAAATATTTTCCTAAAAACAGAAACAATGCTTAAATCCATCCGAAGAGGATACACCCATATAACTTAGAACAAATTAGTTCACACAAAAACGTCAGAACATAATACTCAAGCAGGGATTCAGAACAGAACAACAAGCTTAAAAAACATAGAAACTAAATATGAAATGAAATTTAAAAACTCCTTTCAACAGGCAAGCAGCTCAAAGTTTTCAAAGGCATAATAAGACTTAAAGTATTCACAGATGATATCCTTCACATTAGCTGTTGTTAACAGTCAACGGTTAATATGGATTAACAGTTGGTGAGCTATCCTCCATGCATACGACCTCCTTATATATTCATTTACTGGAAAGGTAATGTTGGGCCCTCCTTGAATCTCCTGTTCAGTATTCACAGGTGAAAAAAGGAAAGCCCCGGTTTTTCTCGCTTACAGATATGTTGAGCATCAGACAAGGAAAAGGTCTGAAGCTCGACCGTCTATAAGCTAATATTCTCAAATATTATTTTCTCAGAATACTATTCAATATACTGCAGTAGATGTCTCAGCAAGATTTTTAAAAAGTTAGAATTAAAAAAGATACTGGATAGTTTTTTCACCTGTAGAGAGCATATGACGGCCGTCCGGTGTCATTTGGAGAGCTGTAACAGCTCCGTCATGGGCGGTTCTTTGATCTTGAGCCGATAACAACCCAGGATGTACTCTTCTCTCCGAAAGACTGGCCATCGGTGTCTTCCTCCTTTTAGTATCTTCCAAACTCCGACTACCTGACCCCATTCCTCGGGTTTTGTTCTCCTGATAACATACAAAGTCCCAACAAGAATTTGAACCGTCCATAGTAAGAATCGAAGGGGAAAGACGTCATGTGAAATAAGAAAGTGAATAACTCAGAAGTAAGCCAACAGAAGTTGAGAACCATTAATTTTTGCCCAATGCTTTAACTCGCAATACATGTAAAGGGATTAGTCTCCTCATTCAAATAGCACTCTTTGAAATTAACTTCCCCACCCCCTCCGCCAAAGATACTTGAATTCTCCCATCCATGTCAAAATGTTCCATGTGGGGACTGGAGTGAGAAAAAGGTAGAAAAATATACAGCTCGAAGACTTTGAAATAAAAAAAACAATGTGAAAACAAGGTCCTATACAGTCCCTCTTGCCAGGCATACTCCGATCCTCAGATCCAAATCTATCTACCAGAAAAACATGCCAGAAAAGACACTAGAAAACTCTAAAAACTCCTCACAACATCCTAAAACACTATGGTTAACAACATCCGCAACACATTATCGCTACAAATAACACAACAAATTGTGAAAGACATTCCATCATAAAGATATAACTTCAATTACATGTAGCAAATCCATGAAGCAAACCCATTAAGACAAAAGTGAAAAGGAACCTTTGCCTAAAAAAACCTAAACCTAAAGAAAACCATTAGTTTTGTGTGGCACGTCTTTGTGGACTCTCAGAACTCTTACAGAGCCCACCTAAAGTGGTGCCAGGCAAGAACAACCTTTGCCATAATTTATGTCCATATTTACAGCGAAAGCGCCCCCAATGCGCCCCACCAAGAATTAGGACAAAGTTAAAAAAACAAAACAAATCCTACACATTCAATCAGTCTCATTATTCTCGACTCTTCATCAAAAATACTCCCCCGTGACAGACAAAAGCCAATAATAAGAACAAAAACAGAGGGACGATGAAATAACAAAATCATTAAACCCGAGAGAGGTTACAAGCACTTTCCCATACCACGCTCCCCCATTCCATCCTCTTCCTCTTCCAATTTTAACTTCGCATCACTAATCGTCCCATCCTCGTCCTCTTCCGATTTTAATTTCACAAAACTCACCTGTCTGTTAAATTGTTCCAAATTTGTGAAAGATTTTTTTTTCCGGTTTTCTAAGGCAGATTGCTGTTGATCCAATAGCAAAAAAGAACCGGCTCTCCGAATGTCCCATAGTCGAACAGCTCCGTCACAACCTCCCGAGGCCAAAACCCATTCACTCGAAACCGACCAATGTAAAGCCCAAATGGCATCTGATGCAGACACAATAAACAAAATAAAACATGGCATTAGGGCAGATAAGAGTAACAAGGTCACATTGGAAGTTTGAGAGAAAACTAAATCACGATCAGGGATAAAAAGTTATTGACCAAAAAGCAACAATAAAGTGAAAAACCACAATTGAGGAAATAAAAAACAATCACAATCGATGGAAGGAAACAGAATCTCAGTGAGGAAAATTGAACCCTCATCAGGGGAAAAAGGCGCAACAGAGCAAAAAACTCACAATCGGAGCAATAAGGAGGAAAACCCAGTTTTAGGAAAAAAAACCCCGATTTCTTCAATCAAGATGCATCAAGGTTCATCGAGAAAAGGGGAGAAAAAGAGAGAGACCATACATAGGAAACAGAGAATTTGTGAACCAAAAGAGCAGGATACATTCTAATATCGCCATATCCCAATGCCACCGTCAATTAGCCCCCAGAAATTATCCAATTGATTACTTCACCCAGTTTCTTAATTATCTACATTATACACCAGAATTAGTGTTCCATCCGACTTCAACAACTTTGAGTTGCTCTCGACCAGACAAGTGAGTCAACCAAAGTCAACCAAAGACAATCAGAAACACTCAAAGTCAGCCCAAGTCAACCAGAGACGTACCTCGGTGACCTGACAAGGTGTGTGTGCACGCCCCACTGGTGACGTCACATAACCTCACGATGGGATCCTCGGACCCCACGGCAATTAATGTGTGTCTGGTGGCCATGGCTGACATAGCGACGGCAAACACTTTCCCGGGCATGGGAAACTGAAGGGCAACCTGAGAAAGAAAAAAAGAGAAAACGAAACAAAGTTAAAACAAAAGGTTTACTAATTTCGCCTCAACTTTCTATTTAGTAAAACTAAAATCATTTTTAAGTCTGGCCACATTTTCCATATCTGACACAGAGAACACTTTCCAGGCATCCAAAAATGAAAAAAAAAATGAAAAATGAAAAATGATCGCAGGTTTTTTCTGTCAAAGAAAAAGAAAAGGAAAAATCCTAGACAAATAAGAGTCTTACAAATTTTTTATTTTTCTTCAAGTCCCAACAAAAAAAAAAACAATTGGGCCCTAAACAACGAAGCAAAACTAACCAAAAAAACAAAAAAAACCGAATTCCTAAAAAAACCGAAAAAAACCCTAAAAAACCCTAAAAAAAAAAAAAAAAAAAAAAAACTCCCCTCGAAACCCTAAAATTTAATTTAAATTCACCTTCAAAGAATTAGTATCCCACACATTGACATTCTTGTCAAAGGACCCGGAAATGAAAATTCCAGTGTCAACAGGATACCATTGGACTGAAGATACCGAAAACCGGTGGCCCTGAGGAGTATTCTTGTCCACATAATAGAGAGATTTGTGCTGAGAAGCCCCTGCACTCTTCTCATAGCTCGAAGGAACTTCAATGTCATACAAAGCAATGGAGCCATCGGCAGCTCCAGATAGGAGGTAGCGAGCTTCCACTCCATCCACCTGCAAGTTTAGGGTTTAAGAGAGGTTCGTCAGGACTTTCTCGCGGGTTTTTCAGAGTTTCTTCAGAGGTTTTTCATAATTTTTTTAAAGATTTTTCAGAGGTTTTTCAGCGTTTTTCAGAGTTATTTAACTTCTTGTAAAGATTTCTTCTGTCAAGGTTTTATAACGGTTTTTTTCAGGTTTTTTAGGTTAACACCTAAAGAAAAAAAAAAAAAAAAACAGGACAATGAAGTACCTATACAAATATAAATCAAACCTTAAAATAAAGGTAGAGGCGTGCACACCTGCAAGCTATTTACGGCCGCTCGGTGAGCTGTGAAGATCTCTCGAGAGCGTGAGAGATCCAAGGCATCCAGACGTACGGATCGTACAACTGCCGCGTGGGCGCGGGGAGGTACGGCGCCGACCTCGCGTCCGCGAAGAGATCGCCACATGCGGCCGACATGGCTAGGGCGACTGCTGGAACTGGCAGCTGTGGCGGCTGCTATAAACCTCCAAACTGCAGACGCACTGTATTTATTTGTAGGCGTTTCAGACGCACTGTATTTATTTGTAGGCGTTTCAGACGCACTGTATTTATTTGTAGGCGTTTCAGACGCACTGTATTTATTTGTAGGCGTTTCAGACGCACTGTATTTATTTGTAGGCGTTTCAGACGCACTGTATTTATTTGTAGGCGTTTCAGACGCACTGTATTTATTTGTAGGCGTTTCAGACGCACTGTATTTATTTGTAGGCGCTGCAGACGCACTGTATTTATTTTAGGCGGTAGTTCAAAAGTAGGTGACCGTACGCCCATACAATATGCCTATTGTATGCAAAACATACAATATGGCGTTAAGACCCATATTGTATTGGCCGCAAAATGAAATAAAATAGTAACAGGGTTGAGTTGCACATGGATCGATAGAGAATTAAACGTCATGTCTAAATTTGAAAAAAAAATCGTACAAAAAATTTTTTTCTGTGAGTTTTGAGCGACTTTTGATTTAAACCGTTAGATTTGGACAATCTGACGGTCGTTGATTAAAGTAACGATCTAAGAAGATCACATGGAAAGCACGTAACACAACTTACGATAGGAATATTGTCAGATTCGGACGATCGGACGGTCGCTGATGAAAGTAGCGATCTAAGAAGATCACATGGAAAGCCTGTAACACAACTTACGCTAAAGGCGGCCTACAAAAGGCCTACCAAAAAACGCCTACTTTTGAACTATGCTTCAGACGCACTGTATTTATTTGTAGGCGCTTCCGACGCACTGTGTTTATTTGTTGGTGCTTCAAACGCACTGTATTTACTTGTTGGCGTCTACAATCGCACTGTATATAGTGTACTGTGGTTGGTGTTTCAAGCGCACTTTAATTTATGGTGGTTCGCGTTTCAAGCGCACTAGAACTGTTTGGTGTTTGTTCACTTTGGGTGCATCTTCCATGGAGGGACAATTCAGCTTAAACCGCATCGCTTTACTTATTTTCAAATTGGGTTGTTTATTTAGAATGCCCTGCAAGGTCCTAGATTTCACAATCATTGAAAACATGCTAGACGAATTGATTTCACCCTCACTTATAATATCGCTCAATGTTGTTATTGTTTGTTCTTGTTGTTAACAAAACTACGATAAGCTTTATAAAAAGGCTGTCCGTCCTTTTTCTTTTCTTTTATAAAAACATATTTAAACCTAGAAAATACTCTAGAAATCTATAAATTTCAACATATCTTTTCCCTCCCACTAATCTGCACGTCACTACTTCAAACTATAAATCAAGACCAAAGTAAAGTGCGCACGAAGCGCCTACCAAACAAACGAATCAACACGAAAATCTGTAGTACTAAAGTACTACCATACGTACACACAAGACCAACAAACGACAAACCTTACACACCAAACAATATCTGTACCTGGTCGTCGCAAAACCGAATTTACGCGAGACCGGTAATCTTTCTATGAAACAGGCTAAGGTTTTGTCCCCATGTACTTGTAACTTAGTGAAAGTACTTTGTATTTTAGCGCGGATCCGCCGGACCCGGTTTTCAATTGTCCCTATGTCTGTAAGGACGAAATCGTAACTTGCGCTTGTGACGATTGTATACGTCGACAATACCTGTGACGGTTGTCAACGTCTACAATCTGTGTTCGCACAATATTTTCTGGAACTACTTGTGACGTCGCATGTCTTATCGTGACATTCTAGACGTACCGCATTCCAGCCTGGCAGTTTCACGGTTGAAGAAGATGTGCTTTGCCCTTCGCGTCGCCTGTCTGCTCGAGGTGAAATGGCGTCGGAATTTGAAGACCCCTGCAAATAAAAAATCCGTACTGGACGAAAACGGACAAAATTAAACAAACTGTGTACTTCTTTTCAACCTATTATAACGCAAACGGACAAAACATAGCGAACTATGTAATTTTCTTTGTCCTTGGAAAGCGTAGGAAATTTACGGCATGTGCGAAAATATGTTCCTATTTGTCAATCGAAAAAACCTATTTTTAAATCACATCGCGCATGTGTTTTAAACAAAAGCTTGAAGATGACGTTTTTTGTTGTAGAAGTGGGTCGAAAAGCACAAGACGACAAATTTTCGTACATCCTAAGTTCAAGGATGACGCAGATTGTACTCTACAAATTTGCGATTCCTTCGTACGGTTGCAACTTTGGCAGTACGGCGCTAAGTTTTATTGCAAAACGACAGAAAAAAACCCTTACTTATGCACATGGGGACACACCCTAAGACAAAAGCAAGACCACACGCTTGACAACAAAAGACAAACTATTCGGTCTGACGACAGACTGCGAGCCGATTAAATTTTGACTCTAACAGAAACGTCACACTATTTTCGTGCGGTTAGTTTGAAAATTGTACGGGCGTCGTCTTCATTTTTTTTGAATGAAGGCACCATGGAATTTTGAAAACGAAACCGCAAGGAAAACGCCTCCCTATATCCTACCCTCCTTTGGGATATAGAGAGAGAGAAGGCGGCCATGTCTGCCTGTCAGATAGTATCAGACAGACGGACTTTGACAAAAATTTGCGCTTACCGTCTATTGAACACGGGTTTTAAGACATTATGACGTAGCGCACTCTCACCTTATCCGCTACCAGTTGATGAAAGAAAATTCCGACACAACGAGTGTGATACGAATGTAAATATTTATAATTGTTTAGCGCTCTTTTAGCGGAAAACTTACAAACTGCGCTATATGTATTTTTTTTTTGTTTTATATGTACGGAAGTGTACGGATGAAAATTCATTAACATTTTTTAACGATTTGTTCAAAACGTTCAATACGTTCGTTACGTATAATTCGTCGCGATTGAATCGTTCGCACTCAACGCTATGAAGAACTATGATTCAATGTCATCTACACGAATGGCTCAAAGCACAAAAATATAAAAAAGGTAAATAAATAATATAACACCAAGGAGAAAAAAACCATTATCAAGTTCAACAATAAAAAGAAAATGCAAAATAAAATCAGTATATGTAAGAACATAAGCAGGTAAGCAGATAATTTCCTTCGACTACAGGGTGAGGTACTACTCGTATAATAAGAAAAGAAAGTAAAAAAATCGTTTGCACTATTACATCGCAAATTTTCCAAATCGCATCGATCATTTTCCAAAAAACGTAGGGACAAAAATTGAGAATCGCCCTTTCCGATTTGATACTCATAGCCATCCATAATAATACTAACATTACCAGTATTGACCATACCCTAATAATGTGTTTTAGGGCCTTTAGCTACGGTAATGTTGATTCCCAGTGCCCTGTCTTGTGTTGTAGTGTTAATGTATTTTTCGTCTCTTAAAACATCCTTTCTCCTTACACTTGTCTGAATCTCAATTTAAGACCGTCAATCGGAAGCTGAGAACCTTACCTTTCAATCGCAACCGTTAGATATGAAAACCAACATACGTGTACGAAGAAAAGATGTTCAAAGCATAGTTCAAAAGTAGGTGAAAGTACGCCCATAAAATATGCCTATTGTACGCAAAACATACAATATGACCTTAAGACCCATATTGTATTGGTCGCAAAATGAAAAAAAATAGTAGCAGGGTTGAGTTGCACATCAATCGATAGAGAATTAAACGTCATGTCTAAATTTTGAAAAACATTCGGACAAAAAATTATTTTTTTGTGAGTTTTTAGGTCTTTTTTATTTAAATCGTCAGATTTGGACGATAGGACGGTCGCTGATAAAAGTAGTGATCTAAGAAGATCACATGAAAAGCCCATAATACAACTTACGATAGAACTATCGTCAGATTTTGGACGATCGGACGGTCGCTGATCAAAGTAGCGATTTAAGAAGATCACATGAAAAGTTCATAGCACAACTTACGATAAAGGCGCTTACAGAAGGCCTACAATAGAAACGCCTACTTTTGAACTGTGGTTTAAAGAGACCATAGTTCAAAAGTAGGTGACCGTACGCCCATACAATATGCCTATTGTATGCAAAACATACAATATGGCCTTAAGACCCATATTGTATTGGCGGCAAAAAGAAATAAAATAGTAACAGGGTTGAATTGCACATGGATCGATAGAGAATTAAACGTCATGTCTAAATTTGAAAAAAAAATCGGACAAAAAAATATTTTTCTGTGAGTTTTGAGCGACTTGTTATTTAAACCGTCAGATTTGGGCGATCTGACGGTCGTTGATGAAAGCAACGATCTAAGAAGATCACATGAAAAGCCCATAACACAACTTACGATAAGACTATCGTCAGATTCGGACGATCGGACGGTCGCTGATGAAAGTAGCGATCTAAGAAGATCACATGGAAAGCCTGTAACACAACTTACGCTAAAGGCGGCCTACAAAAGGCCTACCAAAAAACGCCTACTTTTGAACTATGCTTCAGACGCACTGTATTTATTTGTAGGCGCTTCCGACGCACTGTGTTTATTTGTTGGTGCTTCAAACGCACTGTATTTACTTGTTGGCGTCTACAATCGCACTGTATATAGTGTACTGTGGTTGGTGTTTCAAGCGCACTTTAATTTATGGTGGTTCGCGTTTCAAGCGCACTAGAACTGTTTGGTGTTTGTTCACTTTGGGTGCATCTTCCATGGAGGGACAATTCAGCTTAAACCGCATCGCTTTACTTATTTTCAAATTGGGTTGTTTATTTAGAATGCCCTGCAAGGTCCTAGATTTCACAATCATTGAAAACATGCTAGACGAATTGATTTCACCCTCACTTATAATATCGCTCAATGTTGTTATTGTTTGTTCTTGTTGTTAACAAAACTACGATAAGCTTTATAAAAAGGGCACTTTATTAAACATCTAATCATATGGAAAGAAAACAAAAGAAACCCTACACAAATTGGAATAACTCACAAGATGTCAAACTGAAAATAAATAACAATATGAAAGAAGCTAACAAGCAAAAAAAAAAAGACATTTACGAACACAAAGACAACAACTTGGTCGCAAACCTTCACAAAACACTACCATGGCAACTCCTTACAAAACTACAATCTCTAAAAGGAGAGGCAATGCCATAAATCCCCCATGTTAAGTGGAACATGCGGAGGGAGCTAGGGAAATAATGGCAACTCATAATCATAATAACAAGTTGGAGAAGGATGGAACCTTGCACAAGTTGTAAAGCTATGAACATACACTGATGATAAATTCTTGGAAATACATAAGAAGAAATAACTCCCAAGTCTTCTTGAACGAGCGTTGACCTTGACTGCGGAGGAAAATCATCCAAACCAACACTTAAAGCATCAACTATTTCCATTAGTGTTAGACTAGAATCATCCATGTTGTATGAATTAACAATACTTGACCTATCTCTACCAAGGTCAATCGTACCGTATCAGCGAGCATTTATCACGCTCCGTAAAGTGCCGCTATTTTAACATGTCGGGCCGCCTGACTATAACTAAATGTAATAAGCAAAGGTGGAAGTTCTCAACGTTCTTGCTACAAGTTTATAGATTCTCACTACTTCAAACATATTTATAGGCATATTTTCCTTATAGGTATGAAAAGAAATCATTTGGAATTAGGTGCCAAGTTAGTCATAAATAATTTAAACTAAAATAACTAGACTATAATTGGAATATAATTGTGGATTTAATATCATATAGCAAAAAGTATATATATTTACCAAATATATATACTTATACTACACAATATATTGGTGAAGTAATATTATATCACCTATTACGGTTGCGGATATAGACAATAAAGTTGCAGAACCAAAACAGTTAGTCCGAAAAAAAGCGCGAGGCTTCTTTCCCCTAGCTTGCGTTTGTGTAACTTAACCACACACTTCCTCCATTACAGGACTAATAAAAAGAACGATTTCTAAAAAAAAAAATGGATATCTTTGCATGAAATTTGGTGACAGATCGATGGCAAAAAAACGAAATCGGAAAGCCATGACGTACAGTTTAGAAAGTGTCACAATCATCCATAGCGTCTGCAATGTCACAAAATTGCACATCGTCTACAAATGTCGCAAATTTAACTTGACGATTTTTCTTTTTTGACATTTGGTACCGTACAGATTGTAGTGTAGAACACCCCGTAAAACGCGTACGGGGAATTTTCACTACAGCTGCCCATCGATATTAACGTTAAGCTTTAATAGAGTTGATGCGAAAATATAACATATGATCCTATTAGTGTATGGAGACGTGGCATATTCTGGTACATTCTTCTAAATAGTGTTCTTAACAGTTAACACTGTGATACGTTTTTCGGCCAAAAAAAGTCGATCGAAATTTAATGACGATGGACAGTACACCTTGAATCGTTATTAGCGTATAGAAATTATTAGTGTAAAGAAAAAATTAGCGTCATTAATTCTAATATAGTGCCAGGAGACGTGGCAGATTATGGTCCACGTACTTAAATAGTGTAGTTTACTCTATTTAAGATATCAATGCCAAAATTTTGGGGTGCCGATATAGAGTACATAAGGCTAATAACGATTCACGGTGTACCTTCTTGTGCCTCCGCTGCTGTTTTGCACTTTTGATTGTGTTAAGATCCTTTCAGTTTAAACGTATCATTATGCGTTAGGGCGTTTTGGACGTTTATGTGGAACGAGAAATTTAGCGTCAGCTGACATCATCATTTATGACAACAGGTTAAAAATGTGTCTGTACGTGAATCTAATTGTAACCGAAAACGTAACGGCCACCTGCGGCTGAAGGAATCCGTCCGTGACATCTCCCGCCCAAACCGGTAAAGAATGTCGCGTCGCATTTCATCGAATCGGCGAGTCGCAAAATCGGGCGTCATTTTCGTATGTTTGGTTCGCGTCTCAGTTTGGCAACTCGGATCGCACAGGCTACTATATTGATTATGGGAATTGCTAATCGCAGAGTCAATTTTTGCTGCGCGCAGGTGCACCGTGAATCGCTATTAGCGTCAATGACTCTAATTGCAGTACCCCGTTTTTAACCCAAATTCTCAAAAAGAATTAATACAAACCCTTTAAAAACCAAATTAGAGTAAATGATTTCCTTGAAAACCCCAAATTCCCAAATAGCGCTAATAACGCTATTTGTTTCATAACACTATCTATTTCTAAACGCTAATAGCGATTCACTATGTACACTATGAATCGCTATTAGACTATAGAAATTATTAGAGTAAAGAAAAAAAAAGCGTCATTCATTATAATTTAGTGCCAGGAGACTTGGCAGATTATGGTCCACGTCCTTAAATAGTGCAATTTATTCTATTTAAGGTATCAATGTCAAAATTTTGGGGTGCCGATAGAGAGTACATAAGGCTAATAACGATTTAAGGTTAGTTGTCAAAAATTGTACATTTGAAATACAATATAGTACAGTAGTACAAGTTACGTACCTTTGAGTTCAGATTTGACGGTCAATCCGTCGAACAACTTTGACTGGTGAAATATTATAACGACATTTAAAAAAGTGTCACGCTTGCGAACGTCGACCGTCGTAAAAAAAAAAAAAAACATTCACACGGCCGGCGCAGGTTTACGATAACAAAACTGCGGCAACCACATATAAATAAAATGGCCACGTGTGGGTACAATGTGAATCGCTATTAGCGTTTAGAAATATATAGCATTATGAAACAAACAGCGTTATGAAACAACTAGCGTTATTAACACTATTTGGGAATTTGGGAGTTTTGAAGGAAATCATTTATTCTAATTTGTTTTGTAAAAGGTTTAATTAATTCTATTAGAGGATTTCGGTCAAAAAAAGGGGTACCGCAAATAGAGTCGAAAAATCTAATAGCGATTCATGGTGTAGTTTCTCCCTTCACGTGAGCTCCACTGTCAAAGCACATACTAACATTTAACTTAGCCGCAAAAATGGAATCTAATCGCGAATCGTTACGTTGAACTTGGACACAAATTAAAGGATGACGTCATATCTATAAATTAACTCGCACGAAACGAAATAAACTTCATACAAAATAAGAAAGCGTACCCGCCTAAAACCATTGATTAAAAAAACTAAATGATAAAAAAGCGCGTTGTCACGCGCGACGAAATGAAGCACACTATTGACGAATCACAATTCATACATTGACAACGTACTTCACATTGATTCACATTCACGAAAAAATTAAAATGCCCACATAAAAACAAAATAAAGTACGCACGTAAATGCCAACATGTGCTCTTACAGTGGAGCTCACGTGAAGTGAAAAACTACTTGCGCGCACCCATTTTATTTACATGTGGTTGCCGCATTTTTGTTAAGGTAAACCTGCGCCGGACGTGAATGGAGTTTTTCTTTATGACATATCCTCCTATACTGAGCTCAAAACCTCCGCAACTCTTCCACTTTCCACAGCAACAATCAAAGAAAAGAAACAAGAAAAAAAAAGAAAAAAACAAAAACAAAAGAATGGACCGAACCAAAAATTATAAAGGCACGGATGGGAGGCCTCTCCCCGCAGCCTTTTGACAGATACAAATAATAAATAAAACCCATGTCGAGCCTTTGAGAAGCCCTAGACACGAGATGCTAATAGTATACAAGCCTTGACCAGGCACAATATTTGTGAAAACCCTACCTTTACCAAATAAACCTTCGACCCGTCTCACCTTCCCTTTGCTACAGTTAGTGCCATGCAAATACATCCACATTAGAAGCAGGATGCAGCTAGCAGACAAAAGTTGCTAGCAGATAAAAGATGTCTGAAGCTACCAGACAAAAGATGTCAGCAGCTAGCAGACAAAAGCTGTCGGCAACCGTTTGACTTCTCAGGAGCTGCCTTCTCTCATTCGAAAGAATGGAACCTCAATTTCTGTTTTTTTTGCCATATTCAGGCACCAGATTTCTCTGTCGAAACAGATTTAACCTATTTTCCCGCAAATATATCCAGCTCCTCTCCGCTTCGTATCCCTTAACATTATCGACCAAAAGAATTTCCGGCCGCCGCCACGGCCGCAACTTCGACAAAATAATTTCACTAAAACTAAATTGTTAAATTTTGAGCATTCACTTCTTCATGCACCCCAACTGTGAATAATGAAATTCCACTTGAAGACGGCGATGTAGAGGAACTCGTCCCATCAATCCTTTCGCAATGTCCTTCTCCAATTCACCGAGAGGAACGGCTGCGAAAAAATCTTTAATAAACTGTCCACACATTTTCATTGGAGGCATGTCTTCCGCAAACTCCTCCACAGCTTCGGTACAAAGTTCACGAGAAGGTTCCTCAATTGCAGAAGTGGAAGGCAGAGTTTCCTTATACTCTTGTACTTCCACTTGAAGGACTTTACTTTGAGTAGCAGTGACAGAAGAAACGGCAGAGGTGGAAGGAGAGAGTTTGCTGCTTAAAGAAAGAGAAGTGGTTTCAAAAGGAGCGGCTATTGCCGTTTCTGAAGGAGAAGCTGTGGGTGGAGCCGCTTCTGAAGGAGAAGCTGTGGGTGGTTTCTTAACTCGAGTTAAACAGCTATTTGTATCAAATCGCAGAATATAAGCCTGTTTACAACCTTCATAGAGTCGCTCTCCCAGGGTATCCACTATATAGCATATTGAATCTTCAACGACAAGGACAAAGAAATGGTCGTTCCAGCTTATTATATAAACGCCAGGACCTGAATTGGTTACCTCTTGCCATATACTATCAAAAGACATCGCATCGTCCAAAAAACTGAGACTTTCCGATATATCCTTCTCGTCGCCTTTCACAGACGGCCGGAAAAACCCAACAAAAGATCGGTCTGAAACCATATTTAAAGTTCCATTCCTGGATTCTACGACAGTCTCCAAATCAAAATGTTTATCTGCAAACCTTAATTTGTATGTATCAACTTTGCAAAGTCTTCTCCATTCTGCTGACCCCTCTCTGATAATATCGTCGAATTCTGCTTTTGTGGGCATGCTGGAGGGATGAGAGAGAAACCATTCTGCAACGAGGACCACAAGGGAAGCACATGCTCCTTCTCCTGCGGCTCTTTCATGGCACTGATCGATACCCGCAAAAAACACATCAGTTTTCAACTTCACCGCTCCTTCGCGAGAAACGACTTCCTTAGTTTCCCACTTTCCAACACTGAAAGCTTCGCCAAAGACACTGCTCACAAGATCATCGATACTCTCTGAATTTGCTTTTCTCTGCACATAGTCAACACGAGGCAGTCAAAAATATTAGAAAAGTTCAGCGATCCGTCTGCAATGTTACTACTCATCATTTACAAACATAGAAGAGCAGTAGACAGTCATAAGTACATGTCATAGACATAAGAGACATCATTGACATAGCAATCCATGCACAGAAACAAAAACTCAATTGCAGGATGATTCTGATTGGTAAAACGATCAGTATAGACATTCACTGCAATAACACGATATAGGAAACTCACACTTAATTTCTGTAAATGCAGTGGATGCTCTGCCTCCGCCTCCTCTGCTTTCCTTCTGTCCCAGTCAATCTCATCACCACCATCCTCACCGTAAGCCTTATTCAAAAGAGGTTCCTCCATCATTTTCGGAGATCGGTTTCCAAGCTTCCGTTTACCCATTATTGCCCACCCTCCACCGCCTCCTGGAATCTTCAATGCTAAACCAGCCCCGATTCCAGAACGTACATCTGGACCTTCTTCTGAGTCTGAAAGAGATTCCTGCTCTCCTTGAGGTGGCGAACTATTACCTGTAACTAAAGACTCGGGTAACAAAGGTTTGGTTGAACCACCGAAAGAAAGGGACATTCCAAAAAAGCGTCTGCTTTGCTGCGTTTGCTGTTGTTGTTGTTGAGTCGAGGGGTGAGGAGAGGGAGGAGCAAGTGAACCAGAATTTTCATCATCTGAAGAGGAAGCAGATTCCATAGGTAGCGTTGAGTTCCCGGGAGAGGTAGAACTTGTGGAGGAATCATCCGAAGAATCTGTAGGCCCTGAAACAGGGATAAGAGCTGGGACGGGCAAGTCATTCTGAACGGCTAAATTTACACCTACAATTCGACCATAGCGTAAAGAATCGTCACCATCACAGTTTTCATCCTCTGTTTCATCTCCCGCAAATGAAGATGGCACAGAAAGATCTAATGCATCCAAAAGTCGTTTCTGGTTTAAGTAGGAGGAGTTTTCTTTCACACTATGACTCCTCCCTCTTGACAAAAAGTTTCCAAGAGCCAGTCTTCCGGCTGGAGGTCTAGGAGCAGTTTTATCCTTTTCTCTAGGTGACTTCTCAGTAACTTCGTTTTTCTCTAAAGGCTCTTCGTATTCTGTATCCAACGATGGAAATGGCTTATTTTTTCCTTTACTAAAATTCCCGTTAGGAGAAGGTGATCCTGCCAAAGTACATTCTACCACAGATCCAACTGAATAGGCTCGAGTTGGTTGGGATTCCATGGACTCGACATCATCATTAACATCCTCCATATGTAGAGTTACCTGAAAAACAACAAATGTAAACATTAGACTGCAATTCACCAGAATGACAAACAACTGTCAAAGAAATACAAAAATCTAAAGTGAACGAGTAAGGTGCAAATATCAAGCGAGACAAAAAAACTGCAGGGTTCGGTCAAGAGAAAAGGAAACAGACTGCAGAAGGTAAGGACGGCAGAGGGAGAAGACAAGGAGAGAAGAGAAAGACATGAGGATACATAACAGTGACACTAACAGTGGTCTAGTAACTAAACCTGATAGTCCTGTTAAACTCACCATGAGTGAGCCCACGGTTTCGGGGCCACCTTCTCCTTTGCTGATTTGGAAGAGTTCAGTTCTCCTTGCTATTTCTGAAAGACCTACAAAACTCGCAAGATCCACTACCACCGTCCCAAGCGTTACCGGTTTGTCCATGGCTGTGCCAATCACCTGCACGACAAAGATTCAACAACCAACTTAAAATATATCAACAAAAAAGCAGATACAAAACGAGCCAGAAGTATACTATAAGCTTCACAAATTAGTAACCTTGTCTAACATTGAAACTTCCTATGATCAACGGGAGAGAGAGAGGGAGAGTGCGAGAGAGAGAGAGAAAGAGGGAGAGAGAGAGGGAGAGAAGGGAAAAGAGAGGGAAAGAAAGAGAGAACAATAGGAAGTTACTCTTATATCCATGAATCTAACCAAGCTTACAACAATTAGCAAATACTAGTCACCTCAAATAAATATACATATAGACAGATAACGATTAGAAAAGACAGCAGTGACAACTCACCTTCCGGAGGACGAAATGCACTTCCCATGACTGAAATGATACTTCTCGTTGCTGTCCGTTTCCCTTCGTGGACTGCACTAAAACACACTCATTCGTAAATTCTTCATCCCATAGAATAAAATCACCAGAAGACTTAAGTGCTGTACGTCCTCGTTTCAAACTTTTTCTTAAAGTAAAAGGAGAAGACGTCTTTGGACCCTTCCATTTCACATCCACATAACAACTTGCGGTTTCACTGGCTTCAGGAAACAATGTGGCTCCTCGAAACTCGTGGACGGTAAAAGAAACTGAAACCTTTCTGTTTAATACTGGTCCAGCGGAGGGACGAGTCGGCCATCGCATGATAGTAATTGGCATAATGTTTCCTTTAGACAAATAAAGTACGCTATGTACAAAAAAAAGAGTAGGTTATGTTTTCTTTTCAAGCCTTGAAATGTTTCTCAACTTCTCGTAGACTAAAACCTTGTCTTTTGGAACAGATTCCTCACTAATTATCAATCGGATGTCGAGCTATTACAAATAATAATAAAACTAAAATTGATTTGTGAAAAGAGTATGTCAAACTTTCTCCTCTGTATAAAAATAGCTTAAGTATACACACTTGATTCAGAATCATTCATATTTGTTACCAAACCGCGTTGATTCGAGTTTGCTTTGACAATTGGTAAGAAAACAAATTGCTTCTCTTACACCCTGACTGCTGCAAGCAGATGAGTACCAGGCTACAAGCTTCAATACTGGTGCAGGAATCTCGGTAGCAATTTGATTTTGTCTTCCAAGACCTTCTTTGTCCTTGTCCCTTAGTCATGTGGTTTCCACAGCTAATAATGTGACTGCCACAAATCAAAGTAATCGTACAGGAAAACGTACATTTCGTACAGCCATCTGTACGATTGTTGCGACACTATTAGCCAGCAAACGCCACAATATGTGTCCAATGCCCTACCAGTGGTGCAGCATTCTCGAACATCACGATATGTGATGTCTACATCATCTGCATTTGAATCAAACATGCATGGACGGAAAAAGGTACAGCTGGTACCTAATGTAGCTTTATCGTACACTTTATGGTACACTTAAGGGGCAAACGATGTCTACGATCAATCTAATTGATATTTCGACAGCCTTTGTATGTTGTGTTTGTATTTGTACGATTGTACGATTGTACGATTGAACGAATAACCGTGTTCTAAAATATATCAAACGCCCAGCGTAAATAAGGACACACAATTATGTATTCATAACAGCTCGGCTTTAAACAAGTAAAAAGTACAAACGTTTGACGTTTTGTCACCGACTTCCACGGTGAACACCTTTCGGTTCTATGCCCAACCAGCGACTAGCGTGTCAAGTGCGAAATCTTACTTTGAAGGGCTGTTCTCCCTTATGAAAAAAATGCCTCCACGTAAATCGCGTCGTTTCTGTTCGTACAGTACCAAAATCTGTAGGTAGACGTTTTAAATCATCTACAACTCTACAAGAACTGACCGAAAATCTGTGATGAACCAATCACCTTGCAGCGGTCGAATGTCACGTGGCAAGTGTCGGTGAAACGTCCACCTCCTCCCGTCGACGAACATAAAATATTCAAGTCAGCCCGAAATCTTGGTGCAACATTATTGAAGACGCGTCAGCACGACATCGGAAATATCGGGAATGGATTCGAGGATTTAATTCTCCGATTTTCCTAACAATTGCAGAGGGAGCCAACTCTTTATCTAATCCTGGGTTTTTTTTAGGAGATGGTCCACAATGGAAACGTCACACTAAATCATTTCCATATTATGTCATATTTAGATTAAAAATTCCCACAATTTCACCCAAGGAAGTTAAAGATATGCTCCACCATGAGCGTTATTAAAACATCATCGGCGCCCCTAAATTCTCGCCCTTGACCCTAAATACTAAATAGTATTAGCAACACATGTTGAATTTTTTAGCGCAAATGCTTTAAACGATTCAACAGCAGCCACTTCACTCGAGATTGAATTATAAACAATAAAACTAATATAAAGCCCACACTTATAACCTTTTACTCTAACAATTGTTCACAGTGTAATGTTGCCCACTGACTAGACAATCTACTTCCTTATGCCAGCAAAACCTAATATAGTTGAAAAATATTTGGTCATAGGCAATAAACAAATTTTCCCTACAAAAAAAATATAAAAAAAAAACTAAAAAAAAACAACGAAATAGCCTTTTGTATCTTTAATGACCTTAAATTGTCATACAATCCCTAAAACACGCATTATCGATGCTACCAAGATCTTCACAACCACTTGCAAAAATAGTAAAAGAAAAAAACATAAAAATATTGATTCGATGTAGTAAGCGTAAAATAAAATAACCTCACATGTTGTGACTACATTTAATATTTGAAAGTAACACTGCACCGCACATATATACCAAATTTATATAGATATCAAATTAATAAATTGTTGTTGTATCGAAATACTATTACAAGCGACGGTACAAACATCTTTAAAACAAAACCTATTATGAGTAAATTAGTTAAAAAATGTTGTTAATACAATGTGTGAATTTAAATCAAATAAAAAAAACGTCTTATTTAATTATATTAATTAGAAGAGTAGTGGGCAACGTATACATGTATATACAATATTAAAACTTGTAAATTCGTAACCCTTAAATATACTTGGTGCCTTTAAGTATTCATGTATTGGGCAACAAAACCAAATGTGGTTGGTTATAATAGTATCATCATATATTTGCATAAAAAAATGTTATTTACACCTTTGTTCGACATATTTTGTAATTATTACATTTAAAAAAATATAACATGCAAAAATGGTAAAGAGGGAAAAGGTACGTAAAAAAATGTGAAAAAAAATGCAACTAAGAAAACAATTGTGACGCGATGCCAAAAATGTGACTATTTTATTTTATATATACTTTTGCAATAGGTGATATTCGGTGTTACTAAAAAAACGATAAATTTTAGTTATAGTATATCGTTTACAAAACAAACATAATAACATTATTATTTTGGTTTTCGATGTATTTACCATGCATAACCAATAAATAACATATAAAAAAACATTAACATCGCATGTTGTGATATAGTAATAAGTGGCATCGCTTGCTACACATTTACATCCATGCATTATCTTTTCATGTTTTTTTGTTCCACAATTATAATTTTAATGGTAGGATAATCCCGACCTAAACAATATCGACCATACATGGGGAGGAGTTAAGTGTGGTATAATTTGTTTTATATTTTTACGCCTTTTCACCTTTTATTGAATCCATAACCACACCATGGAAGGTCGCTCTCTACAAAGCCAATCGATATTAGCGTAGTGTACGCTAATTCCGTCCCACTTTTTTTTAATTATTATTCTCCAATAGCGTAGCTTATTCTATTTTTTTTTGTACGCCATTTAGGGTTATTTTCCAAGTACCATACAAAATGGAAGTACGTCATATTTTAAATAGTGTGGTGTACGGTCAGAGTCAGACCGTACAATAACGTACCTTTTTAAGTGAAAAGTACAATTCATTATGTTTAGTAGCCGTGGAAGCATGAGAATGTGCGGTCTAAAAAGGAGATCAAATCGGGTTGTCAAATATCTCATTCGCATATATTCGTCCAACAACCACGTTTCGACCGTGTGAACGTACGATTTGTGTACGATTTGTCAGATTTTGTAAAAATACCTATATTAGTGTAAGCATGTTTGCGACCGACATTTACTTTTTTCAAAGACCCAAATTAGAATTATTAAACAATTAGAATGTATGTTGTTTTTGAAAATTTTCAAATTCTTAATTAGCATAAACCACGATAATTATTCATATACGCTACAGAAACTTCTACGCTAATAGCGATTGGCGGTGTACCGTACAAAAAAAGTAATGCCCGAAAGTACAATAAAATATAAGTAGTGTGGTGTACGGTCGATGTCAAACCGTACATAAATGTACCTTTCCAAGTGAAGATTTAAAAAAAAAAAAATTAAATCAGACGCGCACGCATAGGAACGTGCGCTTAATAAACGGGATTATTCTTACACGTAAATTAGTCTGACATGTACGGATATTTAAAATCACGACAACGTACGATTTCTAATATTGTGTACGAATACATATATTAATGTATACAATCTCACGGCGAATATTCCATTTTTGCTGTTCCCAAATTAGCATAATGTCGAAATTAGAATACACCTTTTTAAAAAAAAAAAATCAAATTCTTAATTTGCATCAATTACGGTAAATTTTCTTCAACACTATTTAAACTTTGACACTAACAACGATTCGCGGTATAGTTTCTCACTTCACGTAAGCTCCATTGTAAAAGGACACACCAACAATGTGAATCAATGTGAAATACTTATTCAATGTAAGAATATCGATTCGTAAATAGTGTGGCTTCATTTGGTCTCGCGTGACGACGCGTCATTTTAGTTTCATTGATATTTATACGCGAGTACGGTTTCATATTTTGTACGAAGTATATTTCGTTTCGTGCGAGTTTATACGTGTCGTACGTCGTCCTTTAACTTGTGTCCAAGTTCAGCGTAACGCTTCGAGATTAGGTTCCATTTTTGCAGGTAGGCCTCAATAATTCATTCACGTAGACCGGAGGAGAGGCAAACGTAAAAGCATCATGTTCAACTATAAACAATACAAATTGGAAGTTTGTACGTCTACCAAGTCAATAAAGATATGCAACGCATCAAAATATTTAAAAAAATACGGTGCGTCAAGACAGATTGTAAACGTTGGCAGTCGTGACATGCATTACCGACGTATACAATTGTCATTGCACTGCGTAACAAGCTCGTTGTTACGCACTAGGGCACTTCAAAACCGAAATGGAGAATCTTCTTGTAGAAATTAATGGTCTTTTAAAGTATTTTCTAGGTCTGAATAGAAATAAGAAAGAAGCCGAGGCAGTCTACCTCTAACTTCTCTCTCCAACTCTCAAACTTGTCGCAGTCACTGAGAAATTGGAGAGGGAGCTAGAGCCATGGCTACCTAGGCTATCCAGAGGTTTACGGGAAAATATATTTTAGTTAGGGGTTTAATTTACTAAAAGATATGTGCCGGCCACAGGATTTGATCCTGGTACCTACCGGCCGGCAGACAGCCGGTAGCCGGTAGCCTTAGCCGTTAAGTCTAGAAGTAGTGTTACGTATTATAGGGTTTGATAATTATTTAAACATTTATACGTAGAAAAGTTCATTTAACTATAACTGATTACGGGAGACATATATCCAGTAAATGTAAAAGTACGGATTCCGGTACGGATAAGAAACCAATACCGCGCATTTATTTCTTTAGTGAAACGAATACCGCGCATGTATTTATTACAACTACGATTAAATGTGAATTTAATCGGACGACCGGTACTAACGCCGAGATCGCGGAAGAGGATTTCGGCGGTTTGTGGTCATCGCCACATCGGGTGACTCGTGGCGAAATGACATTGGATCGCGGCATCTCCGAGGATTAAGGGAGCGAATCCGGACATACCACGTGTCGACATTTAGGCCATGTCGTACAATGGCCGTACATAAAGTACACCGACAGCTCTACTTTTGTGTACAAAAATTGAAATCTAATTGGCTCCGTACATCAGTAGATAGAGTCTGTGAGAGAGATATGACTTAGAAAAATTAGAAGATAGGACCCTCTCTCCCAGAGAGCTTCTCTACAAAAGGTCAACTTTGACCCTCCATAACTTACTGCTCAGGGGAGCAAATTCAGAGATTCTTTTTGCTATCGTCTCAGGGGAGTCTTGTCTTCACAGGGTGAAGTTGGTCAGAGTTTTTGTCTGCCAGGGTGGCAGTTATTTTTGCTGAAACACAAAGGGGTTAGGGTTATCCTAGAGGCTTCTTGGAAGCTGTCCACTGTGAGGACTTATGGAGGTCTCAGAGTTTCAGGTTATGGGCCCACCCTCTAGGGTACCAATCTTTAATGGAACTGGCTTCATATATTGGGAAAGTATGATGATAGGAGCTCTATGCGAAAAAAGGTTTTGGGGGATAGTGAGTGGACGGTTGGGGCGTCCATCAACTCTTTGAATTCCTCCAGGGTTTGGAAGAAGCAAATTCACCAGAAAAGATGATCCACCTTCAGCGGAGGAAACAAAATAAGGAGAGGTGGTGGACAAAGGAAAGGAGAAGGAGGCGACCACACCAATAACAACTGGTTCGACATTCATGTCACCAATTCCGAGGAACGAGGAGAATGATACTGAACGTGGGACTTCAACAATATGGCGGCAAAGCACTTCATCCTACGCCATCTAACTCAAGGACTTGCATGTCCTCATTTGCAGGTAGAAAGGGCATCCAATCTTTGGATGGCTCTCATAGAGATGTACCGAAGTGGTACGATTCAGCAACAACAGTTGGCTGATCAGAAAGTTAAGGAGTATGTATACAAAGGGGGAAATATGTTGGATTTTTGCAATGAGCTTGCTACACTCTTCATGGAGCTAGAGAGTGCGGGAAAAGATTTTAGTGAAAAAGAAAAGGTTAATAGTTTACTGATGAAGTTACCCAATGAGTTCAAAAACATAGTCAACCGTGTGCAAGACTTGCCGGACTCAAGGTGGATACTGAACTCAGTGGTAGGGATGATTCTCGTTCGGGAGAATACGATTGAGATCCGAAGGGGAGGAAAGAGTGGTCAAGCCTTGGCAACTGCGACCGATTGGAGGAACAAGGATTCACGGAAACCGGTCGGAAACTATGGGGGGAGGGAGCAGAAAAATCAGACCGACGAGTTTGGACCAAGGGCTCCCAAAGGTTTATGTCATTTTTGTAAAAAACTTGGGCACTATATGGCAGAGTGCACTAAGCTAACCGAGCTTCGGTTAAAGGAGGGGCAGACCAGTGGTACCCCGAGAGGAAAGAAAAAGGCCCTTGTGACACAGGTACATGAGGCGGAATCCGAGGACGAGGACGATGAGCTCCTTTTGGATGAGGAGTTGGAGGCGAAAAACGAGGTCGAAATTCCACGAAGGCAGAAATGTGCTTACGGTGGATTGAAAGGTGAAGCATGCTAAATTGTAGATTCAGGTGCCTCCATGCATATGTGTAAGGATAGGCACGTGTTCTCTAAGATAAGAAATATTCCCACCGTAGAGATAGAGTACGGGGATGGGAGGATAGTCACCAGTACTCTTGTAGGATCGGTAGATTTGAAAGTGTTAGTAGATGGAAAGACATCCATAGTAACATTCTCCGATGTATTGTTTATTCCGGAGCTGAACAAAAACCTCATCTCTAATCCGTATTAGATGATAAGGGTTTTTTTAGTAGCACTAGGGAAGGAGTCTTTACTGCTAGTTTTGAGGAGGATGTCTATTTCATTGCTAAGAAAGGTAGCCATGGGATGTTAGGCTGGTTTTAAGTAATGAAAAGAAGAAACTTTATTATGCTGGTGTTCATGATATTATGATGTGGCATAAGAGGCTTGGGCATGTGAATCTAGACAAGTTAAGAGAGATGAAAAAGATGGGAGTGGTGGAAGGGATTAAGTTTAGTGAGAATGATAATATAAGTGATTGTAGTGGATGTGTTCAAGGTAAAACACACAGATTACCCTTTCCTAAAACAACCACCTATAAAGGGGAAAAAATTCTAGATCTAGTACACACAGATATTTGGGGACCAGCTAAAGTGCCCTCACCGGGGGGGAAGAGATTTATGATGACTATCACTGATGATTGGTCTCGGTATTCCCGAGTGTATTTTTTGAAAAACAAGTCGGAAGCTCAGGATTGTTTTAGACAATATAAAGCATGGAGCAAAAAACTTCATGAAACTCCAATCAAGAGAATAAAGAGTGACAATGGTGGAGAGTATACTTCTAACCAGTTTGAGGATTTTCTGAGGGAAGATGGGGTCCAACACCAAAAGACAGTTGCAGAATACCCGGAACAGAATGGGGTAGCTGAGCAATTATATAAGACACTAAGTGATAGTGCTAGAATTATGTTGTCGGATAAGAAGATAGGAAAAAGGTTCTGGGAAAAAGCAATGAACTGCGCTAATTACCTCAAAAATAGAGTTCTTACCTCAGCTATAAAAGATCAAACACCTTAAGAGAGATGGACCAGTCGAATACAAGACATATCTTACTTAAAGGTTTTTGGCAGTCAAGTATTCAGTCTAGATACAGATCGGTCTAATTGGAAGCTAGATCATAAAGGAAAACCGGGATACTTATTAGGATATGATGAGGATGTTAAAAGATATAGAGTTTATGATATAAAAAAGGGAAGATATAATCTTAGTAAAGCATCTAGTAGTTATGGATGAAGGAAAGTCTATGGATCCCTTCAAATATACAAAGTCACTAAAAATCAGATTTGAGTCAGAAAATTCCGATAACTTTGAGCTCCCTAACTATCCAGGTTTTAGAGAAGATGACATTCTTGAAGATACAAATCAGACCGAAAAGGACTCGGCTGTGGAAACTCGAGTGACAACTCTACCCGAAGCGGAATACATGGTGGAAATTGATTCGGAATCAAGGGATAGGGGAGAAGCCGAGTTTGTTCGAATGAATCCACGAGAACCATCTATCCCAGCCTCAGATTTTGAGCGGGGAAGGAGAAGTAGCAAAAGACTACAAAAAAAACAGGTTAATAACAAGGTAACTAAACTATCTCATCAAGATGAACCTCAAACTTATGGAGAGGCGATGACTTGTCCAAAAAGAAACCGGTGGAAGACAGCCATCAATGGGGAGATGGCCTCAATTATGGCAGCCGATACTTGGGAGCTGGTGGATTGTCCACCTCACCGAAAACCAATCGGTTATAAGTGGGTCTTCAAATTAAAACTGAACCCAGATAACACAATCGAGCGCTACAAGGCCCGATTAGTGGCAAAGGGATTTACACAAAAAGAGGGAATTGACTACGATGAAACCTTTGCCCCAGTGGTCAGATTTCCCTCCGTCCGCATACTTCTCAGCCTGGCACCAGCGGAAGACATGGAAGTGCACCAGATGGACATCAAGACATCCTTTTTGCATGGATAATTGGAAGAGGAGATCTTCATGCGACAACCCGAAGGGTTTGTAGAGGAAGGAGAGGAGAGTAAGGTATGCCGGCTGATTAAATCTCTTTATGGTTTGAAACAGGCGCCTCGGCAGTGGAATAAGAAGCTTGATGAGTTTCTTACCGGTCTGGGATATATCCGGATCAGCTCAGATCACTCAATCTATGTTTTCGAAGATGAGGAAGGTTTTATATTTATTGCAATTTATGTTAATGATTTGCTTGTTTTAAGTAAATCAATGGAAAAAATTAATAAACTGAAAACCAATCTTAAGGGGAGATTTGAAATGAAGGATATGGGGGAAGCAAAATATATTTTGGGAATTCAAGTAGAGAGAGACCGAAAAAGAAAAATTATAAGATTGATCAAAAGGAAGCAATAGGGAACATGCTTGAAATATTTCAAATGGATAAAGCTAATAGTTCTACAACTCCAATGGAGTTGAAGAAGGGAAGTGAGGGGAATGAGGAAGAAGGAGTCATAGTCTTAGACGAGGAATTATCTCCTGAAGAACAGAAGTTCATGCAGACTATTCCTTACACGCAAGTAGTGGGAAGTCTAATCTATTTTATGAATTGTACCCGGCCGGATTTAGCTGCAGCTGTAGGAGTGCTGAGTAGAAGTCTAAATGCTCCCACTAAGAGGGATTGGGAGGCAGCTAAGAGAGTCCTTAGATATTTGATACGAACTAGGGATTTATGGTTGCATTTGGGTGGGGAGAATACTGACATCACTACTTGGAGTGATGCCAGTTATGGTGATGCTCCGATGAGAAGATGCACTTCTGGATATGTATTATATGTGGGTGATGGGGCTTGCTGTTGGAGTAGCAAACAGCAAAAAGTTATTGCTCAGTCCACCATGGAGGCTGAGCATATGTCCTCTTGCTCTGCTGTAAAAGAATTGATGTGGGTCAAGTCTTTGCTTGGTGAGCTTGGTCACCTAAAGAGTGGTGTGCATAATTTTTTTTTGTGATAATCAGGCAGCAATCGCTATTTCTGCCAATCCTAAACATCATTTCAAAGCTACACACATGGACATTAGACTCAGCTTTGTTAGAGAGAAAGTAGAAAACAAAATAATCAGCTTAGAGTACCGACCAGATAGTAAGATGGTAGTAGATATGATGACCAAACTTGTGCCTTCCCCTAAGCTAATATTCTACAATGAAAAGTGTGGTCTGAAATTAAAGATTGACTAGAAAATAAGGGGAGTGTAGAAATTAATGGTCTTTTAAAGTATTTTCTAGGTGTGAATAGAAATAAGAAAGAAGCCGAGGCAGTCTACCTCTAACTTCTCTCTCCAACTCTCAAACTTGTCGCAGTCACTGAGAAATTGGAGAGGGAGCTAGAGCCATGGCTACCAAGGCTATCCAGAGGTTTACGGGAAAATATATTTTAGTTAGGGGTTTAATTTACTAAAAGATATGTGCCGGCCACAGGATTTGATCCTGGTACATACTGGCCGGCAGACAGCCGGTAGCCGGTAGCCTTAGCCGTTAAGTCTAGAAGTAGTGTTACGTATTATAGGGTTTGATAATTATTTAAACATTTATACGTAGAAAAGTTCATTTAACTATAACTGATTACGGGAGACATATATCCAGTAAATGTAAAAGTACGGATTCCGGTACGGATAAGAAACCAATACCGCGCATTTATTTCTTTAGTGAAACGAATACGCGCATGTATTTATTACAGCTACGATTAAATGTGAATTTAATTGGACGGTCGGAATTAACGCCGAGATCGCGGAAGAGGATTTCGGCGGTTTGTGGTCATCGCCACATCGGATAACACGTGGCGAAATGACATTGGATCGCGGCATCACCGACGATTAAGGGAGCGAATCCGGACATACCACGTGTCGACATTTAGGCCATGTTGTACAATGGCCGTACATAAACTACACCGACAGCTCTACTTTTGTGTACAAAAATTGAAATCTGATTGGCTCATTACATCAGTAGATAGAGTCTGTGAGAGAGATAGGACTTAGAAAAATTAGAAGATAGGACCCTCTCTCCCAGAGAGCTTCTCTACAAAAGGTCAGCTTTGACCCTCCATAACTTACTGCTCAGGGGAGCAAATTCAGAGATTCTTTTTGCTATCGTCTCAGGGGAGTCTTGTCTTCACAGGGTGAAGTTGGTCAGAGTTTTTGTCTGCCAGGGTGGCAGTTATTTTTGCTGAAACACAAAGGGGTTAGGGTTATCCTAGAGGCTTCTTGGAAGCTGTCCACTGTGAGGACTTATGGAGGTCTCACAGTTTCACGTTATGGGCCCACCCTCTAGGGTACCAATCTTTAATGGAACTGGCTTTATATATTGGGAAAGTATGATGATAGGAGCTCTATGCGAAAAAAGGTTTTGGGGGATAGTGAGTGGACGGTTGGGGCGTCCATCAACTCTTCGAATTCCTCCAGGGTTTGGAGGAAGCAGATTCACCAGAAAAGAGGATCCACCTTCAGCGGAGGAAACAAAATAAGGAGAGGTGGTGGACAAAGGAAAGGAGAAGGAGGCGACCACACCAATAACAACTGGTTCGACATTCATGTCACCAATTCCGAGGAACGAGGAGAATGATACTGAACGTGGGACTTCAACAATATGGCGGCAAAGCACTTCATCCTACGCCATCTCACTCAAGGACTTGCATGTCCTCATTTGCAGGTAGAAAGGGCATCCAATCTTTGGATGGCTCTCATAGAGATGTACCGAAGTGGTAGGATTCAGCAAAATAGTTGGCTGATCAGAAAGTTAAGAAGTATGTATACAAAGGGGGGAAGATGTTCGATTTTTGCAATGAGCTTGCTACACTCTTCATGGAGCTAGAGAGTGCGGGAAAAGATTTTAGTGAAAAAGAAAAGGTTAACTGTTTACTGATGAAGTTACCCGATGAGTTCGAGAACATAGTCAACCGTGTGCAGGATTTGCCGGACTCAAGGTGGATATGGAACTCAGTGGTAGGGATGATTCTCGTTCGGGAGAATACGATTGAGATCCGAAGGGGAGGAAAGAGTGGCCAAGCCTTGGCAACTGCGACCGATTGGAGGAACAAGGATTCCCGGAAACCGGTCGGAAACTATAGGGGGAGGGAGCAGAAAAATCAGACCGACGAGTTCGGACCAAGGGCTCCCAAAGGTTTATGTCATTTTTGTAAGAAACCTGGGCACTATATGGCAGAGTGCACTAAGCTAACCGAGCTTCGGTTAAAAGAGGGGCAGACTGGTGGTACCCAGAGAGGAAACAAAAAGGCCCTTGTGACACAGGTACATGAGGCGGAATCCAAGGACGAGGACGATGAGCTCCTTTTAGATGAGGAGTTGGAGGCGAAAAACGAGGTCGAAATACCACAAAGGCAGAAATATGCTTACGGTGTATTGAAAGGTGAAGCAGGCTGGATTGTAGATTCAGGTGCCTCCATGCACATGTGTAAGGATAGGCACCTGTTCACTAAGATAAGAAATATTCCCACCGTAGAGATAGAGTACGACGATGGGAGGATAGTCACTACTACTTTTGTAGGATCGGTAGATTTGAAAGTGTTAGTAGAAGGAAGACATCCATAGTAACATTCTCGGATGTATTGTTTATTCCGGAGCTGAACAAAAACCTCATCTCTACATCCGTATTAGATGATAAGGGTTTTTTTACTAGCACTAGGGAAGGAGTCTTTACTGCTAGTTTTGAGGAGGATGTCTATTTCATTGCTGAGAAAGGTAGCCATGGGATGTTTAGGCTGGTTTTAAGTAATGAAAAGAAGAAACTTTATTATGCTGGTGTTCATGATATTATGATGTGGCATAAGAGGCTTGGGCATGTGAATCTAGACAAGTTAAGAGAGATGAAAAAGATGGGAGTGGTGGAAGGGATTAAGTTTAGTGAGAATGATAATATAAGTGATTGTAGTGGATGTGTTCAAGGTAAAACACACAGATTACCCTTTCCTAAAACAACCACCTATAAGGGGGAAAAAATTCTAGATCTAGTACACACAGATATTTGGGGACCAGCTAAAGTGCCCTCACCGGGGGGGAAGAGATTTATGATGACTATCACTGATGATTGGTCTCGGTATTCCCGAGTGTATGTTTTGAAAAACAAGTCCGAAGCTCATGATTGTTTTAGACAATATAAAGCATAGAGCGAAAAACTTTATGAAACTCCAATCAAGAGAATAAGGAGTGACAATGGTGGAGAGTATACTTCTAACCAGTTTGAGGATTTTCTGAGGGAAGATGGGGTCCAATACCAAAAGACAGTTCCAAAAAACCCGGAACAGAATAAAGTAGCTGAAAGGTTAAATAGAACAATAAGTGATAGTGTTAGAAGTATGTTGTCAGATAAGAAGATAGGAAAAAGGTTTTGGGCAGAAGCAATGAACTGTGCTAATTACCTCAAAAATAGAGTTCTTACTTCAGCTATAAAAGATCAAACACCTTATGACAGATGGACAGGCCGGAAACCATACTTATCTCACTTAAAGGTTTTCGGCAGTCAAGTATTCAGTCTAGATACAGATCGGTCTAATTGGAAGCTAGATCCTAAAGGAAAACCGGGATACTTATTAGGATATGATGAGGATGTTAAAGGATATAGAGTTTATGATCTAAAAAGGGAAGATATAATCTTAGTAAAGCATCTAGTAGTTATGGATGAAGGAAAGTCTGTGGATCCCTTCAAATATACAAAGTCAGTAAAAATGAGATTTGAGTCAGAAAATTCCGATGACTTTGAGCTCCCTAACTATCCAGGTTTTAGAGAAGATGACATTCTTGCAGATACAAATCAGACCGAAAAGGACTCGGCTTGGGAAACTCCAGTGACAACTCTACCCGAAGCGAAGATGTGGTGGAAATTGATTCGGAATCAAGGGATAGGGGAGAAGCCGAGTTTGTTAGAAAGAATCCACGAGAACCATCTATTCCGGCCTCACATTTTAAGGGGGGAAGGAGAAGTAGCAAAAGACTACAAGAAAAATAGGTTAATAACAAGGTAACTAAACTATCTCATCAAGATGAACCCCAAACTTATGGAGAGGCGATGACTTGTCCAGCAAGAAACCGGTGGAAGACAGCCATCAATGAGGATATGGCCTCAATTATGGCAACCGATACTTGGGAGCTGGTGGATTGTCCACCACACCGAAAACCAATCGGTTGTAAGTGGGTTTTCAAATTAAAACTGAACCCAGATAACACAATCGAGCGCTACAAGGCCCGATTAGTGGCAAAAGGATTTACACAAAAAGAGGGAATTGACTACGAGGAAACCTTTGCCCCGGTGGTCAGATTTCCCTCCGTCCGCATACTTCTCAGCCTGGCAGCAGCGGAAGACATGGAAGTGCACCAGATGGACATCAAGACAGCCTTTTTGCATGGAGAATTAGAAGAGGAAATCTTCATGCGACAACCCGAAGGGTTTGTGGAGGAAGGGGAGGAGAGTAAGGTATGTCGGCTGATTAAATCTCTTTATGGTTTGAAACAGGCGCCTCGACAGTGGAATAAGAAGCTTGATGAGTTTCTTACCGGTCTGGGATATATCCAGATCAGCTCAGATCACTCAATCTATGTTTTTGAAGATGAGGAAGGTTTTATATTTATTGCAATTTATGTTGATGATTTGTTTGTCTTAAGTAAATCAATGGAAAAAATTAATAAACTGAAAACCGATCTTAAGGGGAGATTTGAAATGAAGGATATGGGGGAAGCAAAATATATTTAGGGAATTCAAGTAGAGAGAGACCGAAAAATAAAAATTATAAGATTGACTCAAAAGGAAGCAATAGGGAACATGCTTGAAATATTTCAAATGGATAAAGCTAATAGTTCTACAACTCCAATGGAGTTGAAGAAGGGAAGTGAGGGGAATGAGGAAGAAGGAGTCATAGTCTTAGACGAGGAATTATCTCCTGAAGAACAGAAGTTCGTACAGACTATTCGTTACACGCAAGTAGTGGGAAGTCTAATCAATTTTATGAATTGTACCCGGCCGGATTTAGCTGCAGCTGTAGGAGTGCTGAGTAGAAGTCTAAATGCTCCCACTAAGAGGGATTGGGAGGCAGCTAAGAGAGTCCTTAGATATTTGATACGAACTAGGGATCTATGGTTGCATTTGGGTGGGGAGAATACTGACATCACTACTTAAAGTGATGCCAGTTATGGTGATGCTCCGATGAGGAGATGCACTTCTGGATATGTATTATATGTGGGTGATGGGGCTTGCTGTTGGAGTAGCAAACAGCAAAAAGTTATTGCTCAGTCCACCATGGAGGCTGAGCATATGGCCTCTTGCTCTGCTATAAAAGAATTGATGTGGGTCAAGTCTTTGCTTGGTGAGCTTGGTCACCTAAAGAGTGGTGTGCATAAATTTTTTTGTGATAATCAGGCAGCAATCGCTATTTCTGCCAATCCTAAACATCATTTTAAAGCTACACACATGGACATTAGACTCAGCTTTGTTAGAGAGAAAGTAGAAAACAAAATAATCAGCTTAGAGTACCGACCAGGTAGTGAGATGGTAGTAGATATGATGACCAAACCTGTGCCTTCCCCTAAGCTAATATTCTACAATGAAAAGTGTGGTCTGAAATTAAAGATTGACTAGAAAATAAGGGGAGTGTAGAAATTAATGGTCTTTTAAAGTATTTTCTAGGTGTGAATAGAAATAAGAAAGAAGCCGAGGCAATCTACCTCTAACTTCTCTCTCCAACTCTCAAACTTGTCGCAGTCACTAAGAAATTGGAGAGGGAGCTAGAGCCATGGCTACCAAGGCTATCCAGAGGTTTACGGGAAAATATATTTTAGTTAGGGGTTTAATTTACTAAAAGATATGTGCCGGCCACAGGATTTGATCCTGGTACATACCGTCGGCAAACAGCCGGTAGCCGGTAGCCTTAACCGTTAAGTCTAGAAGTAGTGTTACGTATTATAGGGTTTGATAATTATTTAAACATTTATACGTAGAAAAGTTCATTTAACTATAACTGATTACGGGAGACATATATCCAGTAAATGTAAAAGTACGAATTCCCGTACCGATAAGAAACCAATACCGCGCATTTATTTCTTTAGTGAAACGAATACCGCGCATGTATTTGTTACGGCTACGATTAAATGTGAATTTAATCGGACGGCCGGATTAACGCCGAGATCGCAGAAGAGGATTTCGGCGGTTTGTGGTCATCGCCAGATCGGATGACACGTGGCGGAATGACATTGGATCGCGGCATCTCGAGGATTAAGGGAGCGAATCCGGACATACCACGTGTCGACATTTAGGCCATGTCGTACAATGGCCGTACATAAAGTACACCGACAGCTGTACTTTTGTGTACGAAACTGAAATCTGATTGGCTCCGTACATTAGTAGATAGAGTCTGTGAGAGAGATAGGACTTAGAAAAATTAGAAGATAGGACCCTCTCTCCCAGAGAGCTTCTCTACAAAAGGTCAACTTTGACCCTCCATAACTTACTGCTCAGGGGAGCAAATTCAGAGATTCTTTTTGCTATCGACTCAGGGGTGTCTTGTCTTCACAGGGGTGAAGTTGGTCAGAGTTTTTGTCTGCCAGGGTGGCAATTATTTTTGCTGAAACACCAAGGGGTCAGGGTTATCCTAGAGGCTTCTTGGAAGCTGTCCACTCTGAGGACTTATGTAGGTCTCAGAGTTTCACTTCTCTACAATACAAAGTAAGTTCCCTAAGTTACAGTTACATGGAGCCGTACCATTAGGGTAATTTCGCATGTAACCGAAACTTAGTCTTGCTACTTTGTTTTTTAGCGAATATTATCCGTACAGATTTTAGAGTATTCGGATGTAAACGCAAATAACTTGTCACATCAAAAAGTGACTTACGTAGACGTGTACGAATAATTGTGACTGATGAAGTGGTACATAAAATGAGGCGAAACTTCCACTCGCCTTCAATTTTAGGCGTTTCTCCGCACGCTGTACATTTTTTGTGACTTCATAATCTCCGTACGCCACATTGTCGTTGTATCGAAACCCTAAAATACCTTTTGCTGTCGAACAGAATTCGCGGTTTCGTTTATCGTCTTCCCACTTGTTGACAGGTGGCCAATGTTTTTCATACGCCGTATGTGTGAAGACACGTGTTTTTGAGAGAAACGGCCCTTGTACGGATCAACGCACACAAAACAATACGCACAGGCTGGAAACGGGCATTGTGTTTTTTTTTTGGTACTCCGCGCACAAAAATTGTAAAAAACTTCAGACACGTGCGACAGTGTCTGCCTATTCGCTCACCTTATTGGACTTTATTTCAAATCACCTCGCGAGGTGATTTGATGTAAAGTTTGAACATGTGTTGAAAGGACGCGAAAGTGGGTTGAAATGCGCTAAACGACAAATTGTGTCGCGCTAGACAACAAACTATTGTAAGTAAAAAGTTTAAGGGGAATGCAACTTGTACGGTGGTAATTTCTATTTTTTGGTACGGCTGCGGATTTTCTCATTTTTTTCTTATAGAGGAAAACGACAAAAAATAACTGTAACTTTAGCACATGCGAAAGTACCTTTTACAAGTTGCGTTACAGTGAAACTTTATTTGTATTACAGTTTGTCGTCTAGCGCGATGTAGTTTGTCGTTTAGCGCGTTTCGACCCAATCTCGCGTCCTTTCAGCTCATCTTCAAACTTTATATAAAATCACCTCGCAAGTTGATTTTAAATATAGTTACATGAGGTGAGTGAATAGGTAGGCGATGTCGCACGTGTCAAAAGTTGTTGACAATTTTGTGCGCGGAGTACCAAAAAAAAACCCACCGCACGTTTGTTGCCTTGTGCATGACTTTTTTTCCATGCGTTTTTTTCCGTACAAGGGCCGTGGAGGCGGTTTCGACCAACGAACGCCATTTCACAAAAGCAAAGTCCGTGAAAGCGCCTCTCTCTTTCTCATTCTCCCACTAACGCGTCTATCTCACAAATTTTGCAATGAAAAAAGGCAAGAAAGGTATCAAATGAAAGATATTTAAAAAATATTTATTTTGGTGGCAAGTAGATTGAGAACGGCGAAAAAAAAAAATCGGGAAACCATGGTGGAATGTTTTGAAATTAGTGACATCGACGCTATCATAATTTGAGCGTGACGTCAAAATGTCACAAACCCTAAACATCTACAATGTCACGAGTAGCTAGACGTCTACAACCGTCGCTATTTTGTAAACGTCATCAATTGTCGCGAGTTTTGTACTCTCTACAATCGTCACAAATTACACCCACGTCTACTTGCGTCACAATCTAAAGTTACGATTTCATTTCTTTACATACGAATGCTTTGAAAGTTGTACGGAGAATCTTCGCTAAAAAACAAAGTAACAAGACTAAGTTTCGGTTACATGCGAAAGTACCTTTACTACACAAAAACCCTTCAAATTTATAAGGTACCGAAGCTTATAACTCCGCTGCCGCCGTCAATGCACACTGAACAAGACTTCTTGACGATAATGGTATGTCCAATAGAGATAAGAAAGTGTTGACTTCGTAGGGCATCTTGTAGCCCGCAAAGTGACAGACCGCAGACACAACACACCACAATATATATTACCTCGAAACTCAATATATTGATGAAATGTGCAAATACCAAACTCTCATTACTTCGCTCTTATCTGCGCCTCCGAAATAAACTACGCCTTCAAAAAGATACATAGTAAATGCGCTTCTAAAAGTATACAAAACGTCCGTTAACTATAAAGAGAAGACGTTTATGTGGAACTCCCTCAAAATTTTATACGACTGCTAATATGTGCGCCGCTTGTCGTGTTCACCTAACAACATACGAGGCAACGTCGTAACCTTACTGCGACCTAATTTGACCAACCTATGAAGACACTAACCAAATGTGCGAACCATCGGATACCCAAATTACTTTGTTCGTCGTCAATGACATTCTACCGACGGCGAACTCGCTCTTGCGTTGGCTCGGTGCCGGCGCCGACGCCCCACTTCAGTACACCTTGAATTGCTATTAAGGTTAATAACGCTAATTCACGGCCCCCCAAATTTTGACTCGCGAACCTAAAATAGAATTTGTAACTGTAATTGTTTTTTCATGTTAATATAGGTACTATCGAAATAGCGTTGATAACTCTTATTTGGACAGTTTTTAAATAGTGCAGTGTACGAAATGCCTCAGTCCGTACTAGAATTACTCGTTATTTCGTACAATCATACAAAAATTGTGTCATATAAAGGCGTCGATACACGGAAGTGAGTGCGTCGACACGAAAAAGCGCACTCATATTTGATTACAATTGATTAAGACAACGAAAAATCGCGCGAACATATCCCCACATGTTCCAACATCTTCTATGTGAACACGGGCTACAAGGATTACACTATGGGGAAAATGTACCCAAATTAGGGTTATGAATAAATTAGAGTAATTTTTTTTGGCGAAAAGCTTTGAACCCAAATTAGAATTAATAACACTAATTGTTTTCTTACACTAATTATTTATTAACGCTAATAGCGATTCACGGTGTAGCGCCTCTTGGGAGTTGCTTGATATCCATTCCTAATAGTGTATCGAGAAAAGTACATAGCGCAATAAAACCGTTTATGATAATTATCAGTTAGTGACCAGCAAAGGGTCTCAATATATTGCTCCGGAACCAACAAAAATTAACGCCGATAGTTATCGCTTGAGGGATTTGTCTGTACGAAAAGTACGAATTTAAAAATACGGATACATCGTTACGGGGAGGGGTTGCGGGTGGATTTTTCTGGTTTTGTATATCTGTAAGGATTTGTCGATAAACGATATGGACTTTTTTTCGGGTTGTTGATAATCGATATATCGGTAAGATACATCGTTATCGGTGTTATCGTCGATAATTAATCGATAATATCGGTTGTTTATCGGCGATAACACTGATATCGATAAATGTACGGCCAGTACGGTCAATACACTTAGTTGTACGTGTTATTCCTCGGACCCGCCGCGAACCCCCTTCCCCCCGATTTCGGTAAAAATAATATATTTCCTTGATTATTTATAATTTAAGGGGGTTTTACTTGGGTTCCATGCTCCCATACCCGTCCACAATGTCCTTTTGACTTTTTTTTTTTTGGCAGTGTTAGTTACGCCCTCATATAACTTCCATGGTGGCATACACCCTCATATCACTTCCATGATAGCAGTAAATGGCGACAGTCTGACAAACGTGTTCGTCTTGTTTTTTCGAAAAAGTTTGATTTACAAATTTACAAATTTACAATGTAATCTAATGTTTTCCTTTTGATACAATTGTTTCATAACTATAAAGTATTTTAAAATTTGTCAAATCGTATGTGTTGCGTTGTCCGTAATAAATTTTAGTTAAGCAGATACGGAACGGGATTAATATACGTGGCATACCACGCTATATAAAGTTAATAATATAATACAGTATGTTATAAAGTAATATTGTATGCATACTATATTTTTTTAAGTTATCGCCGATATGGAATTTGTTGGTCTCGGACTGCTGTATCGGGACCTCTGACCGTTTGATAACCGATAATTATCTGTATCGATGTTATCGCGATAATATTTTTACCGATACACAACACTAGATTTTTCACAATCCATTCCGTACCAAAGTACGAATTCTACTCAATAGTTATCGGTTATTCATCGCGATAATTCTTTCACCGATATATTGATTATAGGTAGGTCAAAAGAAGGCAGAGGTCGCAAAAGTCAAAATTTACATAACCGAAATCGACCGTTTTTTTTTTCAAAATTTGAGTAACCGACGCCCAACCGAGTTATGTCACGCTCCAAAATTGTTAACCGTTAACCGACCGGCGTTTACGAAAATAAAAGTTAACCGAAACTCGATTTCTCGCGACTAACCGTGCCCGCCCGTAACC
>JBBHKE010000753.1:0-48144 GCA_037447655.1 Zygnema cylindricum | reverse complement strand
GAGGGCTTGTTTCACTTCAGGTGTTAAACTGTACAGATGGCCCTTAGTTCCGTGCGTGGAGTTTCGCTTATGTGCTTCGTTCTATATACAGACGTGTGAAACATCTTGAGGTAGTAGTTGTTCGTCAGTGAAACATAGTTTTTATAAAGTATGTTTGTCTTGCGGGCATTTGCCCATGTAAGATTTTAAGTTTTGTAAGTAGGAGTTAGTGTCTGAAGAAAAACTTGGTTAAATATAAACGTTTCTGGTTGAGGTACAAAATCAGTGTTTCAAGTGTTGTGATCTTTGTTGTGTTTGTGAGAAGTGTCATCTCTTGTGAATTACGTTTTACTTCCACTTATAAAGATGGTGAGTTTGCGCACTCCGTTTTACTTGTCATTCTTTCATCTGGTATCAAAGCAAGATTGTCTCCAAGTGTTCAGTGTTCAGTTTTCAGTTTTCAGTTAGGATTGCAAGTCAAAATTTTGAGAGTGAATTAGCCATGGCCGGAAGGAAGAAGAAGAGGAAAATCCTCTCCCATTAAGACCGCGCAGTACCATTGAGCTTTCAAAAGGTCACCTACTCCTGAAGAACCCTTGAGCAAACCTAGTAAGAAAGATTTCAGTTTTGGAGGAGAAACAACACCAAAGTCCAAAGACTCACTTCCACCTGATTCTTTTAGATTGCATACATAAGGATTAACACCCACATGCTTTTTTTTGTATATATTGCCTTGCGCATAGTTTTTCAGTTTTGGCCATGCCACCCATTTTGTATCCCTAGATTCAGATGGTTTAACATCGCGCTTTTTAATTCAATCTGCTACATGTTTAAGGATTGAGGATTGGTTAGATTTTATACAAAAGAAGGAAAAGGATGTCGATAAGAAAAATGTTTTCGTTGTCATGCCCAGACAACCGGCACCTCGAGAACCAATTGATGAGGACCGCTATCCTAGCACAGGGGGATAGGACCCATTACTACGAAATTGGAACACCCTCTCCTCTTGAACGGAACTCCCAATCTTCATCGACCGATACCTTCAAGAGGTTTTGGCGGAACAAACGCATGGCGCGACGACTTAGACCTGTTAAGGGTTAGGTGAGGGAACAGGTTAGGTAAGGAAACAAGTCAGGCTATGGGTGGCTCCTCCAAAGAGTCACCGTCTGTCCTAGCCTAGATACATTCGGCTTGTCAAGATGGTACAGGTTGTACCTTTCGGGCAGGTTAGGATAGCGGCTTAAACCCAAGGGCACGGGCCCAATCCATGGATCTAAGATTTTTTAGATCCGCGGAGAAGGGGCTTTGGGCCGATGGCGCCTTTCTAGTGTCAAGCATGGGGTTATAGGATTGCTAGACAAGATTTTGACCAACTCATAACCAAATGGTGTCGCTCACCAAAGGTTTGTGATTAGGCCAAACATTCCTATTTAATCTCATAGTGGGACTATCACTTAGATAAACTCAGCGTCACATTAACTTCCAACTTTTGTCTATCTTGTAAAGTTGAGTGCCCCTTACTAAAAAATTAATTCAAACCTCCATTGCCGTCTCACTCGTTTTTTACGTCCTTTGTCGCACACTTCGATCTGAGTTGACATTCTTTTGCATGTGTTGTTAAAAGCTGAGGGTTGAATAGGGAAAGAGAGGGAGGGTAATTGATTGTAAACGAATCCGTCAAGGTTGTTAAGTTTGGCGGCTGTTAAGCTTGGTTGCCATGGTGCTCAGTCAGGGAGTAAATCTGATGCATTAGTGGAAGGGGCTCAAAGAGAGTAGAAGCCAAAGATGTCTAATGTGCATAAAACGCACGAAGTAAATTAACGCATAAAACGCAACTAACGATTACTACGTACAGTGCGCATCAAACGATCTTGAAATTTTATAAAATTTGTGTTCGTACAGTTTCCGTAAAGTTTGGTACGAAATTCATGTTCGTACAGTTTCCGTAAAGTTTGGTACAGTTTCGTACAGTGTCCCTGTATGTTAGTACATTTTAGAGTTATTTAAGAGTTTTAGGGGATTTTACGGTTTATAGGGTACATTCTAGTACATTGCGTATATTTAATATCAACTGTTTTAGATTTTTGTACATCGTACATCTATGTACTGTAACCGTATATCTCCATACCTTTTACGATTATTTGTTGTACATTTTTTGGGGTACGTTGTCGTACATTCCTGTAATATTCAGTAGAGCTTCGCCACATTTTCCGTACATGTATTCACATTGCCGTGCATTTTCGTGCATTTTAGGGTTAGTTAAACGAGATTTAAACGGTTTCCAGGGTACATTTTCGTACGTTCGCGGATATTTCAGTACAACAATGTTAGATTTTTTTTAATTTTACGGTTATTAGGGAACGGGTTTCCATATAGCTTCGTACATTTCCAAATATCGTCCGTACCAATTTCAGATTGTTTAACATTTTTTTAGGGTCACGCTTAACGTACATTTTTGTACAGCCCGTACAGTAAAAAGTACGAAATTTGTGAAAAACTACGAAACTACACCGCGAATCGTTATTAGCGTTATAAACTCTATATCGGCACCCCAAAATTTTGACATTAATAACTTAAATAGAATAAACTACACTATTTAAGGACGTGGACCATAATCTGCCACGTCTCCTAGCACTAAATTAGAATGAATGACGCTAATTTTTTCTTTACACTAATAATTTCTCAACGCTAATAACGATTCGCAGTGTAGCGAATACTAGGTAGTTTTCCAAAAAAGGTCGAAATCCGTACGAATTGGACAACTAGAGTGGTAGCGGAATATCGGAGGGAAAGAATTAGCAAGGTTCAAGTGCGTACAGCGAATGCCTGAAATCGAAGGAAAATAGGACTATGCCAAAAATGAGGAGTTTAAGGTCAAAACGGCAATTTTTAAAATTTCCCCTTGTGGACCCAATTATTATTTCCTTGCCCACAAAAAATTGTACACTACCCTCGGCCTTTTTTGCAGATCGAACAGAGGTCTACATTTAATTCACCAATTTGGGCGAATGGGAATGAGACGGCAATGTTCTCAACTTTTACATGTGTATGGAGGGATTTACATGTGTATGGAGGGATGGCTTTGAGACAGAGTTCAAAAGTAGGTGAAAGTAGGCCCATACAATATACCTATTGTATGCAAAACATGCAATATGACCCTAAGACCCATATTGTATTCGGACCTATTCGGACCAATTAAAACATTCGGACCAAAAATTGGACCAATTAAAACACTCGGACGAAAAAGTTTTATTTACACCGTCATATAAAGACGATCGGATGGTCGCTGATCAAAGTAGCAATCTAAGAAGATCACATGAAAATCCCATAACACAACTTACAATAAACACGCGGACCAAAAGCCTACTATAAATACGCATACTTTTGAACTATGCTTTGAGAAGTTCATGAGACGAAAAATCGTGTTCCGTTATTCCATGCGCCAAAATTTCATATTTGCATGGGGGTATTGGGATGTAAATTTGTCCTATAGCAGGGTTCAAGACTTGACGGGCCTTCTTGCAATCCACAGGGATCTTAGTGTCCCTTTTCCGTACGATTCCTCGATCCCCGATTCACCTTTACACATTTGCTCAATGCCTATATTGGCCAGGATTTCTCGACTTTTTTTCTCTATTCATAAGTCTTTAAGTTGCTAATTGTCTATCAAACTTCTTTTGTTCGTACTTTTAATCGTAAGTATGTTTTTGATTCCTTTTCCCCACTCCCCTCTTCCCTTCCTCTCCCCTCTTTTTGTTTTACATTCGGAGCTTCGATTTGACCTTTGTTGCTTGTTTCGTCGACAAGGAAATTCTTTCCCATGGTCTTGACCATGGGGCTTGACAGTTGTCGAGCGCATGGCGGAGTATTTTTTCCTATGGCCAAAGTGGTGGCCTGTTCTCTTGGGCCTTGAGGGTTCTTTCTTGCATACTTTCTTGCTTTCCCACTAAAAAAAAAGAGGTTACTCTCTTTTGCTTTCCCCCTACCTGCCACGTGTCGGTTCATTCTCTCTCATGCAGCACACTAATTTTCCAGGTTCCCTTTGTGTGCCCTGATTTTCTCCACCCACTATTCTTGTACACTGTCTTGCCAAGCGCGCGGTGGTGTGCATCTAATTTCATTTCGCATGAGGTGAAAGTGTGGCCTCTTTGGTCTTTTGGGTCCACCCCACAACGTTAGGTCCCCTAAATTACGCGGTGTATGATCTCTTCTTGACTCATAATTTAACCCTACAATATTATCTTGGCTCTCACCCTCTTTGCCGCGCCCCTTTTACGACATCCCTGTGGTGCTCGGATTTCAAAATTTTCTCTCTAGGTCATAATTTTATATCCTATAAATCATTATGACGTACACGACCCCTCACTATGGGTCAGTTCCCAAATTAGGTTTCCATGCTTGACTTGAGAATACACAATCCCTTCTATTGGAAAGGGAGCGCGGAGATGACCCGAGTGTTCGTCAGCTGGACTGGATGTGACCGACGTCATAAACGTCTCCGATGCTAGATAATACTTATCGTTGGATGCTAGATATTACTAGTCACCTTCGACAGTGGTCTTTGAAGGTTTATGGATGTGAGGATTAAAATCCTTTTTTTTTTCTCCACTATTTGTCAAATAAACTTCCTACCAATAGCCTCATGGCATCCGCTAAAGTAGTAATGTTCAATATTTCATTTTTACACTTGAATCTAGTAACAAATGGAAGAACTCATCCGCACATATACACACCATTATATGTCAAAAAGTTCATACCCATTTGACGCATATCGGCAATTCTGTGTCCTCCATTGGACTACGGAATACAGAAAGCCTCTAGGTAGTATTTAACTAACCCACTTTAAGCCACGACCACTGCTGCCCACGAAGGCAAACAGACAATTTGACTGCACCCTTGTGAAGCGTGGACTCCCTTGAGTCCGTAGCAAAAAGAATCACTGAAAACGGTTTACCAGGCGATAAGTTATGAGGCAGTAAAAAATGCCAATTTGTACAAACTCTCAAAGGGAGAGGTGACTACCTACCAAAATTTTCTAAGTCCTGATTCTCTCTAATAACTCCTATCTACTGAAGTACGCACCAATCAGATTACTGTATCGTACACAAAAGTACTACTGCCGATGTACCTTTTGTACGGCCTATGTACCACAAGGCTATTAATTGGACGCATGTCCGCTTTTAACTTATCCGTATGTTCTTCAGAATTCCTATGATCGAATGTCATCTCTCCACGTGGCTCTAAGTCATGCCACGTCACAAAACGCCAAAGTGACCACTCCGGGATTTCGGCGATGATGTGCGCCGTTGGATTTTATGCGAAACGCAATCTTAGCCGTAATAAATACTTGCGGGACATTTGTTCCGATGTCGAAATAAAATGCGTGGTATCCGTTTTGAATTAGCGTCGTACGACGTACCTTATAAAACTGAATCTATGTACGCCGTATACAGTTCTAGTTAAATGAATTTTATCCACTCGAACTAAATATATATCTATCACATACCATAGCACTTAGCATTGGTTCTAGTCTATTAGGATAAAGCTGACCGCTACCGGTCAACTTGACGAACCGCAGGTACCGGGATCAAATCTCTGGTCCTTCAAGTATATTTTTAGTAACCTACTAAAAATAGCTATCTGTTGAACTAAGGCAGCCATGGATCAACCTCTCTCTCTTACCTTCAGTGACTACAACAAGTATGGGAGCTAGAGAGTAGAGGTGGAGGCAGACTGTCCGTCCTTTTTCTTTTTCTTTTATAAAAACATATTTAAACCTAGAAAATACTCTAGAAATCTATAAATTTCAACACTCCCCTTATTTTCTAGTCTAATTTTAATTTTTCTTTCAACCCGCATTTTTCCCGACAATATTTTAGTTTAGGAGAGGGCACAGGTTTGGTCATCATGTCAGCCACCATTTCTTCATCAGGTCTATACACAAGATTTAAAATTTTATTTTCAACTTTTTCTCTTACAAAGCTTAATCTTATGTCCATATGTTTTTCTTTGAAATGGTGTTTTGGATTGGTTCAATTGCAATTGCAGCTTGGTTATCGCAAAAGATTTCATGCACTCCCTCCTTCATAAATCCCAGTTCTTGTAACAATGATTTCACCCACATTAGTTGTTTTACAGCAAAGCAAGACGCCATATACTCAGCCTCCATAGTAGACAGAGCAACCACCTTTTGTTGCTTACTGCTCCAACAGCAACCAACTTTCCCCACATACAAAACATATCCAGAAGTGCATCTTCTCATAGGTGCATCCCCATAACTGGCGTCACTGCAAGTGGTGATATCAGTGTGCTCCCCTCCCAAATGCAACCATAATTCTCTGGTTCCAACTAGATATCTCATGAGTCTCTTGGCTGCCTCCCAGTCTCTCTTCCTAGGATCATTAAGACTTTTACTGAGTACTCCAACTGCTGCCGCTATGTCCGGCCTGGAACAGTTCATCAAATAGATTAAGCTTCCTACGACCTGTCTATAAGGGATAGATTTCATGAACTCTCTCTCCTCTGGACTCATTTTATCGTCTAAGATCATCACTCCTCCTTCTACACTCCCATCACTTACTTTTTTCAAGTCCATGGGAGTGGCACAACTGTTAGCATTTTACATCTGGAATTTCTCAATCATATTACCTATTGTTTCTTTCTGAGTAAGTCTGATAATCTTCTTCTCCCTGTCTCTCTCCATTTGGATCCCCAAAATATATTATGCCTCCCCTAAATCCTTCATATCAAATCTGCCCCTAAGATCTTTCTTTAGCCTATTGATATTTTCCAAAGACTTACTTAACACAAGCAGATCATCCACATAAATTGCAATAAAAATGACACCATTCTCATCTTCAAACATATAGATAGAATGGTCAGAGCTGATCCGGATGTATCCCAAATCGGTGAGAAACTCATCTAGTTTCTTATTCAACTGTCGGGGAGCCTGTTTCAGTTTATATAAGGACATTATGAGCTTGCAGACTTTGCTCTCTTCTCCTTCTTCCACAAACCCCTCGGGTTGCCTCATAAAAATTTCTTCCTCTAACTCACCATTAAGAAAAACAGTCTTAATGTCCATCTGGTGTATTTCAATGTCTTCCACTGCTGCCAGACTGAGGAGAATCCTTATCGATGGGAACCAAACAACTGGAGCAAAGGTCTCCTCATAGTCAATCCCCTCTTTTTGGGTGAACCCCTTCGCTACCAATCGAGCCTTATACCTTTCAATTGTATTATCTGGGTTCAGTTTTAGTTTAAATACCCATTTACATCCAATAGGTTTTCTGTCTGGAGGGCAATCTGCTAGTTCCCAAGTATTTGCTTCCATGATAGAAGCCATCTCATCAATTATGGCTCTAATCCATCTTTCTTTCTCTGGACTGTTCACTGCCTCTAAGTAAGACTGAGGCTCATCTGGGTGAGATAGCTTAGTTATCTTATGAGCAGCTTGTTTTTCTTGTATCCTTTTGTTGCTCCTCCTTCCTCCCTCAAGCTGGAATGGATGGAAGTCTTGGATTTCTTCTCATTGTCTCATCGGCTCCCCTGTCCATGGAAACCGGTTCTTGTCCCGCTTCTTCTATCTCCTCGAAGTCCATGAGAGTATGTGAGGTGTCCAGTGAGTCTCCTGTATCTTCGATCTCCCCTGAATCTGTAATCACGGTGTCACCCATGTCCCTTTCGGGGACGACCGAGTTCTCCTCACTTTCGGACTCAAATCTGATCCTTATCTTCTTTGTATATTTGAAGGGGTCAAATAACTTCCCTTCATCCATGAAAACTAAGTGTTTGACCAGAATGATATCTTTCTTTGCTAAGTCATATACTCTATATCCCTTAACATCCTCATCATATCCCACAAAGTATCCAGGTTTTCCCTTAGCATCTAGTTTCCTGTTTTTCCTATCCGTGTAAAGACTGTAAACTTGGCTACCAAATACTTTAAGGTGTGAGATATCTGGTTTCCTTCCAACCCATCTCTCATAAGGTGTCACACCTTTTACAGCTGAGGTAAAGACTCTATTTTTAATATAATTGGCATAGTTCATTGCCTTTGCCCAAAATCTCTATCTCTTTCCTATTTTCTTGTCTGCCAACATACTGTTGCACTATCTCCTAGTGTTCTATTCAACCTCTCAGCTACCCCATTTTGTTCCGGGTTATATGGTACAGTTTTCTGGTGTTGCACTCCCTCATCTCTTAGATATTCCTCAAACTGGTTAGAGGTATATTCCCCCCCATTATCACTCCTTATCCCCTTAATAGGGGTTTCATGCAACTTCTCACTCCATGCTTTATATTCTTTGAAGTAAGTTGATGCTTCAGACTTATTTTTCAGAAAGTAGACTCTAGAGTATCTAGACCAATCATCAGTTATTGTCATCATAAACCTCTTTCCTCCAATCGAAGGTACTTTTGCAGGTCCCCAAATGTCTGTGTGGACCAAATCTAACACTTTCTCACCTCCATATGTGGCGGCTTTGGGAAAGGGAAGTCTGTGAGCCTTACCTTGAGCACAACCACTACAATCATCCATTATTTCATTATCCCCAAACTGAATGCCATCTACTACCCCAAGCTTTTTCATTTCCCTTAACCTATCAAAATGCACATGCCCCTACCGCTTATGCCAAATCATCACCTTAGGAACACCAACATAGTAAACATTCTTCTTTTCATTACTCAAGTTAAGCCTAAACATTCCTTAGCTACCCTTATCTGCTGTAAAGTGAACTTCATCCCCATACTTAGCTGTAAAGACTCCCTTTCTAGTGAAAGTATCAAACTCTTTGTCATCTAACACAGACGTAGAGACAAGATTTTTACTCAGCTGAGGAATGTAAAGTACATCTGAGAATGTAAGTATGGAAGTCTTACCCTCCACTAAGACTTTCAGATCTACTAATCCCACTAGATCTGTAGTAACCACTCTCCCATCCCCATACTCTATCTCTACAGTAGGAATCTTTCTTAACTTAGTGAAGAGTTCTTTATCACGACACATATGCATGGATGCACCTGAGTCGATGATCCATCCTTCCTGTGGAGCTTCCCTGATTGCTCCAAGGGCACACTTCTGCCTCCGAGGAATATCCTTCTCCTCCAGACTCTCGTCAAGAAGAAGTTCCCCATCCTCCTCAGAAGACTCATCCTCGGTTTCTCTTGACACTTTTGTAACCACAACTGCCTTTTTTTTCCCTCCGGAAGAACCCCCTCCACGGTTCTCTTGGAGCCTCAGCTCTGATAGCTTCACACAATCTGCAATAAATTTTCCCGGCTTTTTGCAATAATGACAAATACCCTTTGGGGGCCTCTGTCCCCCAGAATGATCTCTTTCCCCTCTATAAGGTTTCTTCGGGTCCTTCCCCCGTCGATCCCCTCTTGCTGCTAGAGCTTGAACGCTCTTTCCTCCTCTCCTAATCTCCATTGTGTTTTCCTGCACAAGTATCATCTTGACTACTGTGTTCCATTTCCATGGACTATCAGGCATTCCTTGTACTCGGTACACTATGTTTTCGAACTCATCTGGTAATTTTATGATAAGGGTGTTAACTTTCATTTTTATTGTACCTGTCCACCCGGCACTTTCCATTTCCATATACAAACAAGAAAGATCATTACAATAATCTAACATCTTTCCTCCTTTGTAAGTGTAACTCAATAGCTTTTGCTCAACCAACTGGAGCTCCTGAATAGTTCCTGCTCTATAAATCTCTACCAAACTCTCCCACAACTCCTCGGCCTTGTAAATGTGAAAATGAGGAGTGGCCAAACCTTGAGTGAGGTGCCTCAGAATGAAGTTCTTGGCAGCCATGTTTACATCCTCCCACATTTGAGTATCGTTCTCCATGGTCTTCACAGTCGCCGCTCCCGATACTGTGGCAATAGGAGTGAGGGGTGTCTCCTTCCCTTTCTTCTTTTCGGACACACTGCTGTCCCCATCATCTGCCTCCTCCGCTGAGGCAGCCGTTGTTGCAGAAAACCTTACTCCCCCAAATCCTGGTGGAGTTCCCAAAGGTGGACGTTTCACTTGTCCACTGATGATACCCCAGTATCGTTTTTTACACAAAGCTCCCATCATCATGGCTTCCCAATAGATGAACCCAGATCCATTGAAGGTGGGAACCCTAGAGGGTGGGCCCATAACCTGCAATTCTGTGTCCTCTATTGGACTACAGAATACAAGAAGCCTCTAGATAGTATTTAACTAACCCACTTTAAGCCACGACCACATTTAACTAACCCACTTTAAGCCACGACCACTGCTGCCTTAGATGGCAAACTGACAATTTGACTGCACCCCTGTGCAGCGTGGACTCCCCTGAGTCTGTAGCAAAAAGAATCACTGAAAACGGCCAACCAGGCGATAAGTTATGAGGCAGTAAAAAATGCCAATTTGTACTAACTCTCAAACGGAGAGGTGACTACCTACCAAAATTTTCTAAGTCCTGATTCTCTCTAATAACTCCTATCTACTGAAGTACGCACCAATCAGATTACTGTATCGTACACAAAAGTACTACTGCCGATGTACCTTTTGTACGGCCTAGGTACCACAAGGCTATTAATTGGACGCGTGTCCGCTTTTAACTTATCCGTATGTTCTTCAGAATTCCTATGATCGAATGTCATCTCTCCACGTGGCTCTAAGTCATGCCACGTCACAAAACGCCAAAGTGACCACTTCGGGATTTCGGCGATGATGTGTGTCGTTGGATTTTATGCGAAACGCAATCTTAGCCGTAATAAATACTTGCGCGACATTTGTTCCGATGTCGAAATAAAATGCGTGGTATCCGTTTTGAATTAGCGTCGTACGACGTACCTTATAAAACTGAATCTATGTACGCCGTATACAGTTCTAGTTAAATGAATTTTATCCACTCGAACTAAATATATATCTATCACATACCATAGCACTTAGCATTGGTCCTAGTCTATTAGGATAAAGCTGACCGCTACCGGTCAACTTGACGAACCGCAGGTACCGGGATCAAATCTCTGGTCCTTCAAGTATATTTTTAGTAACCTACTAAAAATAGCTATCTGTTGAACTAAGGCAGCCATGGATCAACCTCTCTCTCTTACCTTCAGTGACTACAACAAGTATGGGAGCTAGAGAGTAGAGGTGGAGGCAGACTGTCCGTCCTTTTTCTTTTTCTTTTATAAAAACATATTTAAACCTAGAAAATACTCTAGAAATCTATAAATTTCAACAGGTCATCACCCAGACATAGCTGCAAAAATTCAAAGATTGATGCAGAGATTGAAACTTGCTTAATGGAAACATAACCTCAAAACTTAGTTCTCTATAAGAGAACACTTCATATATAAGAAGGTTGAAATTCTTCTTAAGGATCACTCCTCTGTGGTCCAATCCTTAACTCTATCCAATTCTTGTAGGCACGTGTGAAAAGTAACATGCCTTGTTTGAGGCCTTCCACATAATGCAAGGTTGACTTAAGACGGGTGGATTTCTTGCCAAATTCATGACTTTCATCCCAAAAAACAACCTTAATCTACAGTGCCTTTTTGTGTGGAGCACTAGTGTCTTAAAAAATAAATGCTTTATAACCTACAGGATTCAAGGCGAAGTCATTTCCAAGTTGCCTCCTTATATGTACAATAGAATGGTCGTCGTTGCACAATTTAACCTAAAACAAGTGGATTTGTTGCCGAATCCATGACCTTTCATCCCAAAGAGCAATCCTAATATATGTTGCCTTTTTGTGCATCCCAATATCGTCTTGACACATATATGTTTTTTAACTTAAAAAAATAAAGGTGAAGAACTTCTCAAGGCACCTCTTGATACATACAATAGGGCACCTATGGGACCATACTGAGAGAATTGATGTTTTCTAACCTATGCGTGTTTGTCATTTTTATGAGGAATCTCTCGTTTGTCTTATGACATCCGCACATTTTTAGGACTGTAGCGTCTGCTTCGTGGGGTCTCAATTTCAATATCACCTTTCGTCATATCCTTTACCTAGCAAGAGTTTGTTGCCTTACAACTTGTAAATACGTTTCGCTTAGCACCTTCATCAAATTTTGAAACGGACTTAGAACCTTTGTCGCATTTGTACACCCGTTCGTATTTTGCTCAACATTGCTCACACACATGTGTCCCATGATCAGTGGTCGATAACGAGAATGCCCCTCTTATCCTACCTTTGCCTCTTATATGGTTCCAGTACTAGTGGGAGGTGTTGAAAAGAGGCACAGAATTTCAGGAGGTTTAGTTTGTCTATGGCAGTATGGTGAAATACAAATGCTTATGTGGAATCCTAGTCGAAATATATCAATTATGTTGAAAAAGGTAAATCATAGTTTCTAGTAACTGATTATATCTAGATTCTAGAATGTTGTAGGTAGAGAGTTAGATAGAGGCATACTATGGTTGCCTCTTTAATATCCAAGGTGAGAGCCTAAAGAAGGAGAGAGTGAGATAGAATCTATCTTTGACAAAAAAGTGGTGGATTGACCAGTATTTGATCATGGTCCTACACAGTCCCTACTACTCAAACTAGCCGTCGTCCGTATCTATTTGTTGTAGAAGAAGCCGATACACACATGGGGTGTGATTAAGTAATAAACATGGTTTGCGCACATTAATCTATTTACAAAACAAACTTATACAGACACATGTGGAGCCATAAAAAATTTACGAAAGCTCAAAACATCCAACGTGCCGCATAATTAGTTAGACAACAAAAATATATACACTATGATTTGACTACCCGTGTAAGTGCCAACGAACTAAAATGACTCTTTTGGCGGCTACGACAAAAAAGCTACAAATTGAGACATGGTAACACCCCATTGGACGCCGAAAAGAAGGAGACAAAACCATGGGGATAGAAATGGAAGGTACCTCTTTTTTGGTTGTGACGTACAACTGCTATAAAAATTATTTGGCGGCTAGAGTGTTTTAGTACCTACATGGTTACTTCACAGTCCTCCTATTGTCAGAGGATTTCGGTAAATGGGCTTTGCGAGTAGAAAAATTAGGACTTAGGGCATTTTAAGGAGGATTTTAAAAGTCCTCTCTCCGAAAGGCCATCTTTATGTTAGTGTTGTCTTTGAACATCCATAATTAACTGCTCACTTGAGAAAATTCAATGATTGTTTTTGATGCGGAATCGGAAGAGTCCTATCTTTTCAGGGGTGAAGTTGGTCAAAGTTATTTCCTGCTAAGGTGGCACTCATACCTTTGAAAACTAAAGTGGGTTGGGGCTCTATTAGAAGCTTGATTAGAGCTACGAGTTATGTGCGACCATGGATCCCATAAAATTTTACATTATGTCTTTGCAAAGCAAAGAGAAAGTCAACGATAGAATGAGAGCGAGAGTGTAATTAAAGTTCAAGCTAATTGACGTAATGAAAGAAAAGAGTAGAAAGAGGAGAAAGAAACATGATCGGTGGGGACGATTATACCCTCCCAAAGAAGGGTTACGAAGCTAGGGGACTAAATCTAATTATCATATTAATTTAGAGTGCATGTTAGGATTGTAAGAAGGGGAAAGGAAAGGGGGGTTGGGGATCGGCTTACAAAAAAGGCCAAGATTAAGGGAACAAAAATTGGGTGCAAGAGTTGCCCAAAACAAAAAAAAAAGAAATTTAGGACCCTGTAACAAGTAAGTGGATGTTTTAGAGACCCGGGGAAGGGACGGTAGTTGGTTGACTTTGGGGAAGGATGGCTACCATACAAGAGTTCAAGCGCGCTTCTCGATGCTTAAGAAAAGAAGACCATGTTAATATAAGGGATAATGCAGGAGCGCACCACTAGGGGCTCAACTGTGTCAAGCCATATGGCCAAAGTACACCGCGCATCGTTATTAGTGTCAAAGTTTAAATAGTGTAAAAAAAAAATGAGTGTTATTGATTCTAATTTAGCGCCAAATACGTGGCAGAATATGGTCCACATACTTAAATAGAGTTGCTAATTTAATTTCGAAAATCATGCATACTAATTGCAGAAAAAAATCAAGATTTTAAGAACCCAAATTAGAGTTAATAACACTAGTAACGATGCGCGGTGTAGCCTTCTTAGAACAAAGTAGCCCTCCTAAAACAAATCACCACTTTGATGTGATGTTGGTAGAAAGAGAGAGAATCGGCGAGAGAGCGTACAACGAGAATTTGCCACCCATAATGGGATCAATTTACGAGAAATACAACGGGAGCTATAGTACAACGAGAATTTGCCACCTATAATGGGATCAATTAACGAGAAATACAACGGGAGCTTATAGCTGACATACACGAGGGCCTACACTAGTAATACGCACGAATCGGGGTGAGTGCGGTCTTGGTAGGAACTGTCCGCCTAAGTACTCGAATCAAAAAATAGGATGCACCCTATTGTCGGAGGACGTCCTGCCACACTCCATTTCTCTTCCACTAACCCACAATTATTTCTCTTCCACTGACCCACAATTTTTCGTATAGGTAAATTTCCTATCATGATAATTCACACAGCCAATATTATTAGTTATCGAATGGAAAAGTTTCATGATATATAGTTGCAAGACGAATAAAACTTGATATCGCTGATTTAAATGTCAATATGTACTGTAAGGTCACAAAATTCAAAATTTTAGATAACCAAAACTGACCGTTTTTTTTTTCAAAATCTGAGTACCCGACGCCTAACCGGGTTATGACACACTCCAAAATTTTAACTGTTCCCCGAAACGCGTTTACGAAAATAAAAGTTAACCGAAACTCGATTTCTCGCGACTACCATTACCCGCCCGTACCTGAAAAAATACAATATGATGTCACATACTTCCACGATACCAAAAATACCAAGTACAATAATGTTAGATAGTATGGACAGTACAAACCTTCAATTATTTTAGTTTTTTGCTTACCCGACCGTAACTATTTTTTTTTTTCGTGAATCACCCGCCCGAATCCGCCCGACCCCCCAAATTTGGCAACCAAATCCGTTTCGGATCCGACGCGGGGCGGTTGATGAACAGTTTGGATTAACTGTTTGCGGCCTCTGAGTACAGTTTAGTATTACACCATATACTATATAATAACATTGCATATAGTCAAGTAGTTTATAGTGTCTTGTATTACTAATCGGTCTATACTTTGTAGCAGAGGTCGCAAAAGTCAAAACTTTACATAACCGGAACCGACCGTTTTTTTTTTTTCAAAATCTGAGTAGCCGACGCTCGACCGGGTTACGTCATGCTCCAAAATTGTTAACCGTTACCCGACCGGCGTTTAAGAATATAAAATTCAATGGAAACTCGATTTTTCGCAACAACCACCTCGGAAAATGGAAAAGTACGGCAACGCCATCATTATTAGCGTTAATGTACTTTGCAATAATGTATGACGTATGATTAAGCCAATAATTACGATTTGTCGCGTTCCCTAAGATTTGTGAAATGAATAGTGTTAGGGTACTTTCGCATGTGTTAAAGTTACAATTATTTTTCTGTTGTTTTCCTCCATAACTTAGGAAAAGATGTGAATATCCGCAGCCGTACGAAAAAATTGAAATTATCGCCGTACAAGTTGCGTTTCCTTGAAACTTTTCATGTACTAAAGTTTGTCGTAAAGCGCGATGTAATTTGTCGTCTAGCGCGTTTCGACCCAATTTCGCTTCCTTTTAGCTCATCTTCAAACTTTATATAAAATCACCTCGCGAGGTGATTTTACATATAATTTGAAGACGAGCTAAAAGGAAGCGAAATTGGGTTACATGAGGTGAGCGAACAGACAGACGCTTTCGCACGTGTTAAAAGTTTTTTGTCAATTTTTATGCGCGGATTACCAAAAAAAAACCCATTGCATGTTTGCTACCTTGTGCGTGACTTTTTTCTGTGTTTTTTTTTTCTGTACTGGGGCCGTGGAGGGGGTTTCGACCAACGGACGCCATTTCGCAATAGCGAAGTCCGCGAAAGCGCCTCTCTCTCTCTCTCTCTCCCTCTCCCACTAACGCGTCTATCTCACAATTCTTGCAATGAAAAAATGGAAGAAAGGTATCAAATGAAAGATCTATAAAAAATATTTATTTTGGCTTTCTTTTAGCTTATTTTGGTGGCAAGTAGAGTGATAACAGACGAAAAAACAAAATTGGAAAACCATGGCGAAATGTTTTGGATTCGTGACGTCAACGCTAGCATAATTCGAGCGTGACGTCAAAATGTCACAAACCCTAAACACATAGTTGTCCCGTGCGCATAATACGCACGAAATGAATGCGCGAATACTACGCACGATACGCATTTAACGATGAAAAAATATGTTATTAAATGCGTACCTGACTATGTAACCGTACATTTTCGTACATCTACGTACTTTTTTCGTACATTTCAGTACTTTTAGGGGGTTTGAGAAGTTTTAGGGTACATTCTCGTGCGTTCTCAAATATTTATGTTAAATAGCCAACTATTATTCGCACGTTTACGTACAGTTTCCGTATTTTTTCGTACTTTTGACGGTTATTATTTTGAGATTTTTAGAGTACATTTTCGTACTTTTTCGTATATTTTAGTTATACGGACTTACATTTTTTGTACATCTACGTACGACGTCCGTTTATTTCAGTACTTTTAGGGTTAGTGATGGGGGGATTTTAGGGTGTTTAGGGTACTTGCTGTGCATTTGGTACATTCCGGTAAATTACAGTACAGTTGCCTTACATTATCCGTACTCCTTGGCTTTTTAGGGTACATATGTCTTACAGCGACGTACATTTCCGTATGTTTTTCGTACGTTTTTAGGATTTTTTAAGGAATATTTAGGGTTAAGGGGACGTTTTTCGTACGTTTTCGTACATCGTACAGCGAAAACTAACGAACTGTATGAAAGTAACGAATACTACGTAGTTTTCGGAAAAACATTCAATATGCCTATTGTACGCAAAACATACAATATGACCTTAAAACCCATATTGTATTGGTCGCAAAATGAAAAAAAAAAGTAACAGGGTTCAGTTGCGCATCGTTCAATAGAGAATTAAACGTCATCGGACGGTTGCTGATCAAAGTAGCGACCAGAGTAGCGATTTAAGAAGATCACATGAAAAGCCTAACACTACTTGCGCCTACTAAAGGCCTACCATAAAACGCCTACTATGCTTTGTAATAATAGTCGGTTCATAATATCTTCACACTAAAATATGTGCATGTACGAAATTGTTCAAATCGTACGCCATTTCATTGCTGATCTCATTTCATCGTTTTTTTTTCAGAGCACGTTTATATGTGCGCGCGATAGCGTAAATATTTTTTCTGTACTTTTTACTTTAAAAATTACAAAATAGTACGGATATGACAGACAGTACACTGCACTACTTAAAACGACATTGTATTAGAGTTAGTAATCATAGTAAGTGTGGTACCTCAAATAACGTTTAGGAACATTTACAATTATTAATTCTATTTGAATGTTACCTTCCAATCGCAACCGTCAAATCAACAATCTGACAAGTGCGTACGGAGAAAAGATGTTTTACGGGGCAGAAAAATATAAACGCTAATTACGATTCACGGTTGTAGTGTAAATAAATTATTAGTTTGAAGAATCAAATATTGTTGTTAACTCTATTTTGAGTCCATGGACCTAACGCCAACAAAACATCAACGCTATCTTATACATATAACACCATAGTACTGTACTTTCAGTAATATGTATACACACATTCCCATGGTGTTATTTCACGCGCTCACATTGTCGACGTTTAAACATGTAAGAACAGGTTCGCGATATTTTTAAACGTTTTTATTAGTAGAATCAAATCTGGGTGTTCTTTCCCATGTCAACTTTGTACAAATTCACGTCTTGACAAAATGAAATGACGTTATCTGATAATTTTTTTGGACGTTTGTACGAAATTACGAGCAATTTTAGTACGATGTTGATAAACTCAAAATTTTATAAAGGTCAAAATTAGTGTTTTTGACCCTATTTTAAAAATTACCTTTATGATCGTAAAGGGAAAAATAAAATTGTTAATTATAGTTTAGGCTAAAGGGTCAAACTTTAGGCGCGCCAAATTTGTGTAATCTACACTACACCGTGTATCGCTATTAGTGTTAATGTTTTTTCGCCACTTAAAACATATTTTCTCCGTACACGATGGTCGGATTATGGACCCGACGGTTGCGACTGAAAGACAAGATGCTCACCTTCCGATTGGCGGTCTCTATGTGATAATCCGACATGTGTGTACGGAGAAAATATGTTTTAAGTGGCGAAAAAATTGTTAACCCTAATAGCGATACACAGTGTAGGAGCCATTCACGTTGTCGTGGTGTGTATCATTATGTTTCGTATCACGATCAATCGGATATCCGATATGTTGATATCGGTATTGGTCAAGGTGTCCGATATATCGGTCAGGAATAAACATTTTTTTGCCGATACATTGGTTTGGGGGGTGGCGGGGCGTTCACAACGGGTAAGGCGGTGCATTTTACATTGGGGTCCGTGGAAAAAGCAGTACACGTGTCAAGTGTACCGTTTCTTAAGGTTTTTTGCCTAGCATATCGATTATTAATCGCGACGATTGCCGTACAGTTATCGAAAGAGTATATCCATTATCGATAGGGTAAAAAAAGTACATATGGCTAATGCAATAGGTTACGATCATAGTTCAAAAGTAGGTGAAAGTAGGCCAATACAATATGCCTTTTGAACGCAAAACATACAATATGACCTTAACACCCAGATTGTATTGGTCGCAAAATTAAAAATAAAAGTAACAAGGTTTAGTTGCACATCGTTCGATAGCGAACTAAACGTCATCGGACGGTCGCTGATCAAAGTAGCGATCAAAGTAGCGACCTAAGAAGATCACATGAAAAGCCCATAACACAACATGCGCCTACCAAAGGCCTACCAGAAAACACCTACTTTTGAACTATTGTTACGATACACAACACAACCGTACTGTAATACAAACCCTAAATAGTGAATTACCACTTATTCTTATACCACTTTAAGTAAATTTTTCGAAAGCGTCTTTAGCGTTTACAAGCACTATTTTATTAAAAATTTAGTGTGGAATTTCTGCCACTAAATGTCTCTATACTAATACTAGCAATTCCTGGCGGAGGGTCGGCCTCATTTTCTAACGTTTTCTAACGTTTTATAACGTTTTATACGTTTTCACGACCGGTGAATTCGCATTCGATAAATCGTCCACTTTAGTTTGCGGACGGCAAGGGTAGATTGGTACGGAGTAAATTTTGGCTCGGCTTTAGAAAGCAGTTCAGGTTCGGTTTCGAGCTCGTGTACCTTTCTGTACTTTACCGTACACTGTATTCCTGTCTATGCCTTACGCCTGTACTCAACCATCGCTGAATGTTGAAACCTCCATTTCTGCCTTCCTGTTCAGTAACCAACCAAGTCTGGGCGATATTCAAGAAGTCAACACATTTGAAGGAACGTTCCGTACAACGACCACCTGGAAGCAAGCAGGCAAAGCTCACACGCCACGTGGCACCATGCTGTTGAGGTAATTTTTCTGCGAGAAATGATGGAAGCGGGCAGGAAATAACATTTTCTCAGATCTTTAATTCTGTTCACATAAAGACTAAATTGTTGGCGAGAGTTTGTTTCAGAGCCTTAGACAGTTTTGTTTGTTTGACATCGATTAAACGGTTAAATGAAGTTTCGCTGCCGTCCGGAGGCGGTTTGCGTGTTGGCGGTGTTCACATTGTGTCGCGATTCTGCGCGGTTGCTGTTTAGGGTTTCGAGGGGCGGCTGCCCGTCGCGGCGGTTCGGCGTCGCAGAGCGGTTCAGCGATCGCTCCGTGGAAGGGTGCAGGCCGGGTCGCCTTTGGCATGCTTCAATGTGGGCGATGCTGGCCGCCGTGGCAATGCTGGGAGGAGCATCGGCTGTAAAAGTGCAGTCCGGGCAGGCAGGTGAGGGGGAGGGAAAGGAGTGACTTGCACATTGTTACATAATTAAAAATTATAATTGGGGATAATTGAGGATAATTGGGGATAATTGAGGATAATTGGGGAAATAATTACATTGTTACATTGGGTATAATCAATTGGAAATCAGATGCAAGAGCGTCTGTTTTGCGATTATCTACCAACTGCCTATTGGTCAACGAATGGTCAATGCTCAATATTTAAATGTCCAATGTTCATTATGATCTTTCATACCACGAATTCAATTTGAAAATTTGAATGTTCTCGTTTGAAATCTCAATGTCCTTAACATTCAATTCTCAACGTTAGTTTTCTAATCAGTAATACTCGATTTTCAATGTCCAATGCTCAATTTTGAATGTTCTATTTTGAAATCTCAATGTCCAAGATTTAACATTCAATGCTCAACGTTAAATGTCCAATCAGTATTGCTCGATTTCCAATGTCCAATGCTCATTTCGAATGTGAAATTGGTATTGGTAGTTTTCAATGTCCCAATTCCCAATTTTCAGATTTCAGCTTGACGTTCGCTTTTCAATAATCAAGTTTCAATGTTTCTTGTTCAAATTGAAATGTATATATTTAAACATTCACTGCTCAATTCTGGATTTTCAATGTGCTCTATTGAAATCAGGATGCAACGGTCTATGTTTTTCGCTTGCCTACCTTGAAAGGATCGATTTCAATCACAATTTTCACTAAAAAGAAACTCCAGCAGCAGAAGTATTCAAATTAAAAAAAATTGACTCAACGCTGGGAAGACATTTCGGAAAAATATCTCACATTAATACAAAACGGAAATTGCAATTTCCCTTATATCTCCTTTATCTCTTCTATTCCTTCATGTATTTCTTCAATTGATTATCTTACAGAATTCCATGGTGTCCCTTAAATAACACACCAGCCATGGCGTGGCACGTGTGAGCATGCGCCACCAAAAAACCTTTAAATATCTGCCACCTGTCCACGGATTAGCCTAGAACACTCTAATTTTCACTAAGGACAAAACGTTTCAAAACGAAAGTACACCGTGAATCGCTATTAGCGTACATGACGCTAATTGGGGTACCCCTTTTTTTGGGGCAAATTCTCAAATAGAATAAAGTACGCTAAATGTTTCTGAACGTTATTTGAGGTACCCCGCTCAATACGGTTCATAACTGTAATATAGTGCCATTTTAAATAGTGTGGTGTACGGACTGCCATATTTGTACTATTCCGTACATTTTTAAATTTAAAAGTACAGAAAATATAATAATATAAAATTGCGTAAACATTTTCCGGCATACGCAGATGTCAAAAAAACGCGACGTCGTACGATTTGAACAATTTCGTACATCTACATGTTTTAGTGTGGACATATTATGTGCTGAAAATTTTTACAAAGCAGTTTACAAATTAGAGTACATGATAAATTAGTATCATGGTGTACCCGAAAAAACACAATTTACCGTAAAGTACGCTAATTGTTTCATTACGCTATATTTTTTATTACGCTAATAGCGATTCACGGTGTACTATCGTACTGAACTAGCCGTACGATAATTCTAGACGCGAAACGAAAAGACAAATGTGTTCGCGAAACAAACATTGCTAATTTACTACTACTTTATCGAAATCGTGCATGAAAGTACTTTAGCGATACATTACTCTCGTGCAAAATCGAACCGATTCCGCGCGCGTACGATTCTTTCAATGAATCGTAACTTCATCCGAATTTCTCAATATCCAACATACCTTACGTATGGTCAACCGGCGATGACCAATGCAATGCATAGATGTCCTATGCGCATAAAACGCACGGAGTAAACTACAGTACAGTAACAATTAATACGTACAGTGCGCATCAAACGATCTTGAAATTTTTACGAAACTCGTACCTTACTTAGAATTCGTACAGGTTTCGTACAATTTCTTACAGTGTCCGTGTATGTCAGTGCATTTTAGGGTTATTTAGGGGTTTTAGGGGATTTTATGTTTTTTAGGGTACACTTAGTACATTCCGTATATTTTATTACAATTGTTTTAGATTTTTCTTACATTTACTTACAGTATCCGTATTTTTACGTACCTTGTACGGTTATTTATTTTACATTTTTTCGGGTACGCTGTTTACATTTCAGATATTCAGCACAGACGCGAATTTATTGACATTTTGCTGTATTTCCATGTGTTTAAGGGTTATTAAGGAATTTAGGGTTTTACGTTCCTGAAGCTCTCTGCAACAGTCTTAGATTTGTTGTCTTTTACGTTACCGTACGTTTTGTATATCTCCGTACATTTTGAGATTTTATAAGTTTTTTTGGGTCACGCTTTTCGTACATTGTTGTACAGTCCGTACAGAAAAAAGTACGAAATTTACTAAAACTATATAATAAGCGAATACTACGTAGTTTTCGGAAAAAATCGAAATCCGTACGAATTGGACAACTAGGATGCAATGTTAAATTTTCAAGGTTCACTGTTCCATTTTCAGTGAACATTATCAGTTTTACCTGTCAACAGATTACAAAGAGCACCCAATGTTTTATGAATGTTCGGTTTCTAAATTTCAATATCAAATATTTTTCCATCGTATTGTGCAAAACCGCAAGTACCCACAAACATAAAGAATATTTGTATGGTTATGCACACTAGTGATGACAGTTATATCAGCAAGCACTGATGATTTCCCAATGAAACCCACAACCAAAAAACTCAATAATATCTTTTACTTGCTCTTTCATTAGATTTTCCTCGGAATTGGTGATAAAGATCTTGTCCTGGTCGTCATGCCTCATTTTGAGATTTTTTTTTGTGAAACGGATGATATGAAATGAACTCATGTAACACGTTGCTCCAGAATTTACACAATGGACTCACATCACTTCTGGCACTCGCAACAAACTTATAAAGATAGGCGACATGGCCCTCAATTTGGAAAATGTTGTTCACCTCACAAATTTGGCGAATAACCAGCAGAAGTACGCCTTTTATAATACATCAATTATATGCTGCTATAATGGAATCTGGACGACTGATGTCTTGAGCCCAATTGCAATTTTTTGTAACAATTGCCAAACTGGGTGTAAATGGATATCGAGGTCATGTGCAAAATGTCCATTCTTCAAAGTTTTTGTCGTTTGTTGAACTTTTTTTATCAACGAGCCTCCTTATTTGTTTTTTTGTAATTAACATTTTTTTGTTTTATAATGTTAAACTACACCGCGAATCGTAATTAGAGTAAAGAAAAAGTTAGGGTAAAAAAAGAGAAAAAAATAATTAGAGTTATGAGCTCTAATTTGTGTGATAGAAATTTTCAAAAAAGAATTTACTCTAATTTATTTAAGTATTCTAATTTGACGCGCTGAATATCTCTACTGTAAATTAGGTGTAAATTAGGCATTCGTACGGAATCTGACAAAACGTACAGTTTATCGTCACTATGACGTTTGCACTACGCGGTTTGTTAAAACGCAGTTACATGATAACGGCCTGTATTAAGTCATTATTTGTACTTTTTTACTTATTAAAGTACAATTTTGCACGGCCAGACACCGACCGTACGCCACACTATTTAAAACGGCACTGTATTAGAGTTCTTAACGCTCATTCAAAAAGTACCTTAAATAGTATAATGAAAATTTTAGAATCATTTACTCTGTTTAACGTGATAGAGTCAAAATTTAGGGCGACCAAATTAGCGTCATTTACTCTAATTACGATTCGCGGTGTAGATGTTGACTTCCCTTCCTAGTTGGTGAAAAGTATCATTGACTATTGAACCATCAAAATTGCTCATCATAGCATAACCTAGTTTGCTGGCTCAACTGTCCACATTATGTATTCTGTGAGAAATGCTCTATATAGATTGTCATTATTATGGGAAGAAGCAATAATCCTATCAGTTGACATACGCTGCAGATATTTTGCTAAACATACTTGAGGACATGATTCCTGTGATTTCAACGTTCTTCTCCTGGAATAAGAGTAAGGACTGCAATTATTGGATTGGTTTGAAATGCGACAACAGCGGAAATGTCATTGAACTGTAAGTTAGAAAGTAGTAGCTTAAAGGAAATGCGGAAGTTTTCTAGGTTTTTAAGATGGTCTTTTCACAGTCTAACTTCAGCTGGACCGTGATCTTCTGGGTTAAATCTAATGCATGAGCTCTTGCATACCAGGGACACAAGTTTTTCATTAAAAGTGAACTTTGATATGTGTCCACTTATGCTCGATTTTGATGCTTTTTCAGATATGCAGCATGCAATTTTTTTTTCTTGTCACAAGTTTATGGTGAGGGGCAAGAGAAAACATGATTTTATCTGATGCATGTGTGTCAAATGTGGGAATTTCGTTCTCAGTGATATAACCTACTTACAAACGATTCACTTCTTTCGCCATGGCAGGGTTATGAGCACGGAAAACGTGACACATCCGAATGGCACTCTACTGGTTATGAATAGTTACGCAGAGGGTGCCTGGGAGGAAACTGACAATTATAATAATAGGTTGAGGGGGACTATTCGTCCTAGCATCTCTTACCTTACAACTCTGCAGATCCTGTAAGTATTATAGAGAACCGGTTCAAGATTCATTGTTCAAATGTGTGAAAATAATTGGAAACTCTATATGTTGTCACGAAGTACTATTTGTGTACTATATCAGTTTTTTTCAAGTATAATACTCATATAGTATGGGTAAACCATATGTAGCGTTTCTTTGCACATTTGATCTATGCCAAAAAGTAGAATTCATAAAAAGCTGCATGCTATTTAAATCACATGCAACGATTTGACAAAGAAAGGAAGAAACGGTAAAGCTACAGAGCTAGAGAAGAAGCAAAGAATGAGTTATAAGCCGAGCAATTTCAGCAAGACTGGCTTACAAACCGAGAAAGGTTGCACACCATCAGGTATTGCAGTTTTATGGCGTTTTTGGAGTGTTCTAAAATGTAAACTAAAAGGTTATTATTTTTTTGTCTATTTTTTTGTCTATTCGAAGTTTATTGCCTGGAGCTTTTTGCCTACCTTCTGCTAGACAAATTGAGTAAGCTTTTCACATATGGTCATAGTTTTTGTGCGAAAATTCGTGGAAACTCTATATGTGGTTATCCATACTATTATGAGTATTAAACGTGAGAAAACCATACAATACGCTAAAGAGTACAGGGTAATCAAATATAATGTTTCCACGTTTTTTCGCCTTCTCAACTATGCTTGTGGTAACTTCCTACAGTTGTGCATCCATAAAAAATTTAGGAGTCTATAATGAAGATGAAAGTACACTGCCAATCATCATCAGTGTCAAAGATTTTTCCGGCACTCCAACGTTTTTAACGTTTAATGTTTAAACCATTGGATTATATTTTGAAGGGGGCAATTAAAAGGTGACAGTCTCACCTCCAGATCAAAAATTCTCAATGAAAATCGGAAAAAATTGTGATAAGTAATAAAAGTTTCGACTGGGCGAAAAATGTTTAACACTAGTAGCGATGGGTAGTGTAGTTAGTAGCGTATTTGGCGATCCAGTATGCTGTATGAGACTGCAAAAGACTGTGATAGTGAAGAAACAGGATATCTAGGCCTTTAGGGGATGTAATTAAACGAGAGGGTACAATTATCGGCTCGATTCATTAAAGTTTGCGTCAACATTCACAACTTGAGAGTACCCCTATAGACCCTGTAGCTATCGATTTCATCAATCAAATAAGTCTCACGCAGTCTTGCAGTCAGATTCTGGCCTCAGAACGAAAAAATACCTGTTTTGTTTCCTGCTGTTTTTTGTCTCTTGAGATTGCGACGATATCGCTTGACTGAAATTGAAAAACTTCAAAGTGCTCTTTTGGCAGGCAATTCTCATTCACCTGTAACTTTTGTTTAAGGTTTATAGACACATGTAACCAACTGCAGGACTAGTCTGTATCTTCTACTTTGTTTGTTCAGTTTCAGCTTAGTGGGTGTCCGTATGAAAAACTCTGTTGTCTTCTAGCATTGTCTTCTCCCAGGTTTACGTGTTCTTTTCAACTCATCCGTCTCGCACTCGCACTTTCCAACGCCGGTCCTAAAACCCTTAGAAAACCCAAATTTCCTCATAGACAGTTTCGTTACTGCTAAGTGTGGTTTCGGATTGTCAGCCCCTTACTTTGATTTGGTTTTGCTGTTTGTTGAACTACGAGTTATCTTGAAACAATGCAGATATAGTCCTAAATTTTTTGGCGGTTATAGATGACAAGAGACTATGTGGCTGTCATCTTTTGCAGTGTGTTGAGTGGGGAAAGTTTCACAGGGCCCATACCATCAACAATCGGAAATCTGACAAACCTGAGGATTCTGTATGTCTTCGTACTTCTCTTTTAAAACTTGATGCTTTCTTTTGTTTTCCATAGTGTTGTTTTGGATGATGTTAAGTCTGGTTCAGAATTTCAATCTCTTCATTATTAAGGCAAACAAACTTTCGCGGAATTTTTGTAAATCGTGTTGCTGGTATATTATGTGAAAGTAAATCTCTCGTTTTAGTTCAACTTGCTTGAATTTATTTTCGTGAAAGGCTGGTATTGTTTTGACCCTTGTGGTGATGACAGTGTCCTTGGCCAGAATCAGTTAAGCGGATCTATTCCAGAAAGCATTGGAAATTTGACGCAATTACTTTATTTGTAAGTGTCATAGAACTGTTCTTTTCTTTTGGCATTTGCGTATTGTCATACAATTGTTCTGTAATCTGATTTGAAACTGAACATTCCCTTGTTAGCCAATTTCGCATGTGCTAAAAATATCCACAGATAACAATGAGAAACGCCAAAGGTACCCAATTGCTACGCCAATAGCGTTTGTAAAGCACATTCTGATGTTGATGAAAGAATTTGATATGTCACTTTCCAAACTTGAAATAAGAAACGCAAACCTAAAAAAAGTAATTGACGGACATGGTTTGAACTAACATAACAAAAGTTATTCTTCATTAATTATGGAAATTAGGATGCCAATCTCCATCATAGGGATTTGTTAAGTGATAAAGTAGTTATGTTTTTTTCTGCTATTACTTTTCTCGAGTACATGCAGGGTTCTCAATTATTTGTAGGAAGCCCCGAGGTTTCTTACGGTTTCTTAATATGTCTTTAGTTTTCTGTTAATACTCTCAAGATGTATACTTTAAGCTGCTTCATGGGAAAAGCCTTAGAAAATGGTGGTTCAAAATTAGGGTTATGATGCATATCAGCAGTTGCAGAAATGCATTGCCAAAGTAAGTATGTATATATTTCATTCCAGTCAGTTTAGGGGGCTAAAAGAAGGATTACTTCTATGTCTATTTCAGACGATTGGTTTAAAGTTCTGAGGAGATCCCAGGGGCAGCATTGATAGTAAAGTAGAATGGAGGAGCACCATAAATACAATTCAATGAAAGATTTTTACACTAGCTACTAGTCTCGTTTTGGGATCATCTTTTTAAGATTGGTTGTGCATAGTATCTATACAAAAGGATCAACTTCTATTAAAATTCTATACTTTACATTATATCTTAATATGTAGATTGTGCCTCAACTCTGTGTAATCTGATGCTAGATTTACATAGCTTAAACCTCGCCTATCATTACTTTACTGTTCTAAATTGTTCCCACATTACTCCACATATAATAAACTTCATAAACATTACACCTATGGTATAAAGTGTCATAACATAGTTTAGTCTGATTCATTTGTTCCAAAAGATTTAACGGTGGATATTTGTGAATCCCTGGGGAGATGGACAGGGACCTTGGGGATAATGGAAACAGGGACTTTGGGAATACTGGACTAACCGGGTCTATTCAAAAAGCAATTGGAAATTTGACTCAGTTAACATATTTGTGAGTGTCATGGTGGCCATCCCTTGTCTCAAAGTCCTATATGTCAAATTTCTTTACATAAATAGTACCTACAATCGTTAACTGTGGGGTGTAACAGAACAGGGGTTGTGCAAGCTAGCTGTAGCGTTAAAAATAAATGTTCATGTTGTCCGAGTATCTATTCGCATTAATATCTTGAAAATTCTTCATCGCATACTTGTGAACTTGTGGGATGGGCAGGAACGTTAGCTCTAATTCTCTTAAAGGCCAGATTCCAGAATTTCTCGGAAGTATGGGGCAATTGACACATTTGTAAGTATTTTCTTGTTTTTTGTTTTGTCCTTTCAATGCCTTATCTTCTGCATGCAGCACGATTCAAGTCATATTTGACCTTCCATGTGTTGACTTTATATTGAAATGGTCAAATCCTTTCTTGTGTGCCCCAAATGCTTTGCCAAACTATTGCCGATATCATGTTCTAACCTAGAATAATGGGACACGTTTTGAAACAATATTAAAAAAAATGTAAAAATTAAAATTGTGTGGATGTTATGAGCAGTTGTAGGTGGACAATTTTGGCCAAGATATGCCCCGGGAAAACCGTTCGATGGCCAGAAAATATAAGTCCAAATCGAATATTTTTTTTTGGTTATTGGGCTTGCGATAGATAAATAGGAAAATATCCTGCCTCTGAACTCTTTTTGGTCTTCTCTGCATAAATTTTTTAATATAAGAAAAACTTGCATTTTTGACAGTTTTCTGTACAAGTCTCTGTATATTTCTTTAAATGTAAATCTAGTTTAATAATTCTTCTAAACTTATTTCTGGCGCAAACCAGATTCTTGTAACTTCCATTGAAATACTATTTGGTAATTTTCAACAGTATTTGCTAAATTTTAATCGGCATTATAGGTTAAGTAATGATGAGACAGATGATCATATATGCTTCCCCCCCAGGGGGTGAATTACACAGGCACCCTATATTAGGTGCAACCCCAAATGTACCTAGTGGCCAATACTTTCTAGTGTTAGCATCCCTAAGTAAAAAAATATGTTTTTATCATGGAACATTTAAACGGAATGAACGATTAAGAAATTTTGAATAGAAAACTATAAACAAGCTCATGTAATCCTCAAAGCTACTTGAGCATTCACACTCTTGATTTGTAAGAGAAACAACTATATGGAAAGATGGTATGTTTGTCCTCGGTAAATTCTGCGATTCGTCCTCTATCTTAACTGGTTGTGCAGCTCAGGTTCAAAAGTGTGAAGAAATTTGACAGTTTTATTTACTTTGTTAGGATTTCTCAAATTTTGAAAGATTGCATGTTGTTTCTTTACTGTGGAAATGGCTAATGGGCAGGGATTTAGGCAACAATTTACTAAGCGGCCCTATTCCAAAAAGTATTGGAAATTTGACGCAGTTGATATATTTGTGAGTGCACATATTCTGCCTATTAGGTGAATCTTCGAACCATCTGCATGTAACATAGTGTTTTTCTACCTCAGCTTATGTAAAGTGCCGCACGATCGTTAGTTTCATGTTCCTCTGCCCATAACACACGTAATAACATGTTAATAGTGTACCACACCTGTTATGCTGGTCATTGTATGAAACCTGTGACTGTTTACAGAGATCATTTCTTCACGGAAATTCGTGTCAATTGTAGAATGCTGCAGCCGAAAAATCTATATCCCAAACCATAACTAGAGATGTTTGCCTCATAAAAAATATCTACGTTTGCACTATGTGAAAACCTTTGCATTTATGTCCCATTGAATTATTTTGATCGTACAAATATTAATAGATTAGAAGTACAATTGCTAGAATAGGGATGTCCGGGCTACAGATAATCTTTCCCTATGCTCGATAGTTTTGCAACGCTCGGTGGGAGAAACAGCCATGATTAGTGAATGCTAGAATTATAATCTTGATTTCTTCGATGTACAGAATTATTACGGTTGTTTCATGAGATTTCTTTCTCATCATTGTCCTCACAACAATGTTGCGTCGCGAGTGTTTTTGATAATTTATTAATGTAATAACCCAGGTTGTTAAGGCTCACTGAAAAGGAGGACTCTTTAATACTGTAATGAAGCATAAGGCAGATAAAAAACGGGACTATCGGTCTTAACAGAATAAAGCTTAGAGAACAACAATGTTCAAAACACATCTATAAGCCCTCACAGCTTCATTACCACTTGTATGAGTGGATGTGAGCACCAAAAGATCTTAATGGATTTTTTGCCGAACATTTGCTTGCTTTGCTTCATTTTAAGGAGTTTCCTAGTTGGTTGCTTTGCACATTTCAGCGATTTGCATAACAATCAGTACTTTGATAACGGTGATCTAAAGACATCACTGGACGGGACGATACCTGCGGAACTCGGCAATCTGATCAACCTAGAGTACTTGTATGGCTCTCAATCCTAATCTTGTCTATTGGTATTCTGAATCGCCATGTGACAGTTGAATTGATGCCTACTTGTTTCTAGAACTATGTCCCTATCAGTTTATGCTAAGTTTTAGGAGTATACTACGGCCAGTACAGCTGACTTGTCATGAAGAGCGCCAATCACATGGGACTGGTTTGTTCTTTGCAGAAGCCTTTTCCAAAACAACTTTACAGGACCGCCTCCTTCTTTGAAAAATCTCTCCAAACTTGTGTACTTGTGCGTAAGCCACGCTCTTCTTGAAATCACTCGTTGCTAGATGGTTTCATTTGCCGAACAAATATTGATTTTGATACCCTGAATAGAATTTGCATTCCGCAAAATTCATTATGTATTCCGAAAAGCCTTTTGTTCTATGAATTGTCAAATATTTGTCTTGAATGTAACGTGAGTCAAGGTGATCTTATTAGACAATATTGGGGAATCACATCAATGTACGATAAAAAATGTGGCAGCAAAAAGCATTGTTCACTGTTGGTGCTCAATCAAGTTGTTTTGAAGTATTTGCTGTTTTTTTATCTTTTTAACCTCGTGATTAAATTGTCTACAGTAGACCCCCTGAAGTGTTTTGGGTTTGTTTGTTGTTTTGTGTTGTGAACCTCTTTTCAGAAATTTGAGAGAAAATAAACTGGATGGGTCGATAAGCTTTCTTGGTGACTTTTTGAATCTTCAGTATTTGTAAGGCCTCTAACAACCTTCGAGATTTTAAAGAAGGAGAATGGCCAAAGTAAAATGTTGTCGTTGAGTATTTCTTTAATTTCTAATTTTCATTCTCACTTATTGGACACTCGTCATCTATTACATAAATCGCTTTACCAACGATTTTTATGCCGTATCATTTAGTTTTCAACAATGCAATAATACAATTTCAACCATCATATTTGTTTTCCCATAAGATTAAAACGTTGTTTTAAAGTTATTGACTCTTTTGCATCCATTCCGACTTTATCACATGTAGGATGTCCTAAAGGGCCTAGCCCTACCTTAAGTGGGATAAATCTTGGTCTTTTTCCAGGGACTTGAGTAAAAACAATTTTACACGTGGAGAATTTCCAACAGTAATTGGGAAGTACACAAACTTAAGAACATTGTGAGTTCTTTCGGCCACATGATGTTCGGAATGGAAAAGATGTAACTAGAACCTATAGGAACTTCTGCAATAACTTCATAAGTGAGCTTGAGAGAAATTCTAAAAGGGTATTCAAACGTAGGTTTTGGAATCTAGGTTCGAATATAAGTGAAAATGTTTGGTGTGATGTATCTCGTTGTTACGCCTGACGACATAAAAATAAATAGGATAGCTTATTGATTTTTTCTTTGTTGAAGCCATAATTCCACTAACATTTGGTGAAAATTTGGGATTTTTAAATGCTTGAATATTTGACATAACATCGACTATTCGGCAAATTCACTTTCTTTTTCTAAGTTTAAATCAAACGTACCAAGATTTGGCGGTCGTATAAAATACTGATGGCTAGGTGTGAAAAAATGACGTTTCGGTTAGTGTTGTATGTTGCATTTAAAAGGTTTGTTGTTTGACGTAAATTGGCCATTCGAACGTTGTTTCAACATTCTAGGTGATTTGTTTATGCTTATCCTGTATTAACTCGAGACGAGACTATTAGCCTCAAAACCTTGCCGACGAAGAGCTTTAGTCAGGAAATCAAGTGCTAAAGAGGACCAAGTGCTAAAGAGGACCTAGCAGAAACGGGGAAAAACAAGGATACTATTATGTGTGAAGTGGAATTCAATGTCACTTTGTTTTGTTTGGCGATAAACCTGATTGCGGATAAGCGTAAATACGCCTCGTGAATTACTTTTCGGATTCGGAATGGATTTGAGTTTGGATGTTTGGAGAAGATTGCAAAGGCCAAATGGCTTTTTTGCTTTGCTCTTTCAAGTTGAACTAGGTTTCCTCCAAGGTGCACAACACCTTTGTGATGCAAGAAATGAAAAGCGCAATGGTGGCAGGCATCGAAAAAACAACCAAAACCTCTTCTTATAATTGTTTGATTTTTAGACTCTTCCTTGGGCGGAGAAGAAAAAATGGTGAAAGTTGGAAGGCAAGGTAAAGCAGCAAAAATTAGGTTTCTTTCCCAGTTGATGGATCTTTGGAGAAGAACAGAAAATAACAATTTTGCTTAAACAATTTTAATTGTGTCTTTGTTAGATGTTTTGTAACATCATCTCCGGTGGCGGCTATGCGTTCGACCGCTGTGCTCTTGTAGTCAACCTATGTGTTCGAGACAGCAACAAAAAAAACGACTAAGAGAAAAGTTCGTCGTCAAAAGAGAAGCATAAGAAACATAATCTAGAGGTGCATAAATAGGTGTTGAGGTTGTCGCCCTAATTACTATGAAAGTTACCTCTGAGACAAGAAAGAGAGGAACGTAAAGAGGTGATCATGGAAAAAGCAGAGAGAAAGATGTTTCGTTCCCTCTTCATACTTCAGAACATGTTTGGTTGTTGTAAGGTCAAGAGAGGCAAGCTTGTGCACTTACTTACTGAGTTGAAAGACAACTATGGCAAGGGCTAGACCCGTGGCTTTCTTGATGTACATCAAAATACCCACAATGGAATGATTCTTATGGTGTAAGACCTCTTCTATATACTCATCAATCTGAGATACTAGTTTTGCATTAGCATCTAAAAGAGTTGTGGTAGTCTCCCAATTTTGCATCTACATTTTTAATGTATTTTATGTATATTTTTTGATATGAATGAAGTATGACTACTTCAATCAAGTAAAACGCAAATACCTTAGCAAAATTAGAGTTCGACGTAAGTTTGTCATGGAAAAGAGCCAATGCGTAGACTTAACATCATTAACAATTGATTGACCAGTACCAACAAATACAAGTCTTTCCCGTTGGTTGCAATGATGGGATGGGTTGAGCCATGTGGAATCCGAAGTCAAAATTGATTTTTGTGAAGGCGGCGGCCAATATGACGTCTTCCAACTTATGATTCCAAAATTGAGGAGCTTGATTGAGACTGGCCAAAAAAGTACGCAACCGACAAATGAAATTTTCCTCTTTTAGTTTGATGTACTACTTTGGGTGCTTTGCATATATTTTCTTGTGGAGATTTGCACACATTTATGTCGTTTGTTTGCCGAGTTGGTAAATCTCCAAACCAGTACTTGTTTGCCGAAGACAAACGACTATAATTGGACGTAGATTTTGCCACGACTAACATATTTATACGTGAATCAATTGCAAAGACATTTTCCGTTAAAAATGTTTTGGCCACAAGGTGCGCATTTTTTAAAAATGGGACCATCTAAGCTGTTCTAAAACACCCATTTTGATCCAATAACTTTGATTTGCGAGTAGTTGCCAAAGCGTTTAGATGTGAAAAGATTTTGTGTGTTATATCCAAAGTCAATAGCGTGGCCCCAATTGGAAAAATTTGGACTACAAAGTGTTAATATCATTTTGGATTTTTTAGGAGCTTTAAGCTTTACGGATCATTAATTCTACCAATTTTGGCAAATGCATGCGTTGAAATGCGCTTCAACGTTATACGAGGTGCACGGACTCATGAGCATTTGGTTCTTAAGTGTCAACGATTGGTTTTTAAGTGAAGGGTATGGAAGAACATGAAGAGGCCACTAGGTCCAATAATTTCGGAATATGGGAGTTCGAAGACAAACCCAAGTGGAAGACGAAGATTACAAAAAAAAAATAGGTGGCAAAAAAAAAAAAGATTGATGAAGGTCAATTGAAGAAATATAGTGTGGAAAAGAGAAACCATTGTAAAAATGACAACGAGACAGGTGATTGGTATATTTTAGGGAATGGATTAACAACAGAAGCATAGGGGAGGGTGTCACTTATGTTGAACATAGAAGGAAAAAGCGTGAAAAGGGTCTTGGAAGATGTGTTGCATGTCCCAACTTTTAAAAGGAATTTATTCTCTACGTCAGTGGTAGAACAAAAAGGTTTTAAAACTATATCTGAGAATGAGAAGAAAACAGTGAGTAAGAATGGGGAAATAGCTGCAAAGGGATTTGTTGAATTAGAAGCGTAGAAGATGGTGAAGTAACATGGGAAATTTCCAAGAAATAATTATAGGGGACAATGTTGTGCTGCAAAGTCACTGTAAAAGTTGAGATTCACGTGGCCTCTAAGATCAATGAGACAATCCGTGACCATTTAAATTTGGTTTGCTTTAGATTCTTTTGCATTATCAATTAAAATGCATAGAAGTGTTTGTAAACCACATTTTTCAATAGCCAAGATCCTTAAACATGTGCGGAACGGTGGATTGGGGAGAGATTCCTTGTGCAAGTAGTTTATTGGAGAATTCGTCGGAAAAGTATCCGCCTCCAATTCCGGTTCTAAATGCATGTATGTTTATGGTCTATTTTCACAAAGAGTCTTCGATGTTTGGAAAGAGTGGAAAACTTTAATCTTTTCATTTTAAGTAATAAACATGCTAGTGAAAGCATCAGTAAAAGTTAAAAAGTACACGAACCACCAAAAGTAGGAATCTGCGCCGGACGATAAAAAATTGAAGAGATACATTGTATTGAGGAGTCGACAGAAGAAGATGATTTTAGAAAAGGGGGCGGGGCAAATTTGCATCCAACACCATTCAAATGACCAAGCAACTGCTATGGAACAGTTTCTTCATTTTGCAAACTAGAAGCAAAAATGGCATGAGCTCTCGGATCATAGAATTCGAAATACTACAGAAATTTCTTTTCTAAGCAAAGCCACAAAAGGCAAGATTGGCATGAGCTTGTGAATGCTAGTGTTGTAAATTAGACACGAGTATTTTTTTACAGCCAACCTCCACAATTGTTTTACCTTTGTCTAAAATATGACTATCAGTCGAAAAAAATGTGATAATGCGTTTGTGAAGTGTTCGATTGACGGGAAAAAGATTCTTATAGAATCTTGGATCGTAAAAGACTTCCTTGATTAGTGACATCGTCGATTTACCCATTGGATGGATCAATTTTACCTGGCCAATGTGGTTAAGAGTTAGTGCACACCAAGATATATTTTTATTTGACAAGGGAGAGATGACAAATAAGTAAACATTGATAGATCATGAGAGGGGTGATGCAAAGCATCAGTATCAATTATAAAAGCAGGATCATGGTGATTCAAGTAAGCAAATATAATGAGACGAGCCATTAATATTGGAGGATGACGCATTCTTTGCTGTCACTGGATGGAAAAGATGAAATATCACTTAAAGTGGGCTCATTAGATGAAAAAGCTTAAGAGTGGATGAGGGCATTGCGCTTACGCCATATAGCTTGAGAAAACAAGACTTTTGCTGCTTCTGCCTCAACAACACCAGCATAATTCGCAGGAAACTCCTCAGAGTTCTAAATTTAATACCCATAGGTCCTCTCTTTCAAAAAGATGTTCCATGTGATATTTCCAACTGTGAAAATCCTCACCATTAATTTTTTTGACAGTCATTTGCAGTGGAAGAATGAGTAGAAGGCCCATAGGCATCCATGACAAAAATAGAACAAAGACAGATTTTAGACAGATTTTTGGTATTTCGCTGCTTTCGATAAATGTATTTTGAGGAAATACTCCTTGTTATATAGGATTAATTTGCTCGTACAGTGAGCTCTAGAAATGGGGCCAAAATTATGTGCTGGTCAAACAAAGTCTGTTGTACACTATGTACAAAGACGTGAAGAACCTAGGGCTAAATCTTTGTGTACGTGATGAGACATAACCTGTATCCGGTGTACGTAAAAATTAAGGATTAGAGTAGAAGACTAAACAGGAGGGTGGCCATGTACAAATGAGAAAGAGACAAAATGAAAAGTGAAAAAATCACGAAATTGCTTGAAGTCAAAGCAATAATCATAACAAGAAGGTAAAGAGGAAATAAACACTAAGTAAAGATTCCTACAATAATATGCTAAATCATACAAAAATCGGAATAACAATGTCACAATATATCTGATAGAAGCTTTTGCCCACGTCATTGGTTGGCTGATTATATTTTCGTATTTTTTGTAGCAAACTCAATATATGACAGCTTAATTTTGTTTTATTTTTTGATGACCCTAATGCAGGATTTTGAATGAGTATCGTCTCACAGGAGCTTTACCTGAAGCAATTGGCAATTTTACTATGCTGGAAACATTGTAAGAAAATTGTCAAGCACATTGTAAGAAAATTGTAAGCAAAAATACAACTGGTTTTGTTATGTTTGCGTTGAATGCTAGAATTTTGCGGCAGTTATACAATTATCTTTTTCTTGTTACTTTAGTCTATCTGACTTAGTACGCCAATGCAAATGTTGATGCAATATCCAGGGAATTATCAGGAAATGAATTAACTTCATTTCCTTCCGAAGTCAGTTCCCTTACGAATCTTAAAATCTTGTAAGTTTTTTACTTCTACTTTGTTCCACAAATTGTTATATGTTACTGGTAATTTTAGGAAATTCCAAGTTTTAAATTTTAGTTATGATGCAAAAGGTGGGAGCTAATTAGTTGACCTTATTGGTCATTTTATATGACCTTTAAAATATCCTGTTCGTGTAGATATGCAATCTTCTTGTAGGAATGTACCCAAGTTGCAACTTTCATCCGTGTGAACAAAAAATGATGTCGTATTCCTAATTGTGACATTTTTTTGCAAGTTGTAAATTTTGCAGAAACCTAGCAGATAATAAGCTCACTTCAGTTGATTCTTTGGGCGCTTTACAGAACTTGACGGAATTGTGAGTGTCTTCAATTTTCAGACATTTTACATGTATTACCTTTTGTGATTGACCTTCCGTTCCCATGAACCTCATGGTGAGCATATGTTGCTCCATGATCATAGTAAGACCATTATGCAATGGAGATATCTAATTATTGTGTTGTGCGTTGGAAATATCCAATGACTTTCTCCCGTCTCATTTGCCCAAAATGCAGATACATACAAATGAATGGCATAACTGGTGCATTCCCTGATTTTTCTAACTTCCGACAATTAACTATACTGTAAGTTCCCATCCTTGTATTTTTTGCAGCATGCTACCTTGGTTTAAGGAATAAGCAGTTTCTATATTGCTTGTTCCATATAAGCCATACGTAAGAAATACTCCTTTTGGTTTTGTTTAGAGATTTTCTGTATTGTGAAAAGCTCATATCATAGAGTGTACTAAAGATGCAATTGCCATCAAAATTTAAGATGCAATTGCCATTTTACTTTGTTTGACACTATAGTAGAAACTCGACCATTGTTAACATTGTTTAGTAAAACAATCTATTAGCCAAGCATTTTGCAGTTAATTATTCATCCATTGTTATCATTGTTTGGTCAGTGTATACACAACGATATTAACAGAAAGTCAAAATAATTATGATTCATAACTGTGAATATTCAGTTTTGCAGTAAAAAAGTTTAACTGCAAAAAAAGAAAAAAATGTACACACAAAATAAGTGAAGTAAAAATTATAGCATTGCTACCATAGATTGAATCGAGTCCATTCCTGTTGTTTTCATTTTAAACTACACGAAAATTGCTTAGATTGGGGTTTTTCACAGTTTTTTAAATTTATAGCAGAAAAAATTACAAAAAAAAAAAAATTCTCATAAACTTTTTAAGTCGACGGTTAAGATCATTTTTTTTTTTGCAAACTATTTTTACATTTGCATGTGACAGTCCATTTTTGTGTGCTTGTTTATTATCGATACGTTCCCCACTGGAAGTGGAATTGTGGAATTGTGCCCCTGGGGGGAGGGGAAAAAGAATGGGGAATGTTGGGTGATGTCAAATTTATCCTAGTGAGGGAGAAGTGAGACGGGTGAGCCATAGGTTAGCAAAAAAAGGACGCATGAGTTCTCGACCTGCTGTGTTTTCTCCTTCTCCCCATCCTTTTCACTCTGTTTTACTTTCCCCTTTCAGGATGCCGTATATTAGAGGATACGGGAAAAATGTTGTTTTTTGTAATATTTGGTCATTGGGAGTGTTTATGACGATTAGAATAAAATGCGTTATTTCTACACAAGATTACAATAGTGATTACATAGGCATACTTGGAACATATATTTAGTTTGTTTAAATCATTTTTTATTTTGTTGGAAATATACCTCAATCTTCAAAAAATGAGGTGTTTTCCTGGAAAACCACCCGACAAAGGTCAGTTTAACCAGTTTCTAGGACCAAAACTAGTTTTACAAAAGCAATGTGATGCCATCAAGTCGAGCAAACCCCAACACTACCAGCGTTTGCTGGGATACAAGTTTCTTAGAGCTCGTTTTAACTCATTCATTTCTAGTGGTTTTGGACAATTTGGATTTATAACTGAAACTTCTGACAAAAATCGGATCTGAACAAACACATGTTCAGAAAAATACACTTGCAAAAATATGATTGGTTGACTCTCCTTCAAAAATTTGTATTTGTCGTTTGATGTTTCATAAACATATCGGGGAAAACTGTAAAAGAAGAATAAATGTCCACAAACAATACACACATAAATATATGTTTATGTATATAAACAACTTTGACATTGGATAAAATCCATAGAGTAATGATTTGTTGAATAATATCTGCAAATTTCTGCATAGTTCTTCAGCCATCAAGTGTTCACTCTTGCTTTTTGTATGATACAATTTTATTTGCTCATTTTACAAGACTCGAATCTTCTTGAGCAACATGCAGGTATGCAGGCAGTAACTTCTTTACTGGGGGCATTCCTTCCGTCATTTCAAAATGGACCAAATTGTTAAACTTGTGAGTGTAGTTGTCAATCTTCAACCCTTGTTGCCATTTGTTCAAAGTACAATTGTGACTTGACTTATAATAACTAAAAGCCTATAAAGTATGTTCAAAACTGAAATGATTGCCAGTTTTGCCCTAATTACTTTTCAAAGAAAATCCACGTGCAGGTTTTCGAGTCAATTTCCAGATTCCCAATGAACGTTTTTTTGTCGAATGTAATTGTGCACTTATTGTAAAAATAATTTCATGATCTCATGGCTGTCCAAATTTTTGCAACACAGACAGTTCATATCCGAGAACAAGTGCAACTTTACACGTTGATTAACGAAATCGCTTCCAAATCCTTGTAACGACTGGTACAGCAGCGATGCTAAAAAGTTTGTTTAAGTTTGTTTAGTCTGTTTCTAACATGAAGCATTGTTTTTTCTCCTTCTGGCGAGTGATCGATAAATTTAGAAACCTCATTCCAAATAAATGGTTGTAAAAATATAGATTTTATCGCTTGACGCTAAAGAGTTGACCCTTAGCGGGGGAAAGCTGACCACCAATGACCAACGAACCATTTTGTCTTCTTCTACCCTATCTATCTTTATTTCTCAACCCCTTTTCCATTCTCCCTCCATTCCTTCCTCCCTTCCTCCCTCCCTCCCTCCCTCCCTCCCTCCCTCCCTCCCTTCCCCTTCCCCAACTCTCACCAACCCTTTCTCTCTCTCTCTCTCCCTATATTCTTTCATCCATCTCCCCCCCTCCCCCTCATCCCTTGTTCCCACCCTCTCCCTCTCCCAACATACCCCCCTCCCCTCCCGTTCTCCATCCCACCCTCCCTCCTCGTTTTCGTCCCTCCTCGCCTTCCTCCCTCCTTTCCTCCCTCCCTCCCACCCTCCCTCCCTACCTCTCAACTCCCTTCATTCCACTCTCTCTTACTCTCTTCTCCCCCTCTCTCTTGCGCCCTTCATCTCTCTTTCTCTCTCCCTCTCCTTTTCACACTCTCCCCTCTATATCTATCCCTCTCCCTCTTTTTCTGTTTACCGCTCTCCTTCTCTCCCTCCCCCCTCCTTTCCTCCCTCCCTCCTCCCTCCATCTCTACCTCTCTCCCTCTATCTCTCTCACTCTCTCTCACTCTCTCTCCTTCTCCTTTTTATTTTCCCCCCTCTCTTTTCTCTCCCTTCTTCCTTTCCTCTCTCTATCTCTCTCTGTCTCTCCCCCTACTCTCTCTCTCGCCCATCCTCGTTACCTCCCTTCCCTTTTTCCCTCCCTCCCTCCTCTCCTTACCTTCCTCATCTCTCTCCCATCTATCTCTGTCCTCTCTCTCTTTCTCTCTCACCCACTTCTCCTCCCCTCTCACAACGTCTTACTCCTTTTTTCCATCTCTCTCTCTCTCTCCTCTATTTCCCACTTTGCCTCTCTCTCGTTCTCCTCTCTCTTCTCTCTCTTTCTCCTTTGCTCCCTCTTTCTTTTTAATTCCTTTTTCCCCTTTTGTAATTTTATCTCTTCCTCTCTCTCCTATCCTCTCCCTCTCCATCTCCATCTCCCTCTCCCCCTCTCCCTCTCCCTCTTCCCCTCCCTCTCCTCTCCCTCTTCCCCTCCCTCTTCCTCTCCCTCTTCCTCTCCCTCTCACTCTCATTCTTCCTCCCCTTGTCCCTCTAACTCTACCCCTCCCCTTTTCCCTCTCCCCACTCTTGCTACCCCTCGCTCTCCCTCTCACCCTCCCTCCCTCTTCCACTCCCTCTACCGCTCCCTCTCTCTCCTCCCCCATCTCCTTTCCTCCCTTCCCTCTCTGATTTCTTTATTTACGCGTACGAATGTTGGAAATTGTAGAATCCCATTCCCATATTTGTCACTAAATTCACAGAGTTTGACGTTTTTAATTCTTATAATTAAATAGTAGAAAGCACTTGCTTATGCATTTCATTTTTCGGACCTACTGTAAAACATCGTTGTTTTCTAAAAGATATGGGTTCGGAAAACTCTGTACAACATATGATAGAAATCTCCCGTTCTCAACTTTTTACACTTGTACAATTCCCCACTCTAACATACAATCAATATCAATTGAACCATTGATCAAATTCTATGATATGGTGCAAATGTGATGCGTCATTTTGGTCTTCAACAGTACTAAACCCTAAAATTGACGCGAATATATTTGTTTTCTAGAAGATATGGGCTTGAAAAACTCTGTACAACATTTGATAGAAACATGCTTTTTCCTGCTCCCAACTTTTTACACTTGTGTTTGATCGCCACTCTAACGTACAATCAATATCAATTGAACTATTGATCAAATTCTATGACACAGTGCAAATGTGTTGCGTCATTTTGGTTTGCAACAGTACTGAACCCTAAATTTGACGTGAATATTTCCCAAGTGTACAGGAATGCTGAATGAGCGCCCCAAATACTTCTTGCAAGACCGTTAATTCCAAAACACCGATGACTATCGTTATAAATAAGTCCATTTTTCTGAAAAAAAAAATTGAAATCTTTTGCAAAAGTTTGTTGGATTGTTTTCTATCAACATACAAAAGAGATGATTTTCTCCACAAAAACTGACTGAAAACGATTAATCTGGGTTAAATATCTAAAATATAGGCACAAAACGTCAAATTTTGTGATAAAAAACTTTGACTTTTAGATACCCAAAAATATCGCTATGCGACTTGATCTTACAAATTTGTATTTTATTGAATTTAAAATTCTTTAAAATCTAGTTGCAACTACAACTGTGTGGCAAATTTGAATAAATGTGTGGCAAATTTGAATAAATGTGTGGCAAATTTGTAGAATAAATGGTTTTTGTGACAGTCTCATGTTTAAGCTCCTTAACTTTGACAATTCTTACAATTTTTTTTTCCGTTTTTATTTTGAATGCTAACAATGTTTTCTTTTCGTAATTTACGGTTTCCCTTAAAACTGGTTTTCTCCCTAACATATCAGGTTCAGATTTTCCCCGTAAAAGCCTTTCCCCGTAAAAGCCAGTGCAGCTATATGCGTTAGGAAATGAACTTAATTTTCAAAAGATTCCAGCTCTAGTGTTCATGGATCGTTATTCACTTTGTAATGGGGAATCGCTGATGTTCACATGTTCTATTTTCAGAGTAACATTTGAAGTTCTTAATTTTTCTCTCCATCTCATAGAATTGGTTCGTTTTACGTCAATAACTATGCTCGGTAAGGATACAACAACTTCAATTATATTGAATATCTAAAACTATATGGACAGTAAATTCCTCCAGCTATCTTGTCAAAAAACCAATAAAACCAGCAAATATGTTGAGAATAACGCCAATTATACCTTCAATTAGATTTGATTGTAAAGCGAGTGAAAATTGCAATTACATTGACAATAAAACTTGGTTACTTTGGATACTTTTGTCATTGTCGCAGGGACTTGTCTGGTAATACTTTGGTGGTCAGTTTCCAAAAGATATTACCAATCTTACCAAACTTGATACTTTGTGAGTGCCCTTTCTCCTTTTATAAGTGTAACCAAGCATCGCTATTCCAAAAATAAGTTGTGACATTAATTACTTCTCATTTGTTGATACTCTTGTGCAAAATGAAGGCCACATTGCAATTGTATGCATTACATTACTTGAATGCATCCTCGTTATGAGGTAATAAGTCTACGCAGTGTACTTCTCTGGGTGGGTACATCATGAGGTCCAACATGATGATGAACAATTCACGTCGTGAAGTAACCCTCAACTTGAATGAAATGTTGAATATGGGACCGCTCAAAATTGTATGAAGGCGATTTTTTTTATCCTAAACAGGCGTTTATGTTTGGGCACAGGGTTTTTGCGGAATGTGGCTTAGAAGGATCAATACCTTCGGAGATAGTGAATATGGCATCATTGTCATCGCTGTGAGCTTACATCCATGAAATCTTGTTTATGTCTAAAAGTGACTTCCCAACTCAATGGACTTTTGTTCATGTGGAAAAGGAATCTCCAGCGCCCATGCAAAATTATTCATTTGTCAAAAGAATCTCCTTCCCTCATAAAATTTTGTTCATGTGAAAATGGAACCTTTTATCTCCATTGATTTTTTTTTTGTGTATGAAGCCTCCAATCAGACTTCCTAACACTACCTATCACCTCAGCCTCCCACCTCCCTCCTCCCTCCTCCCTCCTCCCACCTCTCTTCCCACCACCTCTCTCTTTTGACTTCCTATCTCCTCTTGGTTTACGAGTAATGAAACTCCTACCACACCTCCTACCACCTTCATCCACATCTCCCCTTCTCCTACCTCCTTTACACCACTTCCCTCTTCCCACTTTTTAACTCTTCCTCGTTTTGTATGGACTTGACAGTATAATAACACAAGTTTCAATAAGCTGCCTTGCATTTGTTGGAGTTGTGGAGGGTCATTTCAAGGAGAGATAAATTTTGGTGTCTTGGTCCATTAAACCTTCAATTCAACGAGGAGACAAATTTTTGAAGATTAAAAAAAAATTGAAAGTTATTTGACTACGATTAAGCCCCTTTGTTTAAAATACCGTTCATGAGCACACATCTGACTAACTCTGAATGCGTTGCTGTTGTTTCTTTCTCCTTCTAGTGATTTGCATGGGAATAACCTGACTGGAACGATTCCGACCAAAATTGGCAGTCTCAAACTTTTATCTTTCCTGTAAGGATGTGGGCCTCCAAAATTTGATCTTTCAGTTTGTTCTCAAGGATTACAGAGAGGTGCTGAAAATATAATTATTTTTCCTTCTTGTATCTATGCCATCTGATCTTTTGCCACAAATTTTAGCATATTACGCATTTTTACGGATTTTTGAAAGAGCGTATCATTTTCCAACCCTTTCGTGTCTTCAAGAACCTACGGTTGTTTAGTTGTTTTCATTTTTAGGAATCTTAGCTAACTTTCACTGTAATGTTTTAGTTTGGTTCATTACCTCAAGCTAAACGTTGTAGGCTTATTTGTATGAATGTAGTGTTATATATAGATAAATGTAGTGTCTTTGTCGTCATAATTTTTTTAATTTATGTTAACAAGTTTTTTTCTTTTTTTACAATATCTGTTTGCCTCATTCCTTACCTAGGGTGTGAAAAGCCGCAGCCTCCTGTCGCCTGTTTTGTTCCACTATTGCATTGTCACTGATATGTTTATGTTTTTTTACATGTACTTATGAATATTTCAAATATTCAGACACATCAATGTTAAAAATATTTTTGACTTTTTTTGGATTTGTTTGATGAAAATAAATCCTCGATTTATTTTCAAAAGAAAAATCTAGTGGCTGTAACGCTAACTTTATATGCAGACAAGATATATTCTCTGTAAGAAATATATCCTTTAATTAATTGTCTAGTCTTTTGATAAAAAGCAAAGTTGGGATTTTTGAGCGCCATAAATCATGAGCGAATGCAGATTTGGCCTCTGTTAGACATTATTCGGAATATTCTTGGAAGGTGAATATTCCTAAAACGAATGCGGTGACTGTCAGTATTACCCAAAGTTGGTATTGACACACATGTTGAAAGTTGGTGATTAGTAATTTACCTTCTTTTATATTCAAACAGGCATCCGTTTTTTTCTAACACTCTAATAAAAAAAAATCCAAAATGTATATAATTTTTTCTGATTTTTAGTTTCCATGCCATAAATTTCCAATCCTCAGGATTTTTCCAGACAGGTTTTTGTTGCCTGTTGTTTAAGGAATGTTTCAGTTTATTTATTGAATATACACGCACCATCCTTTTAAGTACTTTGGCATTTAGGGAAAGCAAAAGAGGAAGTACATGTTGGGCTAGCTTGTCTTTCGAGAATTTGCCAAGATTTTGGTAAGTAGTCATATTCTAGTTGTTGGTTCAATGACGAGTATGATGCTTGGATCATGCGAAAGAAGATCTCAAAAACAGTGCGTACGTGAATCTTAAACTATTTAGTGATTTCCCTAGAAATGAATCAAATAATGAGACTAGAAACCACGGTATACTTAGGCACCATTGTCAACTAAATTATAATAATGATAATAGTAATAATAATAAAAATAATAGTGATAATAATAATGATAGTAATAATAATAATAATGATAACATTAATATTAATAATAATAATAAATTGATAACACTTCAAAATCATGTCGAAATTAGAGAACTTTTTGTTTTGGGATCCAGGGCAATAGACAAAACTTCGTCCAGCCTTTGTTTTCCCTGAAACAAAAAAACCTATGTGGTTGTCAGTGCTAGCTAAACGATGTGTCCTAGCTCTTCTGGATTTTCTGGTCGTTTTTATGCAAAAGAGCCAAAGCCATGTACCCTGACAATGCGGCCAAAAAAAAAAAAAAAATTGTTCTTTTTTTTGGCTGTCACACCGTGAGACATAACTCTGTCCCAAGAAAATCCGTTTGGCGGATAAAAACCGAGTCACGTCTGTCTAGGTCTTAGTTGCCAAACACCACAAAAATAGCATTTTTGTGATTTTTTTTTAACATTGCAGCACTGCATACGTCACCGTTACCTACCATGTTAATGTGCACAAAACGTGCCTGATCTACTGTAACACAGGATAGTTTTTAGGACTGGAGAAGCTTAGAACTCTTCTGAGAGCATATTTTGACCTATTTTTGGCCATACCTGGAGGCTTACGTAGGTCCAAATCATGCACATTTTTCTATCACACCATTTATGCGATCTCGTGGCAATTTATCAAAATGGCCAGTGTACCAAAATTGTGAAGAGAAAAAATAGACGTATTATTGCCGCATTTGTAAAAAAATAAAAAATCTGTATAATTTGCGATGTGACCTACTAATACTTGTTGTTTGCAGAAAAAAATCTGACCATTTTTTGAAAAGCCAAAAAATCCGGCTAATTTGCCCCAAGCCAGATGGAAAGTAATGTTAATGTCGTTATAAGTTTTTTGACATACAATAAAATGGATACTTTTCCACGCCATATAAAAAGAAATGAGAAAAAAACTACTTTCTTGGACGTTATTACCACTTTCGCTGGATAATTTTGGCGAATTTAAGTTCCTGTAGCGCCATAAAAACATACCTGCAAATTGAAAATAATAAGTCCAAATCACCGGATTTGTTTTTATGGGTTCTAAATTATACACGAAGTTTTCCGGCATCGACTTTCATAAAAGTTTCATAATAATGAATTGACTGAGTTTTAATAAAACATGGGTTTTTTTTTCTTTCTTTCTGAACTTAATGTTAAGAACAAATAAGGTTTTTATACCTTCATTTTAACAATGCATGGCTAAATTTGAATAATAATACACAGCCTAAGCAATGGTATGAATAGGGTCCAATATGCTCATCCCGGGTGAACCACCCAGGCTATCAAGTGCTAATAATGCAAGCTGCAGTAAATATCTGTGTTCAAACGGATATGACAATAAATTTAAAAATCGAATCATTGCTAACTAACTGTTTCACTTGTTTTTGCTTAATTTCAGGGACCTGTCATATAATAAACTCAATGGGACCATACCCAAAAGCATACGTACCTCTTCTTTGACGAACTTGTATGTTTCTTTTTTACCCATTATAATGTTTATCGCATTTTAATATCAACGACTCTCTTGTGGTTTAAGCCTGGCTCATTACACTCATTTATGAAGAGAAGCATTTTGGAAAGGGAACTGATTTTGGTGTTTTGTCTCCGAATTTTCGTGTGACGTACAATGCAGGCTGTTAAACAATAATCAACTCACTGGGAATATTTCAAACAGTTTGGCACCAACACTTGAACTTTTGTAAGTTACGCCATATATGAGGATAGGAGACGTGACCGTTCTGGTAAATGTTATATATTTCTCGTATTGTGATTGATTGACTTGGAAATTAAGATAAGCTTCCACTTGGGCCAAGTGTTTACACTTGCGGTATACATTTTGTATGTTCTTATGGTTTTTTTGATTTATTTAAGTGTATGAGTCGTTTTGTTGAAAAATTACATAGTTTTTTGTTGATGTTTTGTCAAAAGGTGACTTCTTCCCTCAATAATAGCACATCACAGTCATGTGACTCTATTGTGTGTGGCAGAAAATAATGTGTGGCAAAATCATTTCCATTGCAGCAGGAAATAGTTTCAATTCGTGTCTATAAAACGTGAAATGACACCAATTTATTAAATACTAAATTATGGTGCAAATTTCAAATCACACGCAAATTGATATTATCAATCCTATTAAACTTGGAAGTCTCTGATTAATCGTGGGAATAGTTTAATACAAATCCACAGTCGCCGGATTCCTCAAATATGGGCCAAAAGTTTGAATAATTTAAATTCGAGTGTAATTGATAGATATTGGCATAGTTGGTAGGATCCAAAATTCGAAAAATTTACAGCCATGTCTTTCAATTTTTTGGGAGTCCTTTCATTTTGTCAAACTTCTTTTTCGCCCTTGCCGTTATGCAGCATTTATATGTTTAACGGGTGTCAAAAATTTGAGCCAAACATATAGTTTTGCCATAAAAGTGTTTGGCGAAATTCAATTGATTGGACAACACGGATGGATGTGAACGAAAGGAAATTCTGAAAACACTTGACAGTGACCCTTTAGGCTCCAAAACCTCAAGTCTGTTTATTTGATGGACTAGGTCAATTGCGCTAATTCAGCAGACTGAACATACTAATACTTAAGCCAAAACAATGGGAGTATAAAGGCAATAATCGCCCAAGCTGCAAAATACGTCGTTGATGCTGGAGAGTAGGAGCCCTGCCTAAGAATGTGTGCAGAAAAAGCTTGTGAGCTTATATGACAAGTTTTGTTAAATATAGAAGAGGTAGATAAACAACCATGTTTTGGTAAGAAAAAAGTATGGAAATCCGAAAATTCTAGCCCCATGATAGTGGATTGTTAGAGTAAATACTAGGTTGAAATAGCAAATTTTCGGTATCCAGTTTTTTTAATTTTGCAGTTATTCAACTATTCGATTGAAAAGCGCTGAATTTTTTGGGACTCAGCAGAAAGTATTTACTATTTCATTTAACGTGTTCATGTGAAAGAAACAACAGACAATTTGGCACAAATCATTTTCTGATTCACTTTTAGAATTTTGTGTGCTTTTACAATGACCTTCTTCAAAATCCTTTATCCTTATCGTGCAGATGGTTGCACTCCAATTTATTTACGGGTGATATTCCATCCGAGTTCAAAATCGTTGGTGTCAAAGACTTGTAAGCTACGAAACATTCAAACGAAATGATGACGTTGAATTGCTAATGAGTTGTGTGACCATGTCCAATATGAATGCAGTATTATGTCTATTTTTTTATAATATGATCTCCAGACCGTAAGCCTGTTACCAATGCTTTCTA
>JBBHKE010000752.1:56343-71625 GCA_037447655.1 Zygnema cylindricum | reverse complement strand
TTAATAACTACTACTAGAGTAATTTAATCTTAAGCATACACCCGAGAGTCAAACAATCATAAGCTGGCACTTGTCTACAAATACGACACTTCACAAACACTAATTAACTGTCCAAATCCTAAACCACATAAAAATAAATCACACAATATAAAAACCTTTGTAAAACAACAGCCTACGCCGTCCGCCGTGAAATGTAACATTGTCCACTTGCCAAAATAACACTGTACTATCCATATTCCTTTCCGTATGGAAACCGCGTCCATTTCAATAAATGCGGCTTCTCACATATAAAGTTTACATTATTTTGCCAAAATTGCGCCCGTCGCAAATAAGGTACACCTCTCCAAAAAAGATGCGCAGTACCAGCGGCGTCCTTTTTGTTCAAGTGTATGTATTTTCTAGGTCTGAATAAAGGAAAAGTAAATAAGAGTATTACTAGCAAAGGCAGCCTGCTTCTCGCTCAACTCTTTAAACCCCCACATTTGTCGTAGTCAATGAAGGCTGGAGAGGAAGCTAGAAACCATGTATGCCCATGTTGCCCAGAGAGAGAGACACGCTATAGGCTTTGGTCGGTTTATCAAAAGGGTCTTGACGGACCCAGGAGTACTTGCGGTCCGTCAAGATTGTGACAGCAGGTAGCTTTATCCTATAGTCTAGGATGAGTGCTAGAGTATACAGGGTACAATAATTATTTAAACATGAACGACACTATATGTTTCACTAAAATTGATTACGGACGGGCTGAACACGGAAATGGATTAAACTATACGAATTCCAGACAGGACGCAATTAACGAAATAACATTTTTTTTGACTGTTCGTATTAAATGGCGATGTAAATCGACAGTTGTGGTGCGAGCCAGGTCTCCGGAATGGCAGCCTTGGCGTTTTCGGGCGCCGCCACTCCGGATGACACATGGCAAAATCTTGGCATGTTGCCGATTTGGCGAATGCATGATGACAAATCCGAATGTGACAGATGTCATTACTATGGCAATATCTTGCAATGTCTGTACAAAAAGTACTTTGACACCTATACTTTTTTATACGGTATAGTCTTGTGATTGGTCTGTACCTTAAAAGTAGGGGGTTTAGAGAGGGGTTTAGGCCTTATAATATTTTGGGTAGGTAGCCGCCTCTTTCCCAAAAAACATTTGTATAAATCGGCAAACTTTGCCATTTAATATCAACTCATTCAATAGACCATTTTTCAGTGATGATTTTTGCTGCGCACTCAGGGGAGTCCATGCTGCAAAGGGATGAAGTAGGTCAGATTTTTAGCATGCCAAGGTGGCTGCATTTCTAAGGGAAATTCAAAGTGGTGGAATGTGTACAAATACTCATATTCTAACTTTGCATTGTGTGGGTGAATTGAGCACATAGAAAGTCTTCTTTCACAAGGGTGAAGCTCTATTCAAATTTTGATTTTCAAGGTGTTAGTCATTTTGGTTCGTATCAACTTGAATTCGGCACTATCTACATAAGCTTCTTTGGATCCGCGAATTTTGTGTGGCAATGGAGCTCATAGAATTTTGTGTAATGGGCCCATAATTTAGGGAACCTATGTTTGATGGTCGCAGCTATGTTGTTCTGCTCGATGCGAGACACGCGTACGCGGGTGTCGTTGCCATTCGAAACCTGCACTATGCTTCAAGTGACGACGCGTGTTCTTGTGGATCTATCTTTTTGCCGTCTTATTAATTTGCTGAGACTTAAAGCTTTCCAAAAACAACAGGAAGTCTTTTGTATTTTATGAATTGTACGAGATACGATATTGTAGCAGCTATAGGAGTCTTAAGTGGAAGTCTGTAGAATCCTTAAATGGCAAACTGGGAAGGAGCAAAAATGGTGCTGAGATATCTTACAAGTACTCGGAAACTTAAGCTTGAACTCAGACGAGGGGAGGTAAAAATACAAATAGGGAGTGATGCTAGCTATGGAGACATGCCAAGTCGGAAATATACAATCAGCTTTGTTCTAAAGATTGGAGATGGAACTTGCTACAGTACAGCTCAATCTACAATGGAGTCAGTATATATGACAACAACTTTCGCCCTAAAGGAGCTCATATGGGTTAAGACCATTTTACAGGAACTTAGCTATATGCAAACAAGTCCTCAGCTTATCTGGTGTGACAACGAGGTAGCCATTGCAGTTGCCTCTAACCCCAGCCATCACATTGAAAGCAAACATATGGACGTGAGACTTCACTTTGTAAGAGAAAAAGTCCTTGCAGAAGTTATTAAATTGTGTTATTTACTGGATGAGAAGATGGTGGCTGACATGTTATCAAAGCCTCTTCCTGCTCCTTAGTTACACTTTTGCAGAGATGCTATTGGACTAAGTGAGTAACTGAGTCTAAAAATTTAAGGAAGTGTTGGAAATTGGAATTCTTTATTTCAGGAAATAGGTGTGTGAGAGGACACTAAAAGAACTTAGAATATTGTCTAGGTAATATGTTAGAATACTTACCTTTATTAGTGTTACAGTAGCAAAATTACAATAGTGTATTGTACTTTTACAAGGACGCGTGTCGACAAGAGAAGCGCATGCAGGTTTTATGGAGTAGCGATAACAACCGATTACACGTGTCATACAATTGACGAGTAGATTCTCTAGATCGAACAAACAGAAGATGGACTGGTTATTTTGGAAAAATATGGTACAGTTCGACATTATGATCATTGATTGAATTCGTGTCAACTGAAAAAATTTACGTGGGACCACAAGCGTGTTTCACCTGGGACCCGAAGTGACGAAGCACTCAATTGCTTGTTGTTACACTACCATAGTTGGTTCGACTTTAGCGACCAAAACTAACTAAGCACCTGGAACATTTATTGTACGGTTCGCTATTTGAAAATATTTGACAAACATTGTTTTGTAGTTTAATGCAATTAAAATTATTATTTCATTAAGAAAATAACAATTAGGTTTTTGGAGGTACTCACGCTACAGCAAAGTACAGGATGGATACTTTGTTATAATTCACGATAGTTATGTAGTACGGTCACCTGAATAAGTGTGACTAGTAGATACTCATTGTGAGTATATATTTTAGGACTTAGCCAATTTTGTATTATCCTGTTTTGGGATATTGATATTCTAAGGGCAGTTTTTGTGAAACTTCTAGACGTCATATCTTATTGTTTACTAAGTCATTTTGGTTGCAATTTTAGGAATAGTCTGTTTATTGTATTTTGTATTTTTGTGGCAAATTTGAGGCATATTGGCCTTTTGAGTCATATTTTGTTTTAGTTGAAAGTTGGCTGTTGAGTAGGTTTTTTGATAGCTTCTGCTGTTTTTCCATGCCTACTTCTACTATCACTGTTGGTTCTCCTCCTGCAACGGTGGTTGTAGAACAACAGTTTGTAAAAACTGAGAAGTTGAAATGCGGTTGAGGAGGAAGAAATTGAAGAGGAGAAAGATGATGAAGAAACTTTGGAGCTTCGTCACATCGGTAGTATGGGGAAGAGATAAAAACACATTGAAATTCCACGAAAGCAACAGTGTGTTTTTGGAGGTATAAAAGAATTAAGGGAAAGGGAGGTACTTGAGGGAGTTAGAAATAATGAGGATAATTTTATAGATATTTTGGAAACATTAAACTAGTCGGAAAAGGAGACTTCAACAGATTCCGAGGAAAGGGGAGAAGTAAAACTATATGGGTTTTTAAAGGATAGGGGAGAAGAGGAATATTTGATACAAGGTTTAGGGGAGGAGAAATATTTATTTGGAATATAATTAGAAAGTGATAGTGGAAAGAACTCCATTGGAGAGAGTGAGGAAAGTTCAAAAAACGGGGTGAGTATTATGGATAAAAATATGAGTACGAAAAATGTAGATTTTATGAGGAACTTAGTGGGGACTCTTCATTTAAAGATAAATTTGGGGAGTAATGGTTTTGACATCCCTAATGGGAGTGATGCCGTCTATGAAGGTGTGCCTGTAAAAAAATTAGCATCTAGGTGTGTGTTGCAGATTGGAGATAAGGTTGGCTGTTTGAATTGCAAAAGGTAAATTGGATTTTGTGTGGATGGAAAAGAGATGAGGTGGATAAAATCCTTGTTTAGATTTATGAAAAGTGGGATGATAAATAAAATGTGCAATCAACAAAATGCAATGTGTATTTCGGATCATCTAACAAACCTTTTTAAATACGAGGTTGTTAACTTAAAGTTTTATGAGAAGAAAAGAATGAAGAAAAGGAAAAATGTTCTTGGTAGGAGTTGAAAGGAAAGAAGACTATAAAATAAGGGGAGTGTTAGAATGTATGCATTTCCTAGGTGTGAATAAAGGAAAAATTAATAAGAGGAATATTAGGAAAGGCAGCATGCTTCTCGCTCCACTCTTTAAACCCCCAAACTTGTCGTAGTCATTGAAGGTTGGAGTGGAAGCTAAAACCCATGTCTGCCCATGATGCCTAAAGAGAGAGACATGCTTTAGCTTTTGGTAGGTTTACCAAAGGGGTCTTGATGAACCCTGGATTTTATCATAGTACGTGCCGTCCATCAAGATTCCGATAGCCGGTAGCTTTATCCGAAATAGTGCTACAGAATACAAGGTACGATAATTATTTAAACATGAACAACACAATATGTTTCATTCATTTGATTACGAGACAGGTTGAACATGGAAATGGATTAAACCGTACAAATTCAAGAGCGCACGAAATTAACAAAGGACATTTTTTTTGACAACCCGTATTAAATGGCGATGTTAATCAATGGTCATGGTGCGAGCCGGGATTCCAAAATGGTAGCCTTGGCTTTTTCAGTTGCCACCACTCCAAATGACACGTGGCAAAATCTTGGAGTGTTGCGGGATCTTAAGAATGCATGATGACAAATCCGGATATGACACATGTCACTAGTATGGCAATATCGTACAATATCCGTAAAGAAAGTACTTCGGCACCTGTACTTTCTTGTACAGTAGAGTCTTTTGATTGGTGCGTACCTCACAACGAGGGGGTTTAGAGAGGGGTTTAATACTTGTAATATTTTGGGTAGGTAGCCGCCTCTTTCCCAAAAAGCATTTGTATAAATCAACAAACTTTGCCATTTAATGTCAACTTATTCAGTTGAACATTTCAGTGATTCTTTTTGCTGCGGACTTAGGGTAGTCTAGGCTACACAGGGGTGTAGTCGCTTAAAGTTGTTGCTGTAATTCTGTGACCTCCATTGGTACACAGAATGTCCAGCTTATGTGAAGCCTCTAGGATAATTTATGCACTTTTTACTTTGACAGTGATTAAGTCCCACCCTGGGACGGAAAAACTCTGACAGACTACAACCCTGTGTAGCGTGGACTCCCTTGAGTCCGCTGCAACAAAAATCACTGAATTTGCTCACCTGAGCATTAAGTTATGGCTGACCAAAGTTGGTCCATAAATACAGGTGCTCTTTGAGAGAGAGGCTGAAAAACCGAAAATATTCTAAGTCCTAAGCTACCTCTCTAAATCTATCTCTAAGGTACTAGACCAATCATATTACTGTTAAGTACAAGAAGGTACAGGTACCGCTGTACTTCTTGTACGGCCATAGTACGGCATGGCCGGTCCGCTGACGCGTGTCAGTTTCGGAGTCGTAGTTGTTCCTCCCGTAATGTCCGTTGTCCAACCATATGTCGCCACGTGTCATCTGCCGACATCTGCTCCGCACACCGCCAAATGTCTATTTCAGTATTCCGGCCCGACTGTGAGTCGTTCGATCAGATCTAGACATGTTAATTCGTAATTTTCGTGCGGTCCAGATTTCGTGCGACAAGATATGTTTCCATACATAAATCGTCCCATAACTTGTTAAATGAAAAGTCTGTCGCTGTACAGCTTTAAATCATTATCGCGTTATATACATGTATCAAACCTTCAAGGCTTGCTGGATAAGGCGTAGGGCTGGTCCGTACGGTGATCATCCAGAGGTCACTGGGTCAATTCTCACAAGGTGCAGTAATATATTTTGCAAAGAAAAACTGCCCTGAATGATCTGCCTGTCTCCTTTAGCTGCAGCAGGCAACCATGGCTTTATACAAGTCCTCAGTGACTATGACAAGTATGAGGGCTGCAGTAAGTTTATAAGAATGACTACAAAATACCTCCTTTTTCAACACTCCCTTTATTTTCTAGTCTATCTTTTGCTTCAGTCCACACTTCTCCCTACATAATATCAATTTAGTAGAAGGGACCGGTTTAGTCATCATATCTGCTACCATCTCTCCATCTTGTTTATATTCCAAACTAATTATTTTATTCTCAACCTTCTCTCTAACAAAGCTCAAACGAATATCCATATGTTTTGCTTTAAAGTGATGCTTAGGGCTTGCTGCAATTGCAATTGCAGCTTGATTGTCACAAAATACTTTTTGTACTCCGCATTTCATATATCCCAATTCTTGAAGCAAAGATTTCACCCACATTAATTCTTTCACAGCAGAACAAGAGGCCATATACTCAGCCTCCATGGTGGACTGAGAATTCACCTTTTGCTGCTTACTGCTCCAACAACAAGCCCTATTCCCAACATACAACACATATCCAGAAGTACACCTCCTCATCGGAGCATCCCCATAACTGGCATCACTCCAAGTTGTGATGTGAGTGTTATCCCCACCCAGATGCAACCACAAATCTCTTGTTCCTACCAAATACCGCATGACCCTTTTGGCCGCTTCCCAATCTTTCTTCCTAGGATCATTCAGACTCCTACTTAATACTCCCACAACTGCTGCTATATCAGGACGAGTGGAATTCATAAAATAGATGAAACTACCGACAACATGTCTGTACGGAATAGTTTGCATGAACTTACTTTCCTCAGGTCCTAAATCATTATCTAAGATCAGGATTCCCTCTTCTGAGCCCCCTTCACTTCCCTTCTTCAAGTCCATTGGTGTCGTACAATTATTTGCTTTATCCATTTGAAAAATTTCAAGCATATTCCCAATTGTTTCCTTTTGGGTTAGTCTAGTTATGTTCTTTTCTCTTTCCCTCTCCATTTGTTTTCCCAATATGTAGTTTGCCTCCCCCAAATCTTTCATTTCAAATCTACTTTTTAGATCCTTTTTCAATCTATTAATTTTCACCATTGATTTACTCAAAACAAGCAAATCATCAACATATATGGCAATGAAAATTATACCTTCCTCATCCTCAAATAAGTAGATGGAATGATCCGAACTAATTCGAATATATCCCAAACTTGTCAAAAACTCGTCCAACTTTTTGTTCCATTGGCGTGGAGCTTGCTTTAGTCCATAGAGGGACTTTATCAATCTGCACACCTTGCTTTCTTCTCCTTTCTCCACAAATCCTTCCGGTTGTCGCATGAAGATCTCTTCTTCCAATTCTCCGTGTAAGAAAGCGGTTTTGATATCCATCTGGTGCACTTCCATGTCTTCCGCTGCCGCGAGACTAAGTAGGATCCGGACGGAGGGGAATCTAACAACTGGAGCAAAAGTCTCCTCATAATCGATTCCCTCCTTCTGTGTGAATCCCTTTGCCACTAATCTGGCTTTGTATCGCTCGATAGTGTTATCTGGATTGAGCTTCAACTTAAACACCCACTTGCACCCTATTGGTTTTCTATCCGGAGGACAATCCACCAACTCCCAAGTGTTTGCTTCCATGATAGAAGCCATCTCATCATTAATAGCTGTCACCCATCTACCACCTTCCGGACTATTAACTGCTTCTGAGTAAGTCTGGAGTTCTCTCAAATGTGATAGCTTAGTTACCTTGTTGTTCACTTCTCTCTCTTGAAGCCTCTTGCTGCTTCTTCTTCCCCCTTCAAATTCCGACGCGGGAATCGAGGGTAATCTCGGGTTCCTCCGAACAACTTCACCTTCTCCCCTATCCGTGGAGTCCTTCTCCTGTTGTTCATCGTCCATTTCTCGTATTTCCTCGTTTTCTTCCTCGATTTGAATTGGAAGGTGTGACTCCAAAAGCTGATCACTCTCGGTCAGTTTTCCTCTTCCTCTGCAAAGTCAGGCTGAACCGGAGTTCGGTTAGTAGAATCTGAATCTAATCCACTTTCGGATTCAAATCTAATTCTGACCGGTTTAGTGTACTTAAAGGGATCTATGGATTTTCCTTTGTCCATAACTACCAAGTGTTTCACTAGAATTATGTCTTCCTTTCTGAGATCATAAACTCTGTACCCTTTTACGTTCTCATCATACCCAAGTTAGTATCCCGGCTTTCCTCTAGCGTCTAACTTCCAATCAGATTTTTTTGTGTTTAAACGGAACACTTGACTTCCAAACACCTTTAAGTGTGATATGTTAGGTTTTTTCCCGGTCCATCTTTCATAAGGTGTTTGACCTTTTACAGCTGAGGTAAGGACTCTATTTTTGAGATAGTTAGCACAATTCATAGCTTCTGCCCAAAACCTTTTCCTTATCTTTTTATCCGTCAACATGCTACGGGCACTATCACTTAATGTCCGATTTAGTCTCTCGGCTACACCATTTTGTTCCGGGTTCTTTGGGACTATCTTTTGGTGTTGAACCCCTTCCTCTTTCAAGTAATCCTCAAACTCATTAGAATTGAATTCCCCCCCATTATCACTTCTTATTCTCTTTATAGGTGTCTCATGAAGCTTTTCACTCCATGATTTATATTCCTTAAAATAAGCCAAAGCCTCAGATTTGTTTTTCAAGAAATATACTCTAGAGTATCTAGACCAATCATAAGTGATAGTAAGCATAAATCTTTTCCCTCCAACTGATGGCACTTTGGCCGGTCCCCATATGTCAGTGTGAACCAAATCTAAAACCTTTTCACCCTTATATGTTGCGGCTTTTGGAAAAGGCAATCTGTGGGCCTTTCCTTGAGCACACCCACTACAATCATCCAAAGTCTCATTATCTCCAAAATGTATGCCCTCAACTACACCCGTTTTCTTCATTTCCTTCAACCTATCTAGATGCACATGTCCCAATCTTTTATGCCACATCATCAAATCACTTACACCATCATAGTAAACTCTCGTCTTTCCATTACTCAAATTCAGCCTAAACATTCCTTGGCTACCCTTTTCAGTTGTGAAGTACACTTCATTCTCATAGCTAGCAACAAAGACTCCTTTCTTAGTACTAGTCTCAAAACCCTTATCATCTAAGACCGACGTAGAGATAAGATTTTTGTTCAGCTCCAGAATAAAAAGGACATTAGAGAAAGTGACTATAGATGTCTTTCCACCAACTAGGACCTTCAGATCTAATGATCCCACTAAATTAGTGGTCACTATTCTCCCATCCCCATACTCTATCTCTATAGTAGGGATCTTTCTCATTTTGGTAAACAATGTTTTTCTCTACACATATGCATAGAGGCTCCTGAATCAATGATCCATCATTCTTAAGGAGCTTCTTTCACTCCACCGAAAGCACACTTTTGCCTCCTTGGAATCTCCGGCTCACCTTTCACCTCCAACTCCTCGTTGAGGAGTAGTTCTCCATCGTCATCATCGGTATCCTCTCCCACGACTTGTGTTGCAACGAACGCCTATTTTTTCTTTTTGGCAGGTTTTCCAATCGATTCCTCCTTCAATCTCAGCTCCGTCAACTTAGTGCACTCTGCCATGTATTGTCCCGACTTCTTACAAAAATGGCTAGGTCCCTTCGGAGCCCTAGATCCAAACCCGTCATGGCTTTCTCTTCCTCCTCCACCAAAGTTCCCATAAGGTTGCTTCGAATCCTTACCCCCCCACTTAGTGCCAACAGCCAATGCCTGAACACTCTTTCCTCCTCTCCGAATCTCAAAGGTGCTTTCCCGAATCAAAATCATTCCCACAACGGAGTTCCAAATCCATCGATAATTTGGCAAATCCTGAACCCTGTTAACAATGTTTTCATAATCACCTGGGAGTTTCATCAACAAAGTATTCACCTTCTCCTTCTTGGTCTCCCTTTTCCCTACACTCTCCATCTCTATAAATAACCCAGCCAAGTCATTACAAGAATCTAACATCTTTCCCCCTTTGTATACATATGCTTGTACCGTCTGATCTGCCAGCTTCTGCTGCTGAATTGTACCACTCTTGTAAATGTTGACAAGAGCCTCCCACAACTCGTTTGCCTTGTGAACATGAAGATGAGGTGTAGCCACTGCCTAGGTGAGACGCGCGAGAATAAAATGAGTCGCCACGGTATTGTTGAAATCCCAGATTTCACTATCATTAGTCTCGGTTTTTGAACATCTGCTATCGGAACCGATCCTGTACGCATCGGTTTGAGTTTCTCCTTCCCTTTCTCCTTCTCTATGTCAGACACGATACTTTCTCCAACATCCTCTACCACCTCTGCCCCCGTAGATCCTCCTGTGAACCGAGATCCTCCAAACCCTGGTGGAACTCCCAATTTTGCGGATGGCCGACGCACACGACCACTCACAATGTCCTGAAGCCTTTTTTCAAATAATGCACCCCTCATCATAGTTTCCCAATAAATGAACCCTGTTCCATTGAAAATGGGCACTCTAGAGGGTAGGCCCATAACTTGTAATTCTGTGACCTCCATTGGTACACAGAATCTCCAGTTTATGTGAAGCCTCTAGGATAATATATGCACTTTTGACTTTGACAGTGAATAAGTCCCACCCTGGGACGAACAAACTCTGACCAACTACACCCCTGAATAGCGTAGACTCCCTTGAGTCCGCTGCAAAAAGAATCACTGAATTTGCTCACGTGAGCATTAAGTTATAGCTAACCAAAGTTGGTCCATAAATACAGGTGCTTTCTGGGAGAGAGGCTGAAAAACCGAAAATATTCTAAGTCCTAAGCTACCTCTCTAAACCTATCTCTAAGGTACTAGACCAATCATATTATTGTAAAGTACAAGAAGGTACAGGTACCGCTGTACTTCTTGTACGGCCATAGTACGGCATGGCCGGTCCGCTGACGCGTGTCAGTTTCGGAGCCGTAGTTGTTCCTCCCGTAATGTCCGCTGTCCAACCATATGTTGCCACGTGTCATCCGCAGACATCTGCTCTGCAAATTGCCAAATGTCTATTCCGATATTCCGGCCACACTGTGAGTCGTTCTATCAGATCTAGACATTTTAATTTCGTCTGTCCAAATTTGATGTTAATTCGTAACTTTCGTGCGGTCCCGATTTCGTGCGACGTGGTATGTTTCCATGCATAAATCGATCCGTATCTTCTTAAATGAAATGTCTGTCGCTGTACATCTTTAAATCATTATCGCGCCATATACATGTATCGAATCTTCAAGGCTTACTGGATAAGGTGTACGGCTAGTCCGTACGGTGATCATCCAGAGGTCACTGGGTCAATTCTCACAAGGTGTTGTAATATATTTTGCAAAGAAAAACTGCCCTGAATGATCTGCCTGTCTCCTTTAGCTACAGCAGGTAGCCATGGCTTTATACAGGTCCTCAGTGACTACCACAAGTATCAGGGCTGCAGTAAGTCCATAAGAAAGACTACAAAATACCTCTTTTTTCAACAGTTGCCCCCAGGGTGACTGCATTTTCAAGGGAAATTCAAAGCGGGGGAATGTGTCCAAATACTCATATTCTAACATTGAATTTTGTGGGGGAACTGTGTCAAGCTCGTTTGCGTTTTCCGCATTTTTGGGGCCTCATTCCACCTTGTACAGACTCTCACGTACGGAGAAGTGGGAGGACCTCCAGCCGGATCAGATCTTTTTATTTTTACCATGGAGCACTACGCACTTTAGTTCACCTTAAACGGAGGTCGGACTGCGGAGTTAGTCCGGTGCAACGCTGGCAGCTCCATTACATGGTATCCGTTCTTTGTAACTCTAGCGGAGGGGTACATTGTGGAACAACACGCAGCCTTTAAGATTGTCCCGTAGATCTTTCTGTTTGTTGTCAGTAGGATGTGAGTTCAGGCCTTTAGATGTGTAAAGCATTTATGCCATTGGGTCAAAGTTAGGCGGTTTCACGTCGCGTCAGAGTTTTTTGCCCTTTTGTGTATTATAAGAGGACCTTCGGCCGCTAATCCAGCCAAAACCAGTCGTCTATATTTTAGCCCTGAGTGTAGTACAGACTGTCTTGTCTTGTGTCCGTGCGATAACAATTGCTGGCCGATGATTGGCTTGCCACATTGCTTTGACTTTGGCACTTGCAGTAGGAAAAACTCTGATTGTATAAGGCACTTGGGGCTGGGGGAGACAGGTTGATTTTTCAGTAATGTCTCCTGAGAATTAAAAAGAGAATTAAATCAACCTTTTTGTTGGAGAACTGTTGCATTGTGTCGTTGACTCTATTGCCATCTTTGTTTTAAATTGTCTTTTGTGGAGACCGTAGCTCGGGTGGGTGGTTGGCACTATTCTCTCATTGGGCGGTTTGGACTTTCGCTGTTTGAAACTTAGAAGAGTCTTGTCGGATCCGTACGGCGGAACGGAGGGGTGAGGGAGACTCATACATGTCTTTGGGGCCATTGGGAGAGTTTCCTTCTTTTGGGTTTGGTCATCTTTGCACTCTGGGGTATGTTTGCTTGCTTCACCATTATTGTTTACCTATATCTTATTCCATTCTCAATGGCAAGGTGATATTGTTAAATCCGATTTTTATTGTTTCTATATTTTTGGGTGGGAGTTATTTACGTACTCTTGTGGTCGTCGTGAGATTTCTTTGCGGAGTCCTTGTGGGCCAGATCAAACGACTATCCTTCTTCTCTATACTTTGGAGAGTTGTCAGGGGAGTAGCATTTACCCGACTTCCAGTGGGAAAAAACACAGTACTGAAAAAGCAACCTGTCCCCTTTTGTTTAAAGAGGATAGCTGTTTAGGGTGGTGGATTTTATCCGAGAGATCTAGCACATCTGCTCTTGTAAGTCATGGGCGGAGGAGAAGCTCATGATAGGGATCCTTCCGGTGTTAGCCCGGAAGAACAGGAAAGACAAGAAGGGGTAGCACAAGAGGAAGAGTCACAGGTGCCTGAGGAATCGGTCCCTTTCACCTCTGCTTTGAACATTGAAAAGTTTCTTAAGGGGATGATGCCCAATCCGGTTGTCGCCGAGACTCCTCCGAGGCAGACAGAGAGGCAACCCTCACCTCCACCTCCTCCAATCTTTTCCCCTGAAAACTTTCCGACGTTGTCCGAGGGCGCCAAGGCTAGTGCCACAAGGAAGGAGGAAAGACAACCTTTATCTCCCCGTTCTCGTAGAAAGGGTTTTGCTCACAAGGAAGCGGTCCCAGGCCACCCTCCTAAGGTTGTACGTTACACCAAATCTAAGGCTCCTATAGTTGCAACATTCATGGACCCGGGACTGTTGGCGGACCCTAACGGACCCGGTCGTAAGGAGATTCTAGCCCTTCACAACATCCATGAGTTGAAGGTTAACAAGGAGCTGGTGCAGCGGGTTGCCAGAAGCGACCGAGCCCGGATTATACGCCCGGTGGGAGGAGTAGTGGAGATCCTGAGTAGCTTGTCCGAGAGTGGCTCTCCCATCTCAGCCCGAGAGCAACCGAAGAGGCCGTTTGTGACCCAACAATAGTCCACCGGATCTCAGGAAACTGCCACCTGTAGACCTTGTAGGGGTAGAGCAACTACTCGGAAGCGGAGCAGGGTAGGGGGTAGCAAGCGGAAGTTACCCAAGCCTCAAATAAATTTCCGGTTAAATCATCGGGACAGCAAAGGTCAATTTGCTCCCCTAGCCAAGGAATAGCCGCTCTTTCCTTTTGCCTCAAAGTCCCCTAGTTCTATTTCTCCTTCCGAACCACTTGTTTGATCATCCTAAGGACTATGGCGTTCAAGGCCTACACACCCCGAGGTACCCGGTTTGGGGATTGCTGATCTCTCGGGTGTGGTAAGCAGCACCCAGAAATTGGTGGAGATCCTGCGATCGCAGGATAAGGCTATGGCGGGGACCGGACCCGTCGCAATTGATTGGGATGCTCTTGAAGATGAAAGGAAGAGGGCATTAGAACATGAGTTGGTCCTAATACGGGAAGTTGGACAGAGATCTGGAGGAATCCTTAGTGGACAGCTAGCTCCTCCTCGTAGAACAGTTCCTAAAGCGGAAGTACGACCTCAGGATCAGGCAACTCCTCCAGTCACGAGAGATACCAGGAGATCACCAACACCGAGACCAAAATCTCCACTTCAGTGGGAAGGGGAGGAAACAACGGGGCCTAACAAAGAGGGGTTGGGTGCATATTTGTCGAATAACCCGGTAGCTGCGGCTACAGATCTCCCTACATTTGTCTCAGTCGCGGGATCTTCTACCCTGGAGGCCGTGGTGCAGCTACAACCCGACCGGAGACTACACATTTCCCTCGGATTTACAACTCATCCTCCATCACCACCTCACGCCTCTTCCCCACCACACTCCATCTCTCCCGCAGGAGCAGTCAGGGGGTCACCAGGTTCACCTCGCCCACCCCACAAACCGGACGTCTACTCGCCTCCTCACAGACGGTTGCCATCCTCTAGTTCTAGGTCCTCCAAGCTTCCAGTCATCACCCTCTCCATCGCCATCCATTACCCAGGAACCTCGTCCTCGTCTTCACATACCATCGGAAGAGGAAGTTCTCCGGAAAGTAGGTGCCTCTCCTGGATATAGGGGGGCAGACGACTATCCCACTTTTCCAAGAACCAGACCTTCCTCCGTGGGGGAAAGGACCACTGCTGGTACAACCGCCCTTCCCATCGGAGGAAGTACCGATCTCGAGGTAGTATATCTTGGGGCAATCTCACCGGTTCAGTTTGTCAGTCCGACCAAACAAGCGTCACCAAGGTTCAATAATCCTACCGAAGAAGAAAAGAGAATGGGAGTGAAACTCTGAGACCTCCATAAGTCCTTAGAGTAGACAACTTCCAAGAAGCCCCTAGGATAATCCTGACCCCTTTGTGTTTCAGCAAAAAAACTACCACCCTAGCAGACAAAAACCAAGACCACCTGCACACCTGTGAAGGCAAGACTCCCTTGAGTCAGTAGCAAAAAGAATCTCTGAATTTGCTCCCTTGAGCAGTAAGTTATAGAGGGTCAAAGTTGACCTTTTGTACAAAAGCTCTCTGGGAGAGGGGGTCATATCTTCTAATTTTTCTAAGTCCTATCTCTCTCACAGACTCTATCTACTGATGAACGGAACCAATCAGAATTGAGTTCCGTACGCAAAAGTACAGCTTCTTGTAGAAACTAATGGTTTTATTAGTATTTTCTAGGTCTGAAAAGAAATATAGAAGTCGAGGCAGTCTATCTCTAACTTCTCTCTCCAACTCTCAAACTTGTCGCAGTCACTGAGAAATTGGAGAGACATGTTTTCCAGTTGAAACTGGGAGATATTGAATG